>KK113513.1:808917-962134 GCA_000611955.2 Stegodyphus mimosarum
TGTGGAGGAGAAAAGGAGAAAAAGTGAAACATACACAAACGTAAACTTTGTTGAGAGGAATGAAAATGTTTCTTTCTTTTATATTCCTGTTTTCTGTTCACGAAGAGCAGTGAAACGTTATCGAAAAATGTTTTGTTATGTTTGCGAAAACTGATAATTCTCCACAAGTTTTCTGCTATAAAAGAAGTACAATAACAAATCTTCCAAATATTTTGTTATGTCCAAGATTATAGCACTTCAGAAATATAAATTGAAAAACAAAATATTAGTTGCACTTATTCAACAAGCTGTTTAACTCTTAATATTAACAAAGAGTCCAAGCAGAAGCAAACATTTTAAGCGATCCTGGAATCAAACTGGTGGTTTTGTCTTTATAGTCACTGAATTGCAGTCCACAGTTCTGGCTCTTCGGCAGGAGATCTATCCCTTAAAAGACCACACTTCGAATGAAGGATCAATATCCCACAGTCAGCTTAACCGCAATGGCCCAGTTAAATTTAGATATGTTTTACGGAATGTGTAACTAGAGCTGGAGGAAACTATTTCAGATTCTTAAAGCTATAAATTACTCACCCGAGTATATCTCAGCTATTACGAGTTTTCCCTGAAAAATACTATCCTGAAAATGTTTAACCCTTAGAAAACCGAAGCCTTCACTAACCTATATGCTTAAAATACCGAAACGCCCGAAATGCTTTTAGAGATTCACAGCAATTCCCTCCCTCCGTCCATTAATGCACACAGAGGTGAAAGAGGCTCAACTTAAAGATGAGAAACCACAAATAAATCCTTTTAGGACAAGCTGTCTGCAATAAACTGATACAACGCATTTTCGGAAACTGCACCTGTTACTGCATACCTTAGGGGGAGAGAAGAAAGCAACTATGCAATCTCGGCCTTTTCGTGCGGTTGTGGCCGTTTCAATGACAGGCCGTCCCGGGCATTTTAGTCTTCAAAGAATTAATGGAAAGGCTCTTTGAAGATACTTATGCAACCAGCAATGTTAAGACATCTACTTGGGAAAAAGTGAATGAAAATTATCCCTCTCAGTTACTGAACTTCAATTACTTTATGAATGAATTCATTGCCTTTTTGTCAGTAAACAAATTGCAAAACTGGTTTTTTACATTTAATAATTTGACTCCTTTGACTAACATCTTACGATTTACAATCATCCAGAATCTAATTTCATTCTTTTGATGTCATCTTAATTACATTCTGTGTTTATTTAAATTACAATTTCGGTGTTAAAAATCGGTCACAAAATTACACATATAGAAAGATCTGCATATTCCTGTTTTAATGAACTCAGTTTTATTGCACAATTAGGCCTGTTATATCCGAATGTGGCTTTGATGAATGCTTTCATAAGACCACTGCAGGTCAGATATACCTATTTGAGGCAGATATAATAGACGTAGATATAGAGACGATAAAATAAACGCCCTTTTGGACGTAATGTAAAATCTGAAAGTTTTCAGATATTTTTTTTTCTCTTTGCGATATTATTATTGTTCTTTATACATGTTTTGATAACCCTTTAGTAAAAAAAAATATTTTTTTCAAATATTTTTTATTTTGTAAGTAAAATTTTTCATTTAAAGAAAATAATAATCTGTACCGCCAGTTTCAGACGTTTATTCGGCCCGCGTGCGATTTGAGTTTGAAACTCCTGCTTTAGAAAAAAAAAAAGAAAGAAAAGAGCAGAAAATCTAAAGTTAACATTCTTCCCCCTCCCCAAAGAAACATAATATATTATTTACTGCAGTACTTAACCTGAAACTCATATGTAAGTAACAATCGTGTATGTTACTCATTAAACAAATTCTAAAACATTACCGTACTAGAAATAAATTAAGAAAACATACCACTGAATGCGTCCTGGAATTACCTATTATTGAAGCACGAGTGTAAAGTTTAAAAACATTAATCAATAATATGCACATATAATATTCCTACTAATCCGATTTTTCTGCGAGTTAAAATATCTTTCGAAAGGCAAAGCAAATTTTATGCATGCTTTGCTAAGATAAAGTAAGACATTTTTCCCTGCTTCAGCACCATACTTCAGAATTTGAGACAAATTCCGTGGCACATGCAAATTACGATGCTATTCATGTAGGATCTGATAATTTTTGCCATCATTTGAGAATCCTGTCAGAAGTAAAGCAGATGTAAGGACCAGGAATAGATAAAGAAGGAAAAGTTCAAAGTCCCGGTAAAGTCTCCTGGGATACTTCTCGGCAATGACGGGAAGTAAGTTTCGAGACAGAGAAAGAAAAGCAGGTGGCAGTTTGAGGGGCAGCTGACGTTACACAGGGAAAGGGGTGGGGACTACTATTTTTTAATGACAGGTTATTAGGAAGGCGGTCCCACGAGGGACACATTAGTTGCATGATTGATGGTCACTGGATCAAGTAGATTCTAGGGAAGAAACTTCCCCTCCTTAAGATATTAAGTATAGCACAACTTGGAAATCCCCATTTTGTAATACGAAATGATTTAATAGCGAAGGATTTGAATAGATACATGATTGAAATTTAGGCTTGAAGCAAGTAGATTATTGACAGAAAAAAGGAAAGCTCATTCTTTAAATACTTGAGTAAGCAAACTAGACACCTGTAAAACTTTTGGTTTATGCACCACGTTGCCTAATTTTATGTATTTGTGTACCACAATAGTTAAATACTTTTCAAGGGTAACATTGAAATAAAAGTTCAAAGAAATTATTTTAAAATGTTTTGCAAATGGAAAAGAAAAAATAAAATTATCTTTCAGTTATTATTTTAATATTAAATTGAACACAATTAATCCACGATTGCTTAATTAATTAATGAATAATTTCATAATAGGTATTATTAGAAGTTATAAAAATAGTATAACAAAATATAACAAGGGAACAAATCTGGAAGCTTTCAGATTTTCAAAAATTCGTTAAAGTTTAAACAAAATATAAAATAGATAATAAAACAAATACGAAACTTTGGCTTCCAAATACCCACATGCGAGTGGTGGACTACTTTATTCAAATTTAAATTAAAATTTAGTGTCTCTAGTTTTACAGTGGGAGAAGCATACATATATTCATGCAGATTCTTCATTATTTAATTTCATTAAATATAATGTAAGGCTCTAATATTTGGTGGCAACAATTTGGAAAGTGAAATGCCGTTTATAGTAAACCAACGCATGATGCCAAAACAAAATTAATAGCCCTTCTGGGCAAAATGTCCCTTTGGGCTAAAAATTTGAAATTCAGTTTGTTTTTAAAGAACATGTTATATCGCAAGTAAAGTAAGATAAGTTATAGAATTAACTAATTGTTATTAATTTCGATGCATATTTATTTGCCATTAACCGTCCTAAAATATAAACTACCACCTCTGTAATTTTTAAGTTGAATGTTTAAATGTTTTTTTATTTTATTTTGAATACATCACACTTATTATTAATCACATTTATTGTGAATTTTTGATTAAGTGTCGGAAATATCCATTCATAAAAGTTATATGCTTCTCTTCTATAAAGTTTATGAACAGAAAATTCAATATTCTATTCATTTTTAATATCCTAACTATCAAATCTAGTTCCCCCGTGCATTCTGTCGTGTAGTAAGTGGGTAACTACACCACTGACAACTAGAAGTTCTGTGGTCCTGAAGTGATAAATGCTTAGTCGTCGTTACAGGAATTTTGTCCACTCCGTCTCGTGAGGCTTCTCAGTCGCCTTTTAGGCGGAAAGAATGTAATTTCACATTACTTTACTTGCTGCGGCTTTTACAGACTCTATGATTAACAAACCCAGTTAGCATTGGTGGTTGCTATACCACTTAAGAGCCCAACTGATTTCTCTCAATTCCTGGTCTAAAAATATATTTGCCAAGTGTATGATTAGAGTTGAAATCATGCTAAAGATTGTAAGGTTTATTTATCCTAAGTTTTTAACAGCTATCTATAGTTAAAGCTACTTTCCTATGCTTTCTATTTTCAGCTTACAATTTCCTACCAGAATGTGTTTTCAGAATACTAATGCAAATGAGTAAGAGTAGTATTTAAGTCGAAGCTTCACTGACTTCGTTAGAGAGCCAGAGTTTCTGACTAACACGCGTTCGCTTTTTGGCTACGTCTCTCTCTAAGCTATTACTACCCTTGGCCGCTATTCAGGCCGTGGATAGCTTCGTCAACTTAATTAAGATTTAGGGGCCAACTACTTAGAATCTTCATAGCTACGGCTATATCTTTTTAGTTCAGCATTAGTTAAGCTTTAATTCTTATTTCTTCGAGTTCAAGCCCAAGTGGAGGCTTTGCTGTACGCTGTGAGATAGGAGCCGACTGTGTTAATTCTTATTATGAGAAATAAAGGGTAATTAACCGCTCTTGAGTCTTACGTCTCTGTTCACGCACTCAAGCGATTATTCGCTTATCTGTGCACAAGGTTCCTCACATTCAGCTGTTAGATAAAAGTTAAGAACCCCACAAGATGATAAATGAGGGGCGAGAATAAGATCATATACCAGTATGCAATGCTAACATGTAAACGTGTACTGTAATCAATGTATGAAAATGAAAATATACTGTTTATACGACTATACTAGGTGATAATTTACAGAAAGGAAGAAAATGTCATACTAATAAAGACATTATGAATTTAAAAAAAAAGAAAAAAAGAAAAATCTGAAAGATTTCAGATTTTAAATTACGTCCAACGGGGCGTGTTTTTTTAATATTTTGGTGTTACCTTAATGTATTAAATATCACGTTCTTCGCACTTAAACCATAAAATTCAGTTCAACAGCAATATAGGAAAATAATTTTAAAATGAGCATATCTCGAGAATTTCCGATACACAGTCACGCGCGCTGGAGATAAAACCATTTTTTCTGTAGAACGTTGCCATTACTGGATTTGAAATCCTTGAGTTTGTTAATTAAAAATTCATTAAAGTTTTACAAAATATGAAATCGATAATAAAACAAATTCCACATTTCAAATTTGGACTTCTATATGCCCATATTCGCAGGAGGATTATTTATTCAAAATTTGATGGCTTTAGGTACCGTTGTTTTATCACAATGCGAGAAACATACATACATTTATGCAGATTCTTCATTATTTAATTTCTTTAAATATGATGCAGGGCGATAATATTTGGTTGCAACAATTTGAAAAGTGAAACAACGCCTGCAGTGAATGAGTGCAATAGCAGACTGGTAGACTGAGAGATCAGCCAGAACGTAAAAAACCTTAACAAACCCTCTTGGGCGGCCATTAAAATCTAAAACCTTTCAATTTAATTTTTTTTTACTATTATTTATTTATTCATTTTTCCCGTTTAGATTTGTACAGGTAGAAACTTCGTTTGTTATTTAAAAGCACCTAACCTTAAGTCATCAAAACTGAGTAAATTGAAATCACAAATTAAAAAGGAGTTCTAACTTCTTTTGCATTAAGTGGATTTCATGCTGATATTTGCTAGCTTTAATTATTTACTCATTATCTCTGCCATGGTAATCGATTTTCCTTTTAAACCCTGAAATTGTCTTTAATTTTTTTAAATTTATTTAATCATTGAACATTTCTTTCTGCAAACTTTCTGAAATATTAATTAAGCGGGTTATTCAATATCATATTGCAAAATTCATAACTTTCCCATGAATCTTATATATCAATACTCAATTTTAGAATAGATCAATGAAACGTAGCTCAGACCTTTTACATTTATTCACAGAAATCATAGTGTAATAGCCAGAACGTGGAAACTATTGTTCAGACGATCTACATTATTTCTTTAAGTAAGTAATATCGGTTTAAAATACATAAATTTTTTAAAAGCTGATAATCATAAAGTGCTGAAATTACTTTTATTGAAAAAACAGTAATTGATTTTTTAAATTACATGCGAATAATGCCTCAAATTATCTGTAAACATTCCATAAAATTTCATTAAAGAAAACCGAAAATGAAAAAATAGTTCGGCAACATTGTGTTCAAAACACATTAGAAAATTGTAATTTATACTTTAATATCCCCTCAGTTAAAAAATATTACAAAAATATACATAATTTACGCTTTAATATCACATCTATTAAACAGTTTAAATTTCTTATAAGGTTCTATTTTAAGACTCAGTTTAATCTGTAATGTGTGTAGAAATTTTTATATTAATAGCCTCTTACGAAATATACATTATGAAGAGTACAAAAAAAAGAACCGAAAATATTTACATTTCTTTCTTATTTGCTGTTTATTTGTTTCTTTATTTGCCTTTGTTTTAAATAAAAAACTCATCTAATTATTTTTTTTAATTTACTAAATGCCTCAAAGGAAACATTTTCGAGTTCTTTATTGTTTTCAGGATGCCAGTGCTTGACAAAATAGAAAATATTGTACACTGAGAGAAATATTTGTTACAAGCCTCGTGCGTAAGTTATCCAATGAAATAAATGCATAGCTATGTTTTATTAATTAAGTGTTTTTTGTATAAAATAAGCGCACAAGTCTCTATATAGGGTTAATTTACTACAAAAGAACATGACAGAAATTTTTTAAGGATTTGTCATTGGTATTTTTAACGTCTTATTTTAAATATGATATTTTATGTTTTAATTTCTTAAGCTAGTAAGCCTATCGTAATTACTTAGCTTAAAATCGTTCCAGGTGTTAAATCTACTTTGAAGGTTAAAATTTCTTTTTTAATCTTATAATTTTTATATTTTTAATTTTTTTAGTATTTTAAACATTTTGCTGTGTTGGTTTCTTTAATGATTTACCAGAAAGGAATCTGAAATTTTAGACTGCAGTTTGTTTTAAATTTTTGTCATATTTTTGACAATTTATTTCATCACTGTGTTTTTAATCGGAATTTTTGGCTCCCTAACAGGAGAATTTATGCTTATTTAATTTTACAAATTAAGTACCATCTGCAAATGCAGTTTCAGACATAGATGCATAACAATAATAGAAACGTTTCATTGGTTAAATACGTCTATTTTTTCCACAAATAATTTTAAAATGCTATTAACACATCAGTCTAAATGCATATTCCCATATTTCCAATTAATGTTTTAAAAGCATCTTTCCCCGCATAAAATAATCATTCATTCTAAAACGTGCTATTTTCTTAATTTTAACAATTTAGCTTCTAGCATAAACAAAAACTAGTGAGCAAATAATGTAGAAGTCCATGTTAAGTAAAAAATATTTGATCTCTTTCTGGGTTTAAAAATATATAGCTTCAAGATTAGTCATAGTAAATATTTTAGCAGGGAGGGAGATAAATTTTTCTTTCCGTTTTTAAAGGGAAGAGAAATATTTTACAGCAATTCATCGCAAGGGTTGGCTGCTTCTTTTCGAACTTTGAGCTTGTGCTGGTTTAATTGGCTAATAACAGGTCTGCAGTCAGGAAACAAAAAGAACGTGGGCTGTTAATTTAGAGTCAATTGCCTCCCTAGACGACACTTTTTCTCTTCTTTTATTTTTGCTAGTTTCGACAAAATCATTGACAAGAATGAAAAGACAAAGAAAAAAGTGATAGCTCCCTAGCATGGGGGGGGGGACTTTAAAAGAAGGCTTCTCCACTAATTGTTCGCTTGGCATTGTCATCACGTCCGTAATTCGTTTACAGGAAAATAATGTATTTCTGAAAGCGTTCGCTAAAGAGCGTCAGTTTAGAGAACTTACTAATCGAAGGTGTATTTGTTTTATTAGATGGCTGGAAAAACGTATTTTTATTAATTATTTGTTAAGAAATGGTTGATATTTGGTAACATAATTAATGATTCCTTATATGTCTTTACTTGGAGTTGTTCAATGTGGTATTTCTAAACAGCATTAGATGATCGATAAATATCCATTCCATAGCCATTACATAATATACCGAGTGTAATCCGCATAATTATACATACAATTGTCTGAGTATATTTATGCTCGATATAAAAGCATCTAATGTTGTATTTATCTAGAAAGTATTAGGTGTCTATATTGTTGCTCATTTTTTCAAATATTCATTACTGTGTTTTTTCATGTATTTTTAGTTTTTTGTGCCTTTATTTCTGTTATTTTAATTCATTTATTTATCTACGTGTTACATTTTGTATGATGATTTTATGTTTATTTATTGCTTATTTTATTTAGTTTTGCATGTGAAACATTTTAGTAGGTTTCCATATGCTTATTTTTATATATTATGCTCTAGATCTTTTGATTTTGAATTCATTGATATTTGGATATCAAGGATAGGTTAAGTAGAATCGGAGGTATAAGTGAATACTCTACTACCACATACTTTTTGTCCTGGCGACATTCTGGAAGTTTCCAGAAAAAAAAATTTCAGAGCTCTGGGAAAGATTTTCCTCGAAACTTGTAGCAATGCTTTCCTCTTCCCTGAACATCCTAATGATTGAGGAATGAGATTGCATCGGACCCTGCATTAAACTAGTTCAGTTCGAAGTTGTGCGACTGCCCTCAACTAACTATCTTAGATTTTGCTCTGCAATAAATTTTAATGATTTGTGATATTCTTCGCGAGTTAGGGAAACCTTCTAATTATCTCTGTTTTTTTGTTTGGGCTGTTTGTAACTGTTTATCTTGCTGCCCCTTTTCTCAAATATATTTGCTTTATAAGAGCCTTTTTCTCAATAAATTTTTCCTCTCCGTATTAGCTAGAGAAGATCTCTACGAAACCGTATAATTACATATACTCACACTGGTTTATAGTACGAAAATATGTTTAAAAATGATACTTGACACATAATTAATTCAAGTAAAGTATACGATAGTTAACTACTTAAGCTTTCAGTTTTAAGAAAGAACATTTGGAGGTATTTATTTAATAGCGAGATACGATTCAATATTGACGATAATTTCAAAGCTGAAACGCTTCAGTAAAATTATTCTACAGACATATTTCTATTTACCACTTCTTTGCAAGAATTACAGAATAGGAATTTCTGCACAAAGTCAGTAAAGATATAGATTAATGCAGTTTTAATCGGCAAAGGTAATACATGTATTTGATGCGTTAAAATTGCATCTTAAGAACAATCAGCAAAGAACTAGCATTTTAAAGATCTTATAACATAACACTGAAAGAAAAATAAATTTGCGAATTGTTCTTTGCACGCTTGAGATGTTGATACAGGAAAGCATCAAATGTTAAAACATTCCATTTAAGCAGAAAGATATACAAGAGCAGCTATAACATTTTTCTCACGTATGATGGATGTAACCAAGCATAATATTCACACTTACAAAGAAAGATTTCCTGGGAGATTATGTTATTCTATACGTAGGGAGCTCAGCTTATAATCAGTTTATATGGTTAGCTGCATAATGTGGAATCATTCATTTGAAAAGAACTGAAATTAATTGAAGCGAAAACTGAAGTTAGACTGCTTCATTTCATATCAGCCGTCAAGGGTGTAATCGGCAAAATCCAAACTCATTTCAAGACTATGAAGAAATTGATCAAATTCAAATCTTAAAGTGGCACCTAACGTAGCTCTAACCTTATAGTAGGTTTGCTGACTGAAGTAAAACAATGAAAAATATTAAAAAGATACCTACTGTTAATTTTAGAATGTAACGTATCTCATAATATCTTTAAAAATCATATAAGTCAATAATATATTACCGAATAGAGTATTCGTAACTCTAGATACCCACCGTATATCACCCAATGCTTTTCTTTTCAGAGAATTTATTCGTGAAGTGAGGCAATTCTGATTCGAGGTTCCACTGTACTTCTTTATAGAATCGATGTTGCATCTGAATACAAATATTTCTATAATTCAATTTTATAATCATTTACAAAACCTACAGCCTTTCCATTATAAAGGTTCTAGTCATCAATTAATTTTTATAATGCAACTGTCACAATAATTTTCTTAGTTTCTGTATCTCTTCTTCAGCTGTTCTGCAACTTCTTTCAATTTTGATTACTAATACCATCAGATCTGCTTTTATCAGGACAGATTTGACACATATGTTAGATTTCTTTTAGTACAAGTTGACAAGTTGAGAACTTTAGTCTGAGCAACTATCAGTATATTACCTATTACGATAAGTTTAAAACAATATCTTCTTGATTTACTTCTTGTGCTGTAATAAAGCATATACATGACAAGTATCTAATTCAGTTCTATCGTAAAATGTCTTCAGAATCAATTTATCTGTTTGAAGAATGAACCTCATAAAAGGATGAAATTTCAAGCTACCTTAAGTAACAGTTCCAAATAGTTGCAAGAAAGTTTATCGAAAAATCTTTCCGAAGGCACGATAGTTATAGTCTTTATTTTCCGTTCACTCTTCTAATAAGAAAAAAAGCCAATTTCTAGCCACTGTGATCCACTATCCCAAACATCCCCCCACTCTTCATCAAAATCCATCTTCGGGATTCATTTTTCTTCGTTTTCGACAACCATCGAGAAAGATTACCGTCTCCCAGAAATCCATCCTCCGCTTCCAACCACAGAAATTGATCAGTCTTCAATCACACGCGGTCTTAAGAAGGCTCCTTCACTCTTCCTGAATGAGACATTCAGAAATGGGCTTGACTTGACATGAAGTGGGATTTAACCAGATTACAAGTGTTTCTGTTAAGTGTCAAACCGTGTCCTTCCCTTAGGTGTCTAATATCATTTCCTTTTCTGGAAGAAAGAATGAAAACAAATAGCTGCTCAGTTGTCGCTTCGTTTCTTGTGTGATTTTAGAAGGTTACTTAATTAAAAAAACATTAGATTAGATTCCAACATTTTACGCCTGTAGATGCGTTTTACATGCTAATTTCTTTATTACCTATCCTTCATTCAGTACATCATCTCTCGTTAACTTAAAGTTATTAATATTAACTACAGTGCTTTTTAGCATAAGACAGAGGGTATTAAAGCTTAATTCTTCCCTCATAAATGAAACTTATTCCTCGTGAAGAACACCAAAGTATTATTAGGACTAGGTCTAGTAAAGTTTCTATGGTAGCAGTAATGTTTTAAGTTTCTGATAATGCTGTGATTTTAAAATCACTGAAATAAACAAGAAACTCTTATTTTGCTAATTTATATTTATACATTCAACATTAATTTTAAGTTGTTTTAAATTAAACTTTCACTTTGAATTTTCAAGGTATAAATGATATTTGGTACTTGCTGAAGAATTCTAGATCCAAATTCAGAAAAAATTACTATTCAAGATTTGGTTCACTTTGTGCAATGTTTTAGTTTAATTAGCCCAATAGCTTATAACATAAGCTTTACTACAGCTTTTCGTTAGCTGTCACTAGGATGTAAATGGGATACTTATATATAGTAGCAGAGTTTTCAGAAGAGAGAGCTTTGGCAGCAGCACTGACCGTGTTACCATTGCTTATCCAAATATCGTTATCGGGTGTTAAGTTTTCGCCAGCCGAGTTACTCGCATAATTAATTGAATCAATGCTTGTTAGACCTCCAGACATTGACTGCATTTGGATTTGCAAACCTCCAGACTTATTACTCCAGATAACTATTCAAATCCAAATTATAATTTTATATTAATTACCTTGGAAGGCCGCTCAGATGGGAAAGTGGTTAGTGACTGTAACTGCCGTATCAAAGAGCCCGAGCTCGAATCCCGGATAAGGCATGGATGTAATTTATCCGCTTCTTCGTAAGAGACAGCGGATGGTCCAGCTATTAGTTGCGTGCATAATAAAGAGACCAACGCTTGTGGCCTTAATAATGACCAACGTCTATAAACAGCCAGAGCTCGCCTTTTGGGACAAAACATTTTACCTTGAAATCTTGTAAGTAGCTGTGATTCATTTGCAAGCAAAAGCTGGTCGCTGTAAAAGTTAACATTTAAATAAAAAAAAGTGTGTTTAAATTTCTTCGAACTCTCTTGTTACTTACATAAACGGGGTAATAAGTAGCTAAGTAAGCAATGTGACCTTACAATGTGAATATTAATTTCGTTGTAGCATGCATACATTTATTTTGAGGAGCCTTAGTGTGTAATTTTAATACTTCTTATCAAAGTCCTTAAAATTAAACTTCTATGAATAAAGAAAAATAGTTTTTTTGAAAAATTATAAAATAAAAATTTTAGTCATGGATTTACTTTTGGATTCGAAGGAAGCTGAAAAATGCATACTTTAGAAAAGGTATGTATTTTTAAAATTAATGCTGAAAAATGCATACTTTAGAAAAAAAATATTCTTATAATTAATATTGTAGCATTAATTATAAGAATTAGCTGTTTTAACGGCTAGCTGAAAATCTGACAAAATCTAAATTTTGAAAAAAACTTCCATTTAACAAATGAATCAAACAAACGCTACATAAAAGAGCTACAACAAATTAATTAAAACACAAACATCATATAAAAGAATACATGACAAAATTAATAAAAGCAACATCAAGAAATTTATTCGGGGACGAAGGTAGCATTTATATTCATGAAAAAATCTGCCAAAATTCAAACTAATGGTTGAGTTTTTTTAGTCGAAAGAGGCAATTTGCCCAGAACTGTTATTTTTGTTTCGGCATTTTGCGTTGATTCACTAAAAGCATTGTTTCACTTTCAAGTTGTTGCCAGCAAATATTATCGCCCAGTATTATATTTAAAGAACTTAAATAACAAAAAATCTGCATAAATGTATGTATGTTTCTTGCATTGTGATAAAACAACGGTACCTAGAGCCATCCAATTTTGAATATTTACTTTTCCACGGCATCTGGAAGCCCAAGTTTTAAATTTGGAATTTTTTTTATAATCGATTTCATATTTTGTAAAACTTTTACGAATTTTTGATTAACAAACTCAAGGATTTCAAAGCGATTAATGACAACGTTGTACAAAAAAAATTATCTCCAGCGAGCGAGACTGTGTATAGGAAATTCTAAAGCTATGCTGAGTTTTAAATTATTTTGCGATATTGTTCATTAACTGAATTTTATGGTTTAAGTGCGAAGAACATGATATTTAATAAATAAAGGTAACACACAAAACGTTAAAAGAACGCCCCTTTCGACGTAATTTAAAATCTGAAACCTTTCAGATTTTATTTTTTATTTTTTTTAATTTAATTTTTTTTAATCGTCCGCTAAAGTAGAACGTCAGAAAATGGAAGTTGTTTTCTAGCGTTGCTTTACTGTTATGTTTTTATGAACTTTATGAGAAACATCTTAGTCACAATGTTTATTTTATGTTCATTCCCCTTTAATTCCTCTTATAAGACAATTTAACTTAAAATCTACTTTTTTTGTTTAATTCTGTTTTAAATTCTATAGTTTATTTCTATTTATTGCTTTTATTTATCTATATTCTCCCGATAAGTAACATTCCACTTCATAGTCTACTATGTTTATAATAAGTTTCAATTTAGGGATGAAACGCGAACTCCAATAGAAGCAAACTACAGATATTCTTTCCTTTTTTCAGTTGTTTGCTTCTGTTGGATTTAGCCTTAATTTAGCCTAAAAAAGACCTCAATAAAAAGTCTAAAAGTTTTGCAATCTAAAAATTTAGTTTACAGTTTAAAATATTAGAAGAGATTTAGTTTCAAAAATCGCATAAAATAATAACTTAGAAAATGTAAAACCCATAAACTTTTAATAAAAAATTGCACCTGTTATGCAACATATGACGTTAGAAATAACTTAAAATTAGTTACAAAAAGCCAAAATGATCAATTGCATATATTAGAAATTATATGTGTTTTAATTCCCACCGATCATATACATTGCTAAAATGCGGGTTAAAATTATTAAAAAGCATGTTTATTGCTTTGCAAAAATTAAATTATAGATCTTATGCTTTGATGTATGGAGCGCTTTGAAAATCAGCTATGTGCGAAGGTGTCTGGAAAATAAATTAAAGGTCTTATGCTTCAGTGACAACACTTGCCAAGGTATGTAGATTATAGACACTTTTAGATTCTTATCAATCATTCATCAGCTATCGAAATATGATCGCGTGTGTAGAATTTAATTTGTTAGGAAGTGATTTTACATGTTAAGTGAAGCAATTCACCTTCTTCAAGACGAAGTTTATCTAAATTCTTATTTATATATTCTAAATAATAATAATGTTTTCCTCTACACAAAGTTATCAGAATTACCCTTTCTATATTTTTAAATTTCTGGATCGAACTTATCGAGATAATGTAATAAAAATAATTTTGTAAACATGATATAACTTGTTGTAAGAATTCAAACCTTTACAGTAAGTTCAATGTAGAGTAATTCTTCAAATACATTTGATCACTCAAGACATAACGTAATTTTATTATTCCTAATTATATATTCTTTTCTATTTAAATAATAAATATGATGCTGCTGTTATGAAAAAATGATAAGAAGATATGAGTAACATAGAAAAGTCTAAGTGAACATGCTTTAGTTGAATGAGTACATAAATGAAAAGTGCTAGTTCATTATACATGTTATTTAGTTTACGTGTTATTCAGTCTACATGTTATTTAGTCAGTCCATGTTATTTAGTCTACATGTTATTTAGTCAGTCCATGTTATTTAGTCAATTAATGTTATTAAATTTTAAACTAAAAACAACGAAACACTGCTCATAAATAAATATTACTCTTTTTAATAATCCATCTTACTCACCTGATTCGACGCGTGTTGATTTAAAGTCAAATCACATTTTATTTCAGAAATATGGGGAAATGGAAAGAGACATTTGAACATGTATTCCACATCTATTTACAAAAGTGTTTGGAAGTTCTATGAACATCCCGAAAGGTTCAGTAATGTATAGGATAAGTCAAAAAGAATCATCCTGTTACAAATGTTTACAGTAAGCGAATGTAACTGGCATATAAATAGTTGTAATGCCTAAAATTAAACTTTGATTATCCAAGTTCTTTATCACGTATTACAAATGCTCTATTCGATATCATTTTGTCACGTGACACTTGTCCAACCTGTAGTCTAATCTACACGTTGAAGCATATCGGATGTGACTGATACAACCAATAGAAACAATTTGGATTGCGTTCTATTTAACGTTAAAATATAGCTACTGTTTATATTGCGTGATATTGTGATATTGTACGAATATCTTTGAGGAATAATACAGTGTTATACACTGCTGGCCACCCAAATTGCAACACCAATAAAGACAAGAGATATCACAACAATATTATGAGACATTGATTATGTGGACTTTGAATTCACCTGTTTGAATGGCAGCGTAAGCTCAAATAAAAATCTCAAGTATTGGTCATTGACGAATTGGAAGGCTAATTGAGGAACAAATTGTCATTTCGTTCTTTGGATTATAGAGTTGATATGAGTCGCACTGGGTTAAAGACTTGATGTGAATTGCATTAGAATATAGACTGGATGTAAATCCTTTCAGAAAAGAATCACAGACAGCCTCTGTAACAGCTGACAAATTTAATTTGATGCGTCGCAGGTAAGCATATTATAATTACATTTATTTGCTGTAACCATTTTTAACAAGATTATTTTTTTAACTTATTCTATGCAGCAATGACAAGTACATGTGACACGACAGTAAAAACTATTTTTTCAAAATTAAAATATTGTTAGGAATTTCGTATTTAGTTTTAGTGTAGAAGAATTATAATTAAAATTATTTTATTTTATTTATTGTTCTATTATTTTATTTAATTGTTTTATTATTTTATTTATGCAGAGCGTGACAATTTTTAAGATAAATCTATGCCAAAAAAGTAAAAATGCAAGCGGACGTGCATTTAACATTGAATAAAAGTTTATCTTGGTAATTGATATGTTATTGTATATAATATTTGTAAAATGTAATAATATTTGAATAAATGTACTTCACTAGTGTGTTAGCTGTAACCGTAATTCTACTCTTTGTTTCCCAGGAATTGCTACTATATCGCGTGGCCGATTCAAAAATCTATAAAAGTCAGAGATAAACGCCTCAGCTCAGTTTTTTAACTGATCTGTTGTTGTTTACTTAGCTGCTGTAATTTTTTTGATTCGATTAGCTTTGTCTGCGCTTTGGATTGCGTTCTATTTAACGTTAAAATATAGCTACTGTTTATATTGTGTGATATTGGGATATCGTACGAATATCTTTGAGGAATAACCCAGGGTTATACACTGCTGGCCAGCAAGTTGCAACACCAACAAAGACAAGAGATATCACAACAAAATTTATTTAGTAGATAACATGTTAACCAAGTATCAAATGATACTAGACAACATGTTGACTAAGTTTCAAATGCTTATAGACTTCTGTCAAGTGTGGTTTCTTCTAGATTCAGTAGCCAGAGTAGCCGCCATTGTTGGGGATCACCGCTGCCACACGCCTCGGCATTAATTCAAAGAGACTTTGGATATGTTCTTGGGATACAGCAGACCAAGCAGTTTCCACACGTTGCCGAAGTTGATCTGATGTGGCAACTTGGGATGTAATCTAGGTCAATCGTTCAACAACCATGGACCACATGTTTTCTATCGGCGAAAGATCCGGAGAGCGAGCCGGCCAGGAGAGCAGTTCAATCTGGCGATTGACGAAGAACCCTTGGACAATACGTGCCACGTGTGGTCGCGCATTATCCTGTTGAAATATGGCTGTGGGCAAGCCCTGAAGGTAAGGAAGGAAAACTGGCTCCAATACCTCGGAGATGTAGCGCTGGCTGTTTAAAGTACCGGCAAAGCGTACTAGAGGAGTTCCAGAGTGATATCCAATACCGCTCCATACCATAATACCCGGTGCAGGACCAGTGGGGAGGTGCACAACGCATCTGTTCAGCATCCTCTCTCCACGGTGTCTCCAGACTTGAATCCGACCATCGTGGTGTTGCAGACAGAAGCGTGACTCGTCAGTAAAGACAATTTCTTTCCATTCTGCCGTCCACATCCTTCTGTATATCTTTCTGCCGTCCAAATACTATTGGCGGCGGAGACGTCTGTGGTTCAGCGTCAAGGGTAGACGAAGCAATGGACGTCTTGCGGACAGACTACTCTGCTGTAAGCGGCGTCGAATGGTGCGCGCAGACACTGGATGATGCGTTACAGAGTGAGTGTGCTGTGCTATGGTTCGTGATGTGACTAAGCGATCCGTCACAGCCATGCGCTCAATGTTCCTGTCATCACGTGAAGTGGTGCACTGAGGTGGATGCGATCGAACATGTCGGTCCGTCGTACCCTCCTGCATCCAACGGTCACATATCCGCATTACAGTTGTTTGGTTTTATCCAACACAATTACCAGATTTCCCTGAAAGATAATCCACACTCTCCGTAGGCCACTATCCTTCCTCTGTCGAACTCGGATACTTGATCAAACGATGATTGCTATTTACTACGAGGCATAATGGATCGTTTCTTTTGGAAAAAACCACAAGAAAAACACAATTGCTGAACTGGAAATCGTCAAAAACTCTAAGCCTTAAATGGCGCTTTGAAGTGGCGCCGTAGGCGTGCGTGATGTGCGTCTGCGCTGAAATTCTAATCATTCGCAAATCTCACCTCCGCTAATGCATGTTGTAAATTTCATGTTATTTGCATGCTTTCTTCAGGGTGTTGCATTTACGGTGGCCAGCAGTGTATTTCTATTGATTAGAATGAATTTTATTAACTTTTTATCGGACTTGTGCATTCAGTCTATTAAGAACCCGTACGCACGCAACATTATTATACAAATTTAATTCTAAATCCCTGCAGGCACAACTGTGTAAAATCTATATTATTGTTTTAATTACTGCAGATCGCACTTTAGTAAATTGTTTCATGAAATTTTGACATGAAAACCCGGTATTAAATTATTTTGTTAACATTACTTGAATTTTCGTTTAATGCTTCCTTTTTCAAAGTGTATTAAAACAGTAGAATCTTGAAACAAATTGTGACATACCCATAAGACTCAATCAATCAAGACAGTAGTAGAAGTGGCGGTGTGATAGGAAAAGTCATCTTTTTTCATTCCAGCGTATTGTTTCTTTTTTTTAACTTACATCAGAGTGAAGAAGGGAGAGGCCCATTTACATTTAAATTATAAAGTTATTAATCTCTCTTTAAGATTAATTGAGAACGATTCTGACTTTTTTCGAGCATATATTTAACATCTCAATAAAGTTTCGTAAGTTCGGGCGCCTACTTATACAATCGCTTAATCGAGAGAAAATCGAAAAAGTTTCGCTTGGAAACACCTGTTCAAAAGTTAATTGTGGTCGAAATTTTCTAGCAAAGAGTATGGAAATATGCTAATAGAATTTTTTTACGTAGTGGAAGCAGATAATAAATTGTTTCGGCAGTGATCTGAAATTAAGCCATACATTCATGCATAAAATAACTTAATAATAAATTGTTTAGCGCAGGGGAATAATTGAAAGCATGAAAAATTGTACCAAGAATGATATAGTGACTAAAATTTATTATTTATTGAATAGTTTATACATAATATTGATTACTGATAGATTAGTATTAAAATTTGAGGCATGTGGGAGCTTTTATTATAAATTAATTGAAAAGTATATGTCGTGAATAATAATCATTTTTTGTTAGCAACACTCTGTAGTTTTTCTGCGCTTTCGGAACTTTAATTACTTTACATTTCTAAAACTTGAAGAAAGTATCGAATCAAAGAAGTGGAATTTTACCGTTAAAAGTTTATTAGATTATAAATAAGAAATTTAAAAGGATCAATCAAATAAGGTACCAAAGATCCCTGAAAATAAAATAATTAATAATTCAAATGCAGAATTAAAAAAAATATTATTAATGTCTGCACATAGTTTTTAGGTAATTTTGATACTGGAGATATGAAAAATGAGCAGTGCCTGGGACACGAACCTCTCGAATACACGCCGAGAGTGCTGACCATTACACCACAAAGGCATGCTGAGAAGGCGGGAGAAATACCTTATATACTTTCCCTGGGGTTTAGGAGATCCAGTCCCCAAATCCGTGTGCTGCAGAATCATCATCCATCACCTCTTTTAGCTTTCTGACTGACCACTGTAGAATCATTAAGTTATTTTGATGCCGGAGACATAAAAAATGAGCAGTGCCCTCGCCGGGACTCGAACCTCGGACCTCTCGAAGACACACCGACTGTACTGGCCATTACACTACGAAAGCATGCTAAGAAGAAGGGAGAAATATCTTTGGTACTAAGACCACTCTGCTGTAAACGGTTTTAATATATTCATGTTTTAATACAGCTATTTGTGGACCAGTTGCGAATCAGCTGTGAGACTTATCGATCAGTTGAACAAAGAGTTAGAGTTTACCCTGAGAGTGATTTCAGAAAATTTACGATTTATTGCGTGTGCTAAGGACAGTTTTCTAAATATCCGAGCGAGTTATTTCCATCTATTATTGTGCTGTGTGTGTTATTTACTGAGTTTTTCCTAATAAATTGTTCATTTCTTCCTGCTTATCTGGACTTATTATTTAAAGAAACGTCAACGATTCCGTAGCTCGCAACAGTAAAAAAAAGAAGTGGATAGAATCCATGGCGAAACAGAATGCTAGTTTTCTGAAATAAGAATCTCTATTAAAAGCTTGCTGCTTTACATTCTCCTAAAATTTTTAGTGTTTAGTTTCCTTATAAACTTTTAAAATAAAACAAGCTCCTAATTTTTCCTACTTAAGTCTTAGTCAAGCTTTTTAATATAAAATTATGCTAAGAAAATAAACCTGTAGATTCAAAAGTATTATGTACTCCCTTTACTAAATTTTGTTTTCATGTTCTTAATAACTGTAGATGTATTTTTAAGAACTAGCATGTTTTCCACGAAAGCAAGATTTGTTTTAATTAATAACTTTCAGTTTCTAAAGCTGGTTTTTCTCTTTTTTCCTTATTATTCTTATTCTTCCTTATAATCAATTACAATATTCCCTATTAGTCCATTACTTATTCATATAGTCTATCGAGATTCTTCTGACCCGTCAAATGTCAAATCATTTGAATTTGGAATCTCGACTTCAGAAAATTTAGGTTTCTTCCCACCTTAAGTAAATTTGGATATGTAACTTTCTTACTTAAATGTGAAAATAGAGCATTCTCATTTCTATGACGTTCATCATTTTTTAGGTATTCCTCAAAGCAAATAGGTTATGCATTGCTTTAATATAATTTTCCGCTCGATAATTTTTAATTTCTTAACAAGTTTATAAGGTACTTCTCCCGCCTTCTTCGCATGCCTTCGTGGTGCACGCTTGACGTGTAACCGAGAGGTCCGTGGTGCGATTCCCAGCGAAGGCGTTGCTCATTTTTCATGTCTCCTCCTTTCAAAAAAGTACCCAATGTCTCTACAACTGGCACCCGAACTAAAAAGGTGGTGGATGATGATTCTGCACCACCGGAATTTGGCGACTAGGTCTCCTAATGCCCAATCGCCCTTTAAAAGAGGGAGTATATAAGGTATTTCTCCTATCTTCTTAGCATCCATTCGTGATGTAATGGCCAGCACATTCGACGCGTATTCGAGAGGTCCAATGTTCGAGCATTGATTATTTTTCACGTCTCCTGCTTCGAAATAACCGAATGCCTCTGCAAGCTGAAGTAAAAAATACGGTTAAAATTTACAGTATTAACTAAAAGCTCGTTTTTTTTCTTTTTACTCCTTATTATTCTTGCAGATACGAGTTTATCGAGATTCTTCCGACCTCTCGAATGTCATTCTTTCGAGTCTGGAATCTTAAAAATTTTGAGAATCTTTCACTTAAGAAAATTTAATTTCTTCCCTCCTCAAATAAATCAGTTATATAACTTTCTTATTTATTAAATGTGAAGATACCTCATTTCTATGAAAGTTCGTCTTTTGTTAAATATTTAAATAATATTTAATTAAATATATTAAATATATATATTTAATATATTTCTCGCGGCAAACAGCCTATGCATTGTCTTAATATAATTTTCAGCTCTGTAATTTCAAATTCCTTTACAAGCTGATGTAAAAAATATAATTAGTTATTTTCATTCCTATTACTGATGAAAGAAATTGATTAGAGGCTTAATGAAGATAGATATAGAATGCTCTTCGGAAAATCGAACCTCTCTTTATTAAAAGGGGAGCAGCGGATGAAACAGCTTTAGAATATTTTGGATGCGATTTTATCCCCCTGCTACTTCTCATGTCTCATCCCTGGTGTTAGTAAACCAAAAAAATGCGGATTAATTGAATGCTTATACAAAAATAAAGCAAAAGAAAGCTATCTAAATTTCACAGCATATTTAACCGACAACGGGAAAATGTATTAATTCTTTTTCACGTACCTCCACTCATCCAAAACTTGCTGTTTTGACTTACAACATACAGCATAGGCTGAAGTAACATAAGTAACGCCCGATTCGTGATAAATATAAAAAAATCATAACCCGTGAATATTTTCTGGAGACTGGATTTGTAACAGAAAGAAAAAGCATCGAATTATTTATTAGACACTAAGATTGAAATATTATTCTCACGAGATTTTATGGGCTTTTATTATTTAATTAATGGTTATTTAAGTGAAAATTTATTGATTTACTTTACGATAACGCACTTTAAATGTACTCTTATCAAGATAACTAATATTATCATCTGAAGTATCTCCATAACCACTATTACTGTATTCTTATGTTCAGTTATAATCTAAAAAGAGGATAATGGGCATCATCTAGTAAGTATATTTGTCATATGTTTTTCTTTCCTACATTACAAAGCATTAAATGAATGTCAATGAAGGTTTACAAAGATTAACATAAATTGGCACTTCTTGAAGAAACCATTATGCATAACTAAGTAGATAATTACACTAAAAATGTATAAGAAAGAATTTTTTGCACTTGTATAATTATGCGTTGGGAAGAAATTTGGGTGTGGAAAGAGATAATCTCGTAATACCTCAATAAAATGTATAACAACTAATTATGTAATAGCTCTGCTAAAGACGGGTATTAGATACCATCGTTAGAAGACTGTAGTATAGATATTATAGTATAGATGTTATCTTTTATTTCTCATAATTGGTTAGAGACTTTAGAACAGGACTTATAAAAATAATTCAATTCGTACTTTTGTTATTTAGTTTTGTGTTAAGATGAAAGAAACAGACAGCTGCATTCCGTAAATTGTAAATCGACTACATTAAACTGTGAGTCTTATTAAAATAAAATATTGCTCATACACATTAAAATAAAAAAAATAGCGGCTAAAGATATCAAAACAAAATTCGAGGAGGGATTCATAGAAGCCTTTATAGTAGCAAAAACAGGTATATGACAGAACTGTTTTCTCCGAATGACAATTATTTCAATTACGTAGTGTCTGAAATTTCTTCACCGTACATCAGAACACACCGTACACATTTATTTATACACCACCGTACACCTATATTTATATTCCTTGTGTTCCTTAATAAAATATGTTCCATATATTGATATTTTCGTTAAATATGCTCTGTATGTCTATGTTCATTTATACGAAAGGATTTCTAGTCTTTTGAAGCTTTAAGCTGCACGTTGGAGGTCATTTTACATTTAAAAAAAGCTGCGGGTAGACTGTCTTATGATCTCTTCATGTTACAATAATATAGTCATGCAATATTCTGAAGTGTTTTTATTATGAATTAGAAACAAATACAAGTACAATATAATCACCAATTATAACAATGTAGTCATGTAATAGATTGTAGTGTTTTATATTATGAATCAGAAACAATGCAAGTAGAAAACAATCAGCTATTACAGTAGTGCAGTCATGTAATATCTTGCATTAGAAATAAATACACTTATCAAAAATTAGCTGTAATATGCAGTAGAGTCATTAGGTTATTTTGATGAACACGTGAACAATATTACAATAACAATATTACAAACAACAATTGATTACACATGAACAATGAGCAGTGTCCTTGTCGAACCTTGGAGCTCTCGAATACCCGTCGAGTGCGCACCACGCAAGCATGCTAAGAAGGCGGGAGAATTACCTTATATACTCCCCCTTTTAAATGGCGTCTGGGGATTAGGAGACCCAATCGCCAAATCCTGGTGGTGAAGAATCATCATCCACCACCTTTTAGTTCGGGCGCCACTTGTAGAGTAACTTGGAATTTTTCAATGTCAGGAAACTGAAGAAATGTGCAATGCCTTCGCCGGGACTCGAACCCTGGACCTCTCCAATAAGCGACGAGTGTGCTAACCGTTACCTCAAGAAGGCACGCTAAGAAGGCGGGAGAAATACCTTATAATACAATAACACGCGTTACCCTGAAAAAAGCTATTCAAGGTTATTAGGAAGAAAGTATGCAAAACATCTAAGGTATTCATGACCAAAACATTAGTATTCAGTAAAAAATAGAGAACACACACATTTCTAGTTGAACGTCAAAATGTCAGAGAAAAATTTTTAAAAATTGCTGCTCGCATTACTGCAGTTTTCATATTTCTCAATGAACGGAAATATAACCATCTTTGGGTGATTCCTTATTATGAGATTTCGATATTTATACTTTGGTATAAAACTTTCTATTTCTTTTTCACTATGGTATAACTATGAATATTAAATTAGCATCACTAAGTATTACGCAAATAAGTTCTTGAAAGTATTGATGAAAGCAGCTTATTAAAAATGAAGCAGAAATTACAAACGATAAACTTAAAATATTTGTTTTAGGACAGCTAAAAGGGATAGTTATTAGTAGTGCTTCCCTTTGCTTTCATGTGAGCTGCCATAAAATACTAAATCCTGTATCTGATCAAGTAGAAGTTGCAGATGTTAGAAAACATTTGTTGAGATTCTATTCCATCGTACATTAACAACGCATGTTGCCTTATATATTTAATAAATATAAGTTGTAATTGTTCTACATTTTATTCTCTGGATCGTTTAAGAAAGAGGCTTGCATTAAATATTTAATCTAAGCGAAGTGGTAATCCTTTATACTTTGCGGAAAAGCCAAATTCACGAACTAAAAACAATAAATATCTCTAAAGTGTTTATCCCTCCATGGGCTTAAAGCAAAAATACTTATTCAGACATTGGCTCTTATTTCTTGATACATGTTGTAATTTATTGTGCATGCTATGTTTATAAATTAATGTTATGATTATTAGTCCAATGGGGCGGTAGTCCAGAAGGGCTGCTTCTCTCAAAACGGCATTTTATGGCATTTCACTATAAAGAGCGAACCACTTTTTAAGTTGTTGCCACCAAATATTATCACCTGTATTATACTTAAAGAAATTAAATAATGAAGAATCTGCAAAAATGTGTGTATATTTCTCGCATTATGAAAACACGACGGTACCTAGAGCCATCAAACTTTGAATAACGTAATCCTCCATCCGAATATGGGCACCTGGAATAATTATCTATTTCATATTTTGTAAAATTTTAACGAATTTTTTACCAACAAATTCAGCGATTTCAAAGCGACCAATGACAACACTGTACTGAAAAAAATTATATCCAGCGCGCGAGTTTGTCTATCGAAAATTCTACAGATATGTCGTGTTTAAATATTTCGTGTTATTGCTGTTGAATTGAATTTTATATCGTTTAAGTGCGAAGAACATGATATTTAATAAATAAAAGTAATACACAGAACGTTAAGAAAACACTCCTTTGGGGGGGGAACATAAAATATGAAAGCTTTCGGATTTTTATTTTATTTTGTTTCATTTATTTATTAATTATTAGTCGTTTGCGGCTGAAATGAAGATGGCTATAATATTTAACATTGTAGTTAAGAGTAAGAACATAATATAAGTGTTAATTTTTAATTTATAGTTTAATTTTTATCATTTGTGGAACAATAGACGATGTAAATCAACGAAACTTTCTATTAACAAACATAATTAACGTAAACTGTTGTTCATAAAGTGCATTTATTGAAATAGAATGTGCATAGACTTGTTTACCATCTATATACTGTGTATTATTTCATTTTCGCGTAAGTTAATGAATCCACTCTTATAAACGTTTCTTAAATATTTTGCTATTTGACCAAAAAATAATTTATCCGGTCTGAAGAATTTAACAGAATGGTTGCTAGATTTTTTAACCACAAGAAATCATCTCCCGTTGAATGATTAAAACTGTTAGAAATTCGAAGTTATTTTCCATATAAAGACCGAGTCATGAAAAGAAAGCAAGGAACAGTACAAAGAAAGACATTCTTTAGAAAATTCAGTAGCAAAATGAAAGTGAAAGAAAAAAAGGATAACTATTGCGTTTTTATGGAAGAACACTGAGCCATTGATCAAAGCTGTTTGCCGAGAAGGACACGTGTAATCCCTTTAAATCCAGTTCATGCCATAACAAACACAGCGTAAGAAGTCCTCTCTGTGGACAACGCAGCAAAGCGACAGATAGCTCGGTTTCAAAAGCTTGCCTCTTGATTGAAAAGAAAGTTAGCCCCCAAAGGGATTTTTGGTCTCGCTAAATCTCACTTTTCTAGAGATTCGAATGAAAGAAAAAATATATTGCAGTTTACAGTGTTGCTTAGGTTTTATATTTGGATCTGAAACAGAATATTAAACTGAAATGTCAACCAGAAACTACATTTTGAAGTACATGAATTCTTGTTATTCATAATTCCTAGTCGTGCTATGTAAAAATAAGCAACAGTATTTCTAAATTGAAACTTTAATCTTGGGTTCGAATTGCATTTTATATTTGGGTCAGAAAAAATATGGTATGTAAACGCTTCTTTTATAACTGGATCGAAATTCAAGCTAATTCCTTAAAAATGAGTGTGTCTTAATCATGCCTTCAATTTGATTTTGATTCAGAGTGACTTAAAATCTGAGACGAAATCAGAATATTTAGCACAAAATATAGTCGTACTAACACATAAGTGATATTAAGTGATATATGTTCATATTCTGATTTAGGCGTCATAAATCGAATTAGTCGTAGTTGCTAACAGTCTTAACGCAAGTAAACTAAAAGTGTTACATTCTTCCATGTTTTTGATTCGTTTATAAATGGATTAAATTCCCATGAATAACTTAACGGTTAGTGTAGCTAAATCATAGCATTAGTTTGACATCAATTCAAAATGAGTCAAAATTTTAATTAAGATGAAAAATTTTATCTTAGTACTCATACATAAGAAACTGAGTAACTATGCAGTAATATATCTTCGAAATCTGATTTAAGCATTATAAGAAGAATTAATTACAGCTGCGTGCCATACTTTACACAAGTGATATGAAAGTTTTGGATTTTTCTTTGCTTTGATTTGGTTGTTAATTAAATTACTTTCAAAGAAATTCTTTAATTATTAATGTAATTGAATTATGACTTCAGTTTAACTTTAACTCAGAAGGAAGAATGTTGGAAGTCAAATCCAAGTATGGTGACAAGCCATGATGATACAAGCGATTCTTCGTTTCTGTTATGGAATTTTAGAAATATTAACATTGTACTGAACTAAAATGTTTCAGAAAAGTCCATTCTACTTTGTTTGTTGTTTGGATTCTACTTTGTTTGTTGTTTTGATATTTTTGAAGCTTCTTCTGTTGTTTATTAGTAAAGAACCTATGTATAGGTGGTTTACAATATTTTATTCAAGCATATTATACAATATAAATTTATTGTACAATACGTTACTGAAAATGGTTTGGAAGTAAAAAATAATAATAATAATAAAATAATGCTTTTATTTTAAGTGAAAACTACATCTTAGAATGAGAGTCGAAAACAAACTTTACGCTTTTTAAGCCGAAAATTCCAGCGCATCGGATAACCTTTGGTTTACGGAGCAAATGAAGCCGCACCTTAGGAGACAAAAAAATAAAGAAAATAGCTATTGTTGAATTTGAAAGCGTGTGATTACTATACATCTGCTGAGAACTTAGTTTTAGAACTAGATTGCTATAGTTTCAATTGAAAATCTGAAGCGCAGGTGCTATGGATGTTTTTCTAAAATAGTGGGCATGCTGAAGTCCTTTGATACTGAAAGAAGTAAAAAATAAGAATAAAGTTAGCAAGCATTATAAGACGTTGCAGCAACAATATTAAAAATAAAATTTATCTAGCTATTTCATAATTATTTCAATATTAATATAACAAAGAAAGAATTATTTTAAACCACCTGCTTACTCTACTCTAATACAGTGGAATCTCGATTAAACAAACTTCTACTTTATTAAAGAGGAACTTATAGGCAAAACAAACAAAAAATCTTATAATAACTAAGTAGCTCATAAATTCGTTAATAAATTCAGTCAACATTTTGCACAAGTGCATTGGATATTTACCAATTTGCTATGAGTGGCATAAATTAAATAGCTTTTTAAAACCCTATCATTCGTTTCTTACGAAAATTTCTTTTCTTATGTACACTATCATCAGGATTCAGAATAAAATCTAATGTTACGATGAAATGCTTAGTAGCACATAAACTGCAAATCGATTCATATATTTCTTTTTTAAGTCTCTCTTGATTTCTTCAAGCAACAATGTATAATTTCTAAAGTGCTCGATGCCTTTCCAGTTATATATTTTTGATGAAATGCATAAAGAAATAAATATACCAGAGCTTTTAAAACTGGAATACTTTTAACGTTGATTTTAATTTTATTCAACAGTAATAATTTAGTTTTATGAGTTGGCAACAATGAAGAATTATTTTTATTTGAAAAGAAAAGTGAAATATCAGTATGAATATTTTAAAAGTTGTTTTAATTATTCTCATAATTATTATAGTTAATTTCAGTGAAATCCTGTAGAAGACTCTAATAAAGTAGACGTTTTTAGACTTCAATAATAAACTTTTGTAGACATAAAGTTTCAGAGAGTAAGTATGTTTTTTATTTAAACTGATCTAATTTTTTCCAGCTCATAATAAAAAAAATATTTATAACATTCCTTCTGTCAAATATTTCTGAAGCGCTGTCAGATTTACATTAACAAGGTTAAGTTCTGTAAATTCCCCGTAATTAGAATAAACTATTGAAATTTTTCATTTCGGTTTTTCAGTTATTTTCAGCATCCTGTTCCCAGCCGAATTTTTCCTTTATAAAGGTTTCCATGTTGCTTTAATGTTTCCAACATTTTGTTGCCGCTAACAAAGGACTACCAGTCTTTGAAATTCATGACGTTTCTTTAATCATTGCAATTTTTTGCTTAATGGTAGCACAATGATATTTTGCAAAAATTCTTTTACTTGGCTAAAATTCCCTTACTATTTACTTAATATTCTCTTCTTTTCTTATATAAAACAACATATTTTCGTCTGAAATGCTGTCAAAGGAAAGAGGATCCAGGTCTTAAACACCAGTGTAAGACCTGGAAACTTCCATGTAATGTCTCAAACATTTATGATTAGAAGATATTAGTTGATTACTTCTCTGTTAAAATTTATACGAGAGAAATTTATAAAGAGCTCATTCATTTTTGTAGCTCAACTATGACATCTTTAACCTATTTAAATCTTACATTTAGTATGATTCTTGATTTCTATCAGTCTATTTCTTTCAATCTAAAGACATATTCAAATATTAGTTTGGACAATATAACGTTTCAGCAGCTCCAATGCTTATGATTTGACTTGGATTAACTTTTCTATTTCAATGATTAGCTTTTCCCTGGAAATTTCTTTGCTGCTATGTCAATGTTTACATTTATGATTGTGTGTTTCCTTTTTTAATTTGTTATGGTAAAGTACACAAGCATTTCATTATCTAAAGGAAGATATGTCTTCATGAAAGACTTTATGAGGGAAAACACATAAAATGCACATAAAATACACAGGGAGAAAACTATAAAATAGTTCTGTAACCACATCTATTCGTTGGAATTCGAACCCGAATTGAGACTTATCCACTCACTAGTAGGCTTTAAGTTACAAGATTTTAGTAAACGAAATTTTTTCGGACTTGCAAAAATTGGAAAAGGATTATATCTGTTTGTTGATTTCATTTAGAAGTATAACTCAGTTTTTTTATCTGATTCAGAGAGCTGTTAATATTTTCCCGCTAGTTGGCAGCATATCTGTTTTTTTCTCGTAATATGTTCTTTTATGTTTTAAAGTCTCAAATGACGAAAAATAAAATTTCATTTAGTATTTATTAAAGTTGTTTTGTAAGTCATTTTGCCAGGGGTAATTTTGTAAGATTATATCTAATTAACTGATAAATTACATTTATTTAATTCTTCTATGTTTCAGATAAATTCTCGTCTTCGTGCTTAATTAGAAGTTTAAACTCCAAGAACACAGAGCAAAACGAAATATAGCTGAAACGTTTTTTAAAAGCAACGTCTTGTAGTACAATTACATTAACAAAACTTACTTACCGCTTATTTCGGAAACGTAGAAATAAATTTCAACGTGTACAAAATTGAAGATGACTTCAATACTTAACCATACTGTCTCCGTCTAGCGTTACTTCTCTCACTAATAAATTCAGACTCACTCATCGAAACCCAGACCGACGCATAGATCTTTACACGTCTTATAATGTTATCGAATAAGCTGAGAGTTGCTGCAGCTTTCTCTAAACATAAACTACAAATTCACTCGCATATTAAACTCTCTGCCTTTTCATGATGGCTGACGGAAGAAACAGATGGTACAAGAAAAAACTTATATCGAAATAACGATATAACGTGTTAGCTAAAATAAACTTTGCAACATGCGGTAACACTGAGTACAGCCTAAGCTAGCCCATAAATTTTAGTCAGACTTACACTTAAGTTAATGTTATAATGCATGAACGAGCAAGGGCTCCAAAAAGCAGATTTGAAAAGAAAAACAATAAAAGAAAGCTATCCTATAACTGCTCCCAGTGACCTTTGAGCCAGCTATAAGTCTGCCCAATTTGGGTAAAGATAAGTGCTAATCACTTTTAAGAAATTTTTTGCCTGGGATCTAAGACTCCCTCTCGCGCCTGTTGGCGGGTTAATTTCAGAATCGAAGGCATTATGTATACGTCGAAAATAGGAATTAGGCATGCACATACTTGCGCATTAAAGCTCGTATTTTCTTGGTAGTTATATGAGCTGAATAATTCATAAGTACACTATATCTCCCTCCAAATTGTTAATAAATCCCATGAAACAAGTAATACGAAAAATTTCCAAATGCTTCCCACTCTGAATTTGGATCGATCGATATTACATTTGCATTTCTCCCAGAGCTAAAAACGAGTCCACAATATTCATTCGCTTTTCAACCTAACTTCAAAGGTCTGCTTCGTAATCTATCCATTCTCTTCTTTTTCTTGTGTGACATACGGCACATCAGGCGTAAATATATCCCTCTGTGTAATGAATTCTTTCTGGAGCAGCGAGAGAAAAAAGTGTGGAGATGGTTGGATTTTTGTCGCTAGCTCAGGCGAATAATAGCGCGAGTAAACATTACAGAGCGTGCAAATACCAGAAAGCTGGAAGCATTCACAGAAGCGAGAAGAGATCTTGTACGTCAATAAATAAGCAAATAAGAAGAATAAGAAGCACCTCCGGGTGTCTCTGATTTCGCCACCTGGTGGAAAGGGAAAGAAATCCGTTTTTTAGGGAACAGCATTCAATGACGAATGTTTTCTAAAGCACAGATTTGTGATTGGATTTAAATTTGGTAAAACGAAAAAACAGAAATTATCTATATACATACAGAAGAAAGTTTGTTTGTTCGCTAATAACTCATTCATTACTAAAGCTATCATCACCAAACTTTCTAGAATTCTTTTCTGGGTTCTGGAAAAGGTCTACGCTCATTTTTTTCCAAAACAAATAGCTAAAATCATAGATATCAATTAAAAACTCGGAAAAACGATAATTTTTGCCCTCATTTTTACGAGTGGCAACAGTCTCTCAGAGAAGAAAATCTGATTTATTTTGAAAGTGTTGCCGCTGCTCACTTTCGAATCCTAGAGTTTGTTTATAAAAAATTTCCAAATTTTACAATGAAATAAAATTAGCATTGCCAAACATTAAATACATTATTCCTTATTCCAAAAATACTTGGGAGGCCATTTCGAGTGTTCCCATCTTCGTACGACGTTAATCAGCCGAAATATTAATTAAAAGCTCTGAAAGCGTTGATTTTCGAGCTCATTTTTCCGAGTGGTAACAGTCTGGTGCGTTAAAGATAAAAATGCTTTATTTCGAAAAGTGTTGCTATTGCTTGCTCTCAAATCGTACACTTTGTTGATCAAAAAATGAGTTTTATAAAATCTATATATATAAAGAAGAATGTCTGTTTGTGCGTTTGTTCGCATTATTGATTTCTGATCAATTATGATCATTTTTCTCCACATTTAAACGACTAAAATTGAATGCAGGTGAAATATGGGATGGAACTTGAGCTTTTACAACCATTTGATTAGAAAGAACGAAAATCATTAAAATCTGAGTGCCTTTGTTGCTGATATAATGAGACAGAATTAACTTATTTTTCTATGGAAAATTTTTAAGTGGGTTCCACATCGCACCAGACTGAAAAATGTATGACTATGAATCGTATTTTTTGCATCGTTATTAGAGAAGGATTACAGCGGTATCGTTCTCTCTGTTGTTAGATGCATTACTCTCAATCTAACTTAACTGGCATCGGGTACTTCCGCTAGTAATAAATATTTAAGCACAAAATTTTTTAATTAATATTGCGTAAATTTAATGAATTACATCGCTTTTAACTTCTGATACATTAAAACTACTGACGAAATTAGTTTTGTTACAAACATTCTAATTTATTTTACTGAATCCGAATTGATGTTCAACAGAATTAAATTTTATATGAATTTTTCACATTTGTCATGCTATTTGTTTTTAAAACCAAATAAATTAAATTCTTAGTTATTTTATTTATGTAATTCAATATCTTGCTTTGAGTACATAAGTTTAATTTCATTAACTCAGTCTCAGTTATTTCATCCAATATTCTCGTCATCCTTTGCTTATCGTTGTTTGATCTGATAATTTGAATTATCTTTTGCTTATCGTTGTTTGAGAAATTAAAAATGCACTAAGTATGTATTTCTAGTAAATTTTCAATGTTTAATTATAATTTCTAGTTAAGTATAATTTTCTAAACGAATTTTTTATTAAGTCTGTAATAATTTTGATATGATATTTACATTACTGATAATCCATGTCCTAAACAGAAATTATAATATGAGGATACTAAAATCTTTCATGAATAACTTCTTTAATTTTCTTAATTTTTAATTATTTAATATAAAAATTCATTTTAAAATCAGTAAACTTGTTAATGCTTAATGTGCTTTAGAAGCTGTATTTCTCTGACATAAACACTTCCATAGAACTAATGAAGAAAGCGTTACCCATCATATCATTCATCTTAAAATAGGCTAACAACATTTTTAAGTAAATCTAAACAATAGCGTTACAAATAGCTTTAATATAAAGTTAATTTTTATAATATCATTCCTGATCTGAGCTTAATTAAATAATTTAAGCAACTGAAATTTATCGTACTTTTAATTAACATTACAGAATAAGCACAGGAAAAATGTCTTCATAGATTAATTTCTAGACTTTCTAAAAGGAAGTCATTTGTGAAAAAAGCTTTAAAGCTCACTTTAAGCATTTTTTCATCCAGAAACAAAATCCTGAACAAAACTCCAAGTGCTCCACAACTATAACTATTCAACTACTGACATGCATGATAAATATTTGGTATGCCTCGGCAAATTTCATTCAAGCTATTACAAGAATGTACCCTCTTGAAATTTTCATTATTAGGTCATAAGTCATAAAAACATTCTTATCAAAAATAGCTTTTAGTATTTAGGCCCATCATACAAAATTTTATTTCCGATAGGGAAAATTTTGAATTGTTTCTGTCAACCGAAAAGTGCTTGCCAACTTTTTGAGCTAACTTTATTTGGCAAAATTTTTCGAACGCAACGAAAATGCTATATTTGACTTTTTTGACATAGAGAGAAAGTAAGGAGAGAAACAAAAACTTTTCTCTGAAGCTTTTATTCCGTATCTTGCATTCTTCCCTCGGTATGCTGAAGCCATATTCTGAAATCAAATATCATAACATTTGTTTGTATAAAAAACAATTTCAAGGAAAAAGAAAAGGACCTTTCAGCATAAATCAAAACACAGCTCCAATGAATACAACTTACTTAGTTTTCTAGGATACCAAAATAAAATATTGGTTAAAAAGAGAGAGAGAAGACGAAAAGAAAGGAAAAATTAAATCACAAGGATTAATTTCAAAATTCTCCTATGAAATATTAAAACACGAATCTTCATTTTCGATAATTTTACTCAACGTACTTTAACAATTCTGTTTAACTTGTGTATGTTATTCCACTTTAATGATAGGTAAAGGTAGAATTGCGAGGTGAGTTACTTAAAAAAAATTTAAACCTGAAAAAGTTGAGATTCTAACGATTGCCTAAAAGATTTTTAGTTTCTTGTGCGAAGTAACAGAAGTATTATAATCACGGAAAATTTCGGGTATCAAGTTTCAACGAAAATATACATTTTGACAGCTGTCGAATGCAATTTAACGATGTTTTTGCTTGACATGTGTACGTAAGGACAGAATAAAGGACTCGTTTTCCCGAAACAGATTATAAGATAGATTTAAAATGGATTCAGAAAAGATTTTTTTCGTGACTTCTGTACGTAAATATGTATGTATCTCGCGGATCTCAAAAACGAATAGTCTCAAAACATTGAAATTTGTATGTATAAATTGCTATAACATGTAGTTGTGCACCTCCCATTCTTGGTTCAAACTGGATGCAATAAAAATATACATATGTTTATATATCTATATATACATCCCCTTGAACCGTCAGCCAATATTTCCGATCAATGACGATAATTACTTGGTTAATTGATTACTCTTTCATTTTAAAGTTTCCGTTTTCTATATTTTTATGTTTCCTTTTAAAAAAAATTTTCAATATTCATTTTTAAATACTAATAAGTTATTTTATTCAAGTAAAATTCTATTACCTTTCTCAAAGGAGATAATATACTCAATGATCCATTAGTAAATAAATTATTTATTATCTTATTACTTAGGAGCTTTTGCGCAACTATTAGGCAATTACAATTAATTAATATATTTACTTCAATTTTTGATATACATATACATATCCAGTCTGTTATTCGACTCGGTGAGCTCAGTTTTTTTTATTCTTATTTATTGGTAATTTTGCTTTAAAAATTATTGAAATTGCTGTTGAATTGAAAAAAAAATTGTTGTTCTTATGTTCCGGTTAAGGCTTCAATCCCTTTAGTTAATCTGCATGCAATAGTTGTAAAATTATCAACAATTTAAAAGTTGTTTAAATGTGACTAATCCCAAAAGAGCAGCCATATTTGTTTACATTTGAAACTTAGCACAATAGGGAATTAAGTTAGTTTCTGCACCTTCAGTGTCTTTGCTGAGCGGGACCAAAAGGTAAACTTTCAGTTTTGTGCACAAAATAAATCTGTCTTCTTGTCCGCTGGCCGAATTGTTTTTATTTTTTAATTTTGATTTTTTATTCACAGAAACTCTAGTTTTAATTGTAAAAAAAATTAACTGTTTTAATTGTATTTGGTGTTTTATGTTTTTCTATATTTTTCAGTTTTTAATGAAGATGCTTCGAGTAATTGAATTAGAAATATATCTCTAATGAAATTTGAGGAAATAAGTTTAAATCAAATGCAGCGAGTATGTGTGCAGTTTAATAGGCTGTACAAGGAAGTCATGGACAAGGATGTACAAGGATGTCAAGGACAAGGCTGTACAAGGATGTCCACATGAGACCTTTTTTTTTTTTTTAAGTTCAATATGGTTTATCAATACACATGGCCCAGGTGGAATAGCGAAACTTTGCAAAGAATATTGAATGACTATGCATTTAAACTAACATAGGATCGTCATATATCTGCTGTATATTTAAAAAGGGAAAAAATGTGTAATAAAAGCATTTAATGTTTTTAATTATATATATAACGAATTAAATGCATTTTTATTTAAATCAAGTAAAAAAGTAAAAAAATAACATTCTTAAGGACTCCATGTATTGCTTTTAAATAATTTAGTTTGCAAATTAATAACAAACAGATTAAATATGAAAAAAATATTATGTTACATTTTTATGCAGGCTGAAATTTTAAACTGTAAAAATATGGATGATTATATTACTTCATTATTCATTTATTTCCATATCCCTCATTCTGTAATTTTCACCCATTCGGGTTGCATTCATTTTTTTTCATTCATTATCATTCCGTAGTTACGTTCATTCATTTATTTCGTTATTTTAAATATGTTCGTAATACTTCTTATCATTCATTCATTTTCGTATTAGTTCATACCCATTTATTTGTTATTTTATAAAATATGCAGTAGGAATTCCGAAAACGCACGAAGTTTTTTTGTATAACAAATCCTTTTTAAATAATTCCTGTTAGCTACTTTAAGCAACTAAAGGAAAGAAGTAAACTCTGAAACAGAAGACATGTATTGGGGCAAACCTGAATTTTATCAACTTTACTAACGATATAAGTGTTATAACAATGTTAACAACTATGGATATTGTTTCGAAATCCCTTAGTTTTTTTCACTTTTAAGAAATGTGGTGTTAAAATCTTAAACATGAACCACATATGCTTTGCGGATTGAAATGGCAATAATTTTTTGGGTCGACAATTTATTAAGCTACTTAGAGGGTTAAAAAAAGAAGAAAAATTTAATGGAGTGCATTTTGGAACAGGATGTAAAAGCTGATAAGCTAGGCAGAAATTACCCTGTTTATTCGCGTATTTTTTCCCATAGCGTTTTAGTACAATGTTCTGAAACATTTATGTATTTAAGTGATTTGCGAGTTCCTTAAATTTTAAAATCGATTCGTCCACATAGTGATTGTTTTTGTCTTTCTGGTATAATTCGGATGTATAAGGCTCACACTGATGAAACAATAATAATGAACAACCACGGATAATTGAAAAACACGGATAATCCAAATTATCAATTTTCATGCATTGTATGTGTGTTTATTTCTTTAAAAAACAGTAAATTTTACATTGTTTTTGAGAAAAACATTTTTCGAACTTCGCTGCGTATTTTTCGAAATGTTATTTCATGGCCCTTTGGCCATTCATGGCCGACTCCCCTTTGGTCGACGAAGTCCCGTAGAGTTTCAGCTCAAGTCATTGCTTTCTAGGGACAGAGTTTCACCTCAAGTCATTGCTTTCTAGGGACTAATATAATTGTCACTATCTTTTTCGCTTGTACAGTGGTAAAATAAATTAAGAGAATTTTCATATTTTATCGAGTTGCATGAAAAGAACTGAACTGAAGGAAAAATCACTGCTTCTAGATAAAAATGCAAATCTTGTACGGCAAATACATAAGCGTACACATTTGTGTAGGCGGAGACAGCAGAAAAACAGACTTTATTGCGTATTTTTTTGCTTGGAGCTTAAGACGAATTGAGTTCGCTAGCACACCTCGGCGAATTTCTTGGCGTTATCTTGCAACAATCGGTTAAATTTACATCGGAACGGTAAAAATGAGTAACCACCAACGTTTAGCTGATGGAATGAGGTGCTGAATTGTCGGAAGGCTAGAGGCAGGCCAATCGTAAGCCCAGATATGCAGAGAGTTTAATATAACGCTCAGAGTCGTGTGTAACCTATGGAAACAGTTCCAGGATAATGGATCCATCGAGAGAAAGCCTGGTCAAGGTCGTCCAAGAGCCACGACGGCCAGAGACGATCTCTATTTGCCCATTTTAGCGAGGCGTAACAGAGGGGCTACAGCTTCTGAGCTCTCTCGGAACCTGCATGTAGCCACAGGAACCCATGTAACAACTGTGACTGTTTCCAAAAGACTGAATGAGAGAGGATTGTTTGCCAGAAGACTGGCTGTTTGTGTCCCGCTCACGTTTACGGACAGGAGAGTCCAATTAGCATGGTGCAGGCAGCATAGTGATTGGAGTATGGGCAATGGGCGACCGTTTTGTTCACCGACGAGCCCTGTTTTAGCCTAAACACCGATTCTCGCAGTAATTTCATATGGAGATAGCCGGGGACCTTCTACCTACCCTCCAGTGTACTCGAAATCAACAATTATGCCGGTGGCGGTGTAATGGTCTTGGCAGGCATCATGTTGGATGTCCGCACACCTCTCCACGTCTTTGACAAAGGCTCTGTGACTGGTGTGAGGTATAGGGATGAGGTGTTTAAGTCATATGTTCGGGTTTCCCGGGATGCAGTAGGCCCCAAGTGCATCTTACAGGACGATAACGCGCGGCTACATATAGCTCTTCTAGTCGACGAATTTCTCGACAGTGAGGATATTCGCCGGATGGATTGGCCAGCCAGGTCTCTAGACCTCAGCCCTATAAATTGCAACTTCAGCCAAACCTCAGCCAATTGCAACTCGCAACCCCCTCCGAGACCCATCCAGGAACTGAAAACGGCGTTGCTGAATGAGTGGGACCAATTGCCACAGATACTGATAAACTGCCTTATTTCCAGTATGACATCACGTTGCGAGGCCTGTATGGCTGTAAGAGTGGACCATACCCCCTATTAACCCATTTCTTTTTCAGACCTTCAGACTCCGGTGAGTGTTACACACGAACATGTGTGTCTATTATAACTGTTGAATGTTTATCTTGTTTATATTATATCAACCTATCTTCACACAAAATTTCATTAAAATCTGTGGAGTAGTTCTAGAAATCGTAGATCAAATATGCAAATTCTCTTAATTTATTTCCCCAGTGTATTTTCTGTATCACTCTCTGCTTCTTCTGTTTTTCTGACATTTGAAACAATATTCGTATCACTCAAGCACTGAAAACCCGCCTCAGTCGAATCGTCACCGAACCATTCCTCAATATTTTTTCTGATCGACATTTTCGAATAATTTTACTTTTTCAGTTTTTTGGCATATAGCCTCAGTTATTGCCTTGCTTGGCATATAACTTTCCTGCTTGGCATACAGCTTGTCGCATGTTCTGTATTCCTATTTTAGTTCTAAAATTTTGAATCCATTTTGGAGTAGTAGAATTTTTTTTTTTGAGTAGTAGAGAGCAATAAAAAGAGCAGACAAGAATCGAAAAGTTTTTAAGATATTTTGTTAAGATATTGAGATATTTTGTTTTCTACAAGGAAGTAGAAAACAAAGTATCTTAATTTATATTGTAATATTAATATTACATTTTTTAATAAATAATGTGACTATTCATGGGTACTTTTCATTTGCTTTGTTCTTACTTTAACTATGTCCTTGGGAGTTTTATTATTCTCATAGCTTTTCCTTCACGAATTTCACGCGAAAATATTAGTAAAAAATTGGGGCATATGCAAATAAATATGGTATTCCTTATCTCAGAAAAAATATTTAATATTGTGAAACAAAAATATATATCATAATACTTTTGTATGCGTCCGTATTACTGCATACGTATGGGTTCATAATGGAATGAAAGCACTCGGAAACGAGGATAGCTTTATGAAACTTATTTTTCCCAAAAAAAACATTTTACAGTTCTGGAAGTTTTCATAAATGTTCTCATACAGCTGTTCTCAGTACGGCAAAGCACAATCAGTAGTTAGTACTTTAGAACTACTAAGAATGTTAAACGCAAAGCAATGCAAAGTGCATCTAAAGAACGAAGCTCGGGAGGAGATCTCTCCATACTCCGAATTTAACTCTGAATTAAAATCTGGGAACTGATGCTCTCTCCGAGCTTACATGGCCTTCCCTCCGGACTTATGCAGTTCTAGTACCTTCAGTTTCTCGAAATTACTAGGAGGCATATGCAGTTAAAGTTACACATAAGTGCCGAATACGGTTACTGTTACATAAAGGGATCAATTAGTACCAAATACAGTTACACAGACACTGGACAAAAATCTCGCGACGTTTGGCGACTTTTGGCGATTTCTTGCTGAATTTGGTAGCAAAGATTAGTGAGCAAAACCATCGCCAGCTTGACACCACTCCCAGATTTGACGAGATAACCATTTACTTCAATGTTAAATGGACTTGCCCCTATAACCTTGTTTTTTCGGCGAAGCTTCATTCGAAGGCAGTTCCTTTTACGTTATACAAGAGCTACTACAATTTTAAATATAATTTCAGTAAAAATACTTAAATATATACAAAATTCGTAACAATATAAATGATGAATGAAACTTCTGCGTCTGTTGTAAATAATGATTACCATGATAGCTGGATAGTCATAACGCATATGCAGTTATGGTCGGTGGAATATTTCTTTATTCTTAGTACAGTGTTCTTGAAAACATATTTAGCTAATCCGGAGAGCTCTGGATATTTCATAATAATAAGCCTACTTACTCATATGTATTGAATAAGAGCAGGGGAAGAAAAGAAACAGAGGATAAAATGTTCGTTATATAGAAGCAATCACGCAAAGAGCTGATATTATGCTATTGATATTAGATTAATAGTGGTATAGTTATTTCTCAACAGAGGGTCATACTCTCCGTTTATTGCTACTGATTTAATTAAAGTTTAGGGTTAATTATAGCTGACAGATTATTTAACTTTTGCTGTTATGTAAGTACATGCCTTTTTGCTTAATCTAAGAAACACACGAAAAAGATTATTTTCGAAATGGCGCGCTTCAGAAAGTTTTATTATAAGCATTTTACTATCTTCTGGATAGACAGGGAAAACTAACCAAATTAAAAGAGAGTTTGTGTCATTTATAATCTTAAATTTTACTGAGAGTTAGATTTATCTCATTTCCTTTTCTTTATGGCTTGCTTCGTCACGTTCTCGCTCAGACCAAAGGGTTATGCAAATTGTACGGCAGGTGATGCTAGCCTTAGATGAAGTAATACCTTTCAGAACAGAATTCTCGTCACTCTGTTGATTGCGTAAAATATCGTCCATCACAGACCAGAGTCTGAGCGCTGACGTTAGCCGGGAAATGTGGATAACAGTTAATATTTTCCTGTCCGACCTAGATGTTTTCATAACCTTCTGAATTTATAAGTTAGTTTACGAGATGCTGGTGTATTGTAGCTTCGAGTAAAATTTTGTTAAAATTGTAATCCTCTTAATATTCTGTAACTTAGCTGTGAATTGTTGCGGACGAGAAGTGAAAAGATCTGCTTAGCTCTATTTTACGTTTTAACACCACAAGCAAAGGAAAATAAAATTTTGAATTATATTTTATTCTTTGGGTTTCACCTTTTATTTCATGATAAGCATTAAGAGAGGCAATAACTCGTCAACCAATAGAGTTAATTTCTAAATATTGAAGAGTCATTAGGATATTTCGAAGCAGGAAATATGAAAAATGAACAATGCCCTCCCCGAGACTCGAACCATGGACCACTCGAATACGCGCCGAGTGTGCTGACCACTACACCACGAAGACATGCTGAGAAGACGAGAGAAATACCTTATAAGATTAGCCATTAGGGCACAGAACAAGTAGTTAAGTAAATATATTTAGATATTATAACTTAAAAAACTGAGACAAATTAAAGTTAGAAATTTGTTTTACACAAACGCATACTTTACCTTTCAAACACAATGATTTTTTCTTTCGTTATGTTTAAGAGAGGCTATATTGTACAAATAGAAAGTAATTTAAAATCAATGAACTTAAGAAATATATATATATATATATTTCATTGAATCGCGATGAATAGCGTCGCAATTAGCGTAGGAAGAATAGAATCACAGAGAAGAGAAATATCTAAAAGCATTGATTAAGTCTCTTTTCTATTAAACGAAATTTTAATTTTTAGGTTTTTGTCTTTGGGTTGAGTAGCTCCAAAAAGTTAAGACTTTCTTGCAAATTTAAGCAAATATTTGGCAATCCAAACATTTTTTACGTTGAAACAATCTTCGCTTTATGCTCTTTTCCGTATAAAACCGCTTATAGCATTTTGGTCACCTTAACGATAAAATTCTCCATCCGAATTTTACTTTTTATGCATTATTTTCTGATGCATTTTTACATTCAAGTGACGCTATTTTCATATCGCAAAACTTCAGCAATAAGGGAATAAATTAAAGGTTCCTAAATGCCCATTTCCGTAAATACTAAAACTTCAATCAGGTTATTTTTAATAAGTATGTATTTTACAATATCGTAATTTTTCTACAGAAAAGAAAAGGGGGAATGGGATGCTATTCCGAAAGAAAGAATTATTTCCCAAACTAGAGTAGTAATGGCTCCTGTTGCGGCAGTAAGTTTGAGGAGAGGAAAGATCAGAGGTTCTCGCTGCACAGTTCTTTGCTTCGAAAATGTTCTCTTTAATGAAGCGGAAGGGATATACATTCACAGTTAAGCGGCGGTTACGGTGGGACGGAAGACCGGAAATTTTATCTTAGGAAGGCAGGGGTATCTCTCGGGACTTCTGATCGTCTGCAAAGCGTTCCACTCTTTGGGTTTAGTGTGAGTGATGGCCTATCTAACGCCCGAATCGTTTGGGGTGTTTGTATCGATTTTACGGAACTGAGTGATTTGGGAAAGCATGCGATCAATTAGGCAGCAGAGTAAATATAGTACTTGTCTTTCCTTTTGCAACTTTTCTTATTTTAAGTGTGCCATCACTTTACAGAAAATCGCAGCAAAAACATTAAAACTGAAATTCGACTGGCCAATAGATTTTGCATACTACTTTCAGCTGATCGTATGTGCTTGTGGCTATATAGTAGAATGAAAAAATTCTGAAGAATTAAAAAATATACGTTACTTCTGCTTTTGTGAAAGGAAACTCCTGGTTTCTGAAGTTAAAATTTGAGCCTTTTTATTTTGACATTATTTTGACAACTATTGTTTCTAATTTAAGTTTTTCAGTTCGATATGGATGCATTATTTACACAGTTTAAGAAGCTTACTAAAAGTAAGTTATTTAAGTCCAGAAAACGCCACGTCAAGTTTGGTTTATTCGATTACGGCAAAGAATTCGAGGGTTATCTGCGTAAAGGGAGGGATGCCTTTGTGGAGGATTTTCTAAGAGAACCTGTCTCGTATACAAGTTACACACGAGGAAAACCCCGAAAACGCCTATATAGGCCAGCCCTTTCACGGAATTCGAACCTCGGACCGAATTGAAATTGTTCAGCGACTTTACCGCTCGGTCCTTGTTGCCCTTCCACCATGTCAAGAAACAAGCTAGAAATACGTGCGTCTTCAAAATATACTGAGTAATTATTAATTTTTACTGATTTTAAAAAGAGAAAAAAACAACGCTTATTATATCAACTTATTGTCGAAAGAGGAGTTGGCATAATTTCGAATCTAATCTCAATTAAGATGTTTTGATTATTCCTGGTGATTACTGTCCTAGTTTCCTCGTATAATCGAAGTTCTGCTTCATTTTATTTCAGTTCTATATCCAGTGGCGGCTCGTAGTAAGCACTGTGGAACTGCAGCACCCCCTGAATTTCCACTTATTATTATTTTTAATATTTAATATAATGAACTTGAACTTGTAAACTTTGTAACTTGTAACTTGTAACTTTAACTTGAACTTATAATAACGTTTTTTCTTTAATTCTTTCTTTATACTTCTACAATATATAATCCTTAAACTTAATGTCAGTAGCCATCCTTCAGTTTATACAAAAGGTACGAAAGTCTTTGTTCCAGCGACGTGGTGTTTGGTTGATCTGCGCATGTGCACACAGAAAGCAGCACTCGAGCCACCCAGCGAGAAGAGCACTGTCGCTCTTGCAGTGCCGTAATTCTGGAAACGTGATTACTTTTTACTTCGCGCGTGTGGTATTTTGTTGTTTTGCGCATGCGCACTTAGAAAGCAGCGTACGAGGCCGAGAGGAAGAAGGCACTGTTGCTCTTGCAGGTCCGAATCTGGATTGTCGTTTGGAGGTGTTTCTTTTTTTTTCTACTCCGCGTATGCTGTGATTAAAAAACCATACACCATATTCTTGGTTAGATTATTTTTCCGCTATTCTATTTGATTCCTTTTTTTCGGTTCTTTTATTTTAGAGAAAACTTCAACCATGTCCTTGCATCCTCAAGTAATAAATTCTGTGACTGTAAGTGAACTTCAGGAGCTTAAAAGTTAAAATTTTTTGTAACAGCACCCCCACTAATTTTAGCTACGAGCCGCCACTGTTTATATCCTTACAAAAATATCGAGCCAAGTTTTGAGGAATGGAAGATATCGATACTTCTAATAACAAGGTTTCATATTACGTTGTTATTTAAATTATATAGTTTTTGTCGGTACGGATAAAAATTTCTTATTATGAAAAAAAAGTGTTTAATTTTTTAAAGGCATATACGAGTAAATATTTCTTACGTACGCCATTTCTTACTCAGAACTCCCCAATTCTTCATCAAGATAACTTATAATTCAGGAACTTAGTAATTTAATGGAATTAGTTTCTTCTGTCAGCAATATAATGACATCTTGATTTCTCTGATCGATGACCCAGCACCATCTCTATTATTATTTTCCCATTAATGTTAACCTTTCTTCTTGAATTAAAAATGTCCCACTGAATAAACAAAACATTGATACAAACTTAGTGTCAGTGATAGGATATACACACAAATATTTTAATAATTAAATTCAATGTGATTTTCTCCTACAAAATTATAAGAAAATATTAATTTATAATGGAAAAGTATTGGGAGATTTTTGAAAAGTGCAAAACTTATTAAAGGTAACGCATTTTGCGAAAAACAAAAATTGTAATATGTATTAAATTTGATGAAAACTTTTTAAAATATATATATATATATGTCTAAGATAAAAAAAATATGTGTATCAAAATTCTAATTTAAACTAACGGTAACTCTTTACTTCTCCCCCTATTTTTGACTAATTTTATAGCATGAAAATTCAGAGGGGAAACATATGCGAATAATTTAATTTTCGAAGGACGCGGTTACAGTGAAAGCACAGTAAAGGAAAAGTATTGTTGCGTTCTACGGGTTCGTAGTGGTTACTAACAACACTTGAGGAAGATTCAAAACACAATTTATTTAGCCAGTTGTTTAGCAGTTTATTTAGCCATTAGTTTTAGATTTTGGAACGCAGGACAGTTCGTCACGTTTACAGTCGTCGAAAAAACTACGACCTAAAATAATCAGCAACACAGCGGTGAAGACAGCTTCATTGCAAAACATTAAAGTAAAGCTCCCGATTCGGTCGATCGCTTTTGGAGCTCAACACACTCAAGATAAAACTCGACGATACGATACTACTTCGCGTGCAGGCAGGGTTTATATAGCTTTTGGCCTGCCTTCGAGAACATTCTGAGGTAAACCGGTAAGAATTCGTTCTAGAATGTTCTCGCTCAGTCAATGGCATATCGTCGATTTTGTCGCCAATGGGTGACTTCTCACCAAATCTGGCAACCTTGCCTTTCTTTGCCATTTTCTGGTAACCCTATACCCGCTTGCGGGGAAGCTACCCCGTTTCCTAATAGTATTTATGGATAAACTGCTATTAATTACTATGCAACGCAGGTTTCTTTTAAATAAATAACGTAATTATCTCAACTTTATTTATTCCAGTAAGGATACATATAATTATTAACATTACAATTTCTAATAATATATCTTCTTTCCTACTTCCCTCTACCTTGAATCTCGTCCTTTCTTACTGCTATCCACGGCTAGTTCCTAAGTATCAAATCACTCAGTGCTGTTGGAACTCTTGCCTGTGTCATCTGTTACATACTGCAAGTTGTCGCCATCATCTCTGTTGTCATGTTGTCACCGAGCCCATGCACTCATAGTTCTATGAGAGAATCAGTCAGTAAGTGAGAAATGAAAAAAAAAACGTTTTGTAGCTGTAAAAATCACTGAATTTTTAAATGATTTCCATATTATTTGACATCACTAGCAGCCAGTCATGTACTTGGATTAGAGAATATTATAATCGAAACGCTTCTTTAATTTTGCGATAGTTTATTGAGATTATTATATTTTTCAGCTATTGCTACTTACTCTTTAAATATAGAATAGTTTGGCACCTACTTGCGTTTTCTTTAGCTAAGATCTCCAGCACGTGCAACGTAATACGTTAGAAAACTATTACCTTGTACCCTAGTAACGTACTAATAATATCATTGCACATATGCAGATTAGCCTGAATCGTTTACGTTTAAAGGAATGAGATAGGTAAGAGAAGTAACTATATTCTGAAAACAGCATTTTTTTTTTTTTTTGGCTTTGTGAGTAGTTTTTTCAACAAACCCATTTATTTCATTCATGCATGCTTGAAGAGAAAAAGAAAGTACCTTTTTTTTTTCTTTTGGCATTATCTAATACTGTTCCTCTTCTCCTATGAGGAAAAACACTGGTTATTTAAAAGTATGTTAAAAATTTTAAAAGTAGAAATAAATTTATACTGAAAAAATGTATTATTAGAAATAATAAGAAATAAATTTATATTAAAAAATTATTTTAATAAAGTGTTTAGAAGATGCCTCAATCCATGTACTTAAAATGATGAGATGAATTAAAAATATAGCGTAGATAGAAAATATGTGTAAAAAATCTAAAAATAAGAATAAAAATGTGAACAAATTTTAGCTCAGTACTTTAAAACCATTTTCTTGACATAATGCCCACAGCTTCTTCCAACATACATGTTTTTAAGATGACGTCACAATCTTTTATTTTCAACAATTTTATGTGTGTTTATGCCATCTTTTATTATCATCAATGTACTTACAAAAGATTTTGAAGGAGGTTGATATTTGAAAACCTCGTGCAATCTATAACATCTTTTATGCATTTCATTGTACTTTCTGATAATTTTTTTATATCTAGGATCTAACGCCATATTTGATTTATCAAAGTTCTCTATAATGAAACTATTGCTTAATGTCTGATATTCTAAAATTTCCTCTCAATATACTTGAGGAGAATTTTTAATAATAAACTTTTCAGATAACACCTGATGTCTAGAAATGATATCCCAATGAACTAAACGTTCATTCTCGATGATAAATGTGTTCTGATAACCTTTGATATGCATAAATAATATACCAATCTAATTCATGTTTATATTCTAAAATAAAGGTTCTGAAAACTTTTGTTTGAACCTGATGTTTTGAAATAATTGTCCATTCTAGTGACATTTTCAAAGTTTCTAATGAAACATTCTGACAATTTATCATCTGTCCTGAAAACTTCTGACCAACTGATATCCATTTATACAGTATAATGTTTTCTAATTCGAAGTCATAATACTTTTCCACTATTTTTTTTCAATGGCTTCATCAGAGTGTTTTACGATAGCACTTTTTAAGGTAATAACTTCCTTTTCATCATCTACCCTTAAGTTAGCTATTGTCAAGGGACGTGTTTCAAAGTATTTTTTCCTGGATTCACGTTACCCAAACCAAAGAATATGAATTGTTAAGAAGGAAAACTTCTCCGCAGCAGAAGTGGCTCCGTCCCAACGCAGAGGGAAACAGCTGCGCATGTTCGAAATATCTGTCGTCAAAGCACCAAAGCTCGAAGCCGGCCTCGAAGTTCAAAGGTCAGCTTATCAAGAGTTCATAAACCGAATATCGTTTTAAATTTCTTTAAACTTTAAAGGAAAAGAAAATATTTTTCCGCTTAAGTAAATTAATTAATGGATTAGTTATTTTGAGCCAAAAAAGTGAGAAAATCCAAGTTTAATTTATCGCGAAACGTCAAAAAAGTACCGTTTTGTCAAAGAACATTTCTTCTTAATACGTGTTCCTCAATTTCCTATACACATCGCGGAGATAGAAATTCTCGCCGCCAGATTCCGTCACCAAATCCCTTGGCAAATTTTCCCTCCCTTTTGCAGCGGCGTAATAGCAAACTGGTTTACATTACGTCTATGGAATCTTTCCTTCTTTACATAGACTTTCTTTGCCTAAACTTTTCGTTACCCTCAAAGTGTCCTAACTCGGTTACTTATCAACTTCTGATATTGTACGATAGTGATCTCTGTACGTTAGAGATCCGAATTACATAGAAATCTGACTGACTTAATCTGACTTAGAAGACGTTCTCAGAAACATACCACATTCGTAAGTCGTGAACTTGCGAAATTGACAGCTACCTGTTCGTGAACCCTGTTCGTGAAAAGTTTTTGTTATATCCATATTAATTCCTACTATTGCGTACGTTCCTAGTACTTATTACATTCTACCCTCTAGCGTAAATGTTAATGCTATTTACATTAGCATTTCGTCTGTACAAGTAGAGGTACAAGTTGGTGTACAACAAAATTTCACTGTTGGTCGCATAGGTGTAATCCCACCACACTAATTGTGCAAGTCCATCCGAATTATAATAGAGAACACAGAAGGAGACGGTCGAGTGTTTTCCATCTCTCTTTCCTTACCACTAGACTACTCGAGAGGATTTTTGGCTAACCAGCATTTTAATGCCGCACACACACTACACACTTAAAACATCTATCCTCTGGAATTCGAGTCCTGGAGCATCGATACGGCATGGGTTCGAATCCCGGAGAAGGCATGTATGTTTGTAAGTGTATAGTGTTTGTATTTGAAAACAGTATTTTCATATTATGTTCTTAAGAGCATGCTGTTAAACTTTTGTTGCACTTCCAGTTACCATGTTGGCTTATATTACATTCTTATAAATTCGTAATATTAGGTTTCTATCAGAAAGGACTATTTACTTATATTAGGAGGAATGCTACTATTACGTTAATACTAGTAACAGGAACGTGGTACAAAGAAAATATTAAGATCATACTTTCTGAGTTGAAATTTCTTGGATATTTGGTGTAACTTCCTTGACACATTTCAAGAGTTAAAGACGAGCCCGAAGAATCCATTATTACGGTTTCTTAAACCTTCATGAATTGTCCATCTCTGTTCATACTGTTTTTGTTACCTACCAATGAACATGTTTGATCTGAACACAACTTTCATAAGTTATGCAATTCATTTGACGACGGTATAAAAACGGATCATCAAATGAAGATAAAACCTGTGCCGCAAGTGCTAGAGCGGAGCACGACACGATCCTTATTCCTCACCCGTCGAACCAACGAAAATAGAAAAACTTCCACTCTCTGTGTGTATGGAGTTATTTCTTTACTTTCCTTGCTATACTCCAGAATGAGAGCGCGGTGACTAAATTATTGGATTTCCTGATCTCCATTCTGTAGATATATGTGAAGGTTTGGAGATTGATACTAGGTTTTAGGGCAACGGGCTTCATCATATATCGCAAGAGCTGAGGGAAGAGATTTTTATATTTATAAACGTATTTTTTTCTCTTCTTAAAGTAGTTTCTCTCACTCTTTTTTCTTCAGCTCTCCCGTCAATATTGATCGATGAGAAATTTCCAATTTCCGAGTGAATTTGTTGGGGAAGGTGGATTTTATAGTGAATCTTCGAACGGAATTTGATTTTAGCGATAGCGGAAGTTAAAGTATGAGACGGGTTACCCACTTCTCTTTCAAATTTCCTTAGTTTTTGGCTGGAATATTTAAGTAACTTTATTCAATCCCCAAGAACTACAACTTCCATTTAGTTTTTTGATTTATACATAGCGAAGGAAATTGCGGCAATCATTTAAAACTTTGAGCTCTGGATTTTGATGGATACATGTTAAGGTTCTCCTAAACTTGAAATCATTCGGTTTTATGATATCTGTTTCTTGCGCTATTACATTTTCTTTAACTTATGTGAGACAGTAACGTACCGAATTTTCTCGTTTAAGTAATATTTGAAATTAATTAGTTAAGCTAGATCAAGTTACTTTCTACTGAAAAATACTTGAATGATATCTGTAATAAGCTTATCCTTTCATAATGGCATTTTAAGAGTAGGTAGCTCATATTTAGGGAAATGCAAACACTGAAATGAATTACCATTCTTTAGTGGTTTTATCCAATCAGCTGCTGCGGTCTCAGTTATTGGAAACTATGAAATGTACCGAATGCAATACAAAGTCTTTATTATGGCTATATTATTTTAGCTTTGTTAGGGATTAGGCTTTAATTTGCATACTGCCCTATCTCTTCGTTTCTTAAGTAGCAGCAATGCGCTCAGACCAAAAGTTTTTGTGAATGAGTTTATAGACTTTCGATCTCTTGGGTAGGGTAAACTAACGAGCTCTAAAAGACTGTAGGAAGAATTATCCTCAGGTATTTAATACAGCATAAAAGTCGGTAGAAGGGTATAAAGAGCCCTTTGTTCAATCCATATAGCTGCACATGGCTCCGCCTGGGCTTACATCAAGCCAACACTTCTGGCTTAACTCAAACAGGTAATATTAAATTAGCCTTACTGCTCACTGGATAATTTAACGCGCAGGATAGCTCTGACTTGTAGAAGCCGTCAGAAACAAGCTTAATAGCTAGAAGCACTCAACGTCAGAGAATCAAATCGCTGCTAATTCAGAATAACAACGTGGCCTTCAAGCAGGCATAACACGCTATAAAACCACCTTCCAAAACCTTCCCTTAAATAGCACCTCTTTCTACAACATTAGACTACACACGCCCTAGCTGATTATCATTCTGGTAGGAAAGCGTGAGTGAAATCTAAACTGAAAGGAAAGTTGCTTAAACTAAAAATTAGATGTTAGTCAAACTAAATAAATCCTCGCAAGTTGACAATCCATGCTGCTGTACAATTGCAAGCGAATTACTTGAAGCTCTCAACGCGAAGGGGATATTAATCGCGAGTAATTTTATTTCCAGTAATTTGCGAAAATTTAATTTTCTGGTATTTCAGTACCAGAAACGCACGTTATTCAATTGAAAACATGATTTCAACTTGATTTAATCGAAATACAAGTAACCTCTTTTAGTAATTATTTCTTTAACACATAAGTTACATTTCTGCGAATCTTCGTGCTTGCTGATCGTATTAGCATCAGTTTAAGCATGCAAAATGCAGAGAATTGTGGCACTTTGAATGAGATAGTACTAGCTAATAGTAGTTTTAGTGTTAAATAAATTTACTTTATCCGTTGATAGGACATTAGATAGGATATTATTTCTAAAATTATTTCCAGTAGCCAAGAGATTTAAAAAGTTTCATAAGAGATGTCTTAAAAGACAGATGGCATCCAATACGTCTAATTTTGCTTTTTGAAAATTAAATATATCTGCCAAAATCTCAAGTCATTTCGATCCATTGAAAAAATATGAATTTGATTTTAAATGAAAAGTGAGTACACTGAATAAATTTTAAAAAGAAAAATGGAAAATTTATTGAATGCAGTTTCCTTTCCTTTCATAAAATTCGCAATTGTTATGGTCATATTTATAAAAATAAACAATATTGAAGTGAAAATACAGGTGATAGCATTAAAAATTAAAAACAAGTATTAAAGACGATAAAACCTAATATACTTTTTTGTGATTTTATATTAGATGTGTACTTAGTAAGATTTTTTTTCTTTTAAGTTTTCTGGATATTACGACGCTACCTTACATTACAATATAATGCATTTATAAACTAGGCAAGCTGGTAAATATTGCTACTTCTTGAGACATATGATCATTAATCATGAACAGAACTTGGCAAATCGCTAATTCTTAGAGGTGCTTCTGTTCAACATTCCATAAAATCTCTACTTGATCTTTCAATCTAAGACAGGAAACATTTTACCACGTGAAAGAGAAAATGGCCAAAATGAAAAATTGGGCATAAACACAACCTACGTAATATTTGCTGAGATTTTAAATAAAACTTTATCGATTTTGTCATCAAATTCCCATAGGCCGATTTTCTTCAAGAGCAAATATGGTTTGATGTATCTAATATCAGCAGTTCTAATATAAGGTAGGCTTAGATTTTATACATTTGGAAAAAAATATGCTTTGAGAAAAAGTTATTGATTCTTAATTATTTCAGTTTCAAACTTAATACTTCTCATGTTTTTATTGATTAATTATTCAAAATGTGTTTACATTTAATTCCAACTTGATAGCAATAATCAAAGACTCCTACATTCAGAATTCCAACAATGGCGTGAAATCTTATTATAATTATTTAATAGCAAGTATAATTTTAGTACCAAATTATTATACTGCTGGAATAACTCTAGCAACTGGAAACTGAAAGACGAACTTCAAAATGAATGCCAAATATTCTATAACAGGATGAAACTATACATGATTCATGCTAAATCCATGACAGATTTATTCTAATCATGTATATCGATAAACATTGTCACTCCCGCATTGTTTATTAAGGCAATGATTTCGCTAAATGAAATAGTTCAATAGCAAATTTCCCATAATTCATTTGACTAGTATAGCGTCGCATATTTAGACTGTTTCATGCTCATTGAATTATTACTATTTCGATTTCAAATCCTATCACTGATTCTAGTTTACTTCTATGTATAAACGAATTTGAATATAGTTAATCCAAGCAGACTCAAAATTAGGAAATATGATACAGGAGCAAAGGTGCTTTAAAGCATTCGATATGAAAAGTTTATAGAATGATGAATGAAATTCGAAATATGTGAAAACTCGACTTAATTATTGATGATGCAGGAATCCGTTTAGAGTCATTTTTCACTGTTATAACAAATTATCATACAGTTACGTGCTTTTTCAATGATTGCATACACGCTACCATTAAACGCTGCTGAATAATACAATTTATTCAGCTGACGACAAACATAGAAAACTCGATAAATAGAGACACTCGATCTTTACCAATCGTTCATAAATATTGTTTCATACCATTATAAACTATACTTAATGATGAAATTACATAGCATTTCTAGTTTAGTTGAATTAAAAATGCTCAATTTAAACAAATAAATTTTGAAAATATATGCATTTTTGTTTTACAAAATTTATGCATTTCTATGTGCATTTGAATTCAATATTTTAGTTTATTAAGGATGATAAATAAAATAAATTGTAATAAATTCATAAAAGAATTCATCAAATCCATGATGCTTTACACATTATGATCCTTACCAAATCACTACGTGTGGGCATATATATGTATATAAATGCATAAATAGAACTTTAAAAGATATAAACAAATATGCTGCATTTTAAATAGAATTTTTATGATATAGATTTATTCTACTACTGTGTGGAAGTTTTCTAAATGGCTTAGCAAATACCTCGTCTTTGTATAGATATATAATGGTTTAAAATATTACGTGAATGTTACTTAAAACCATTTATAAATGTCACATCTAGCAACAAACACTGCTATTTGCTCAATAAGCGGTCACGAAATAACCGACTTCTCTGTCTATGACTGTCTTCTCTGTCTGCAGACCTAGACCTCATAAAGAAATCTGGACATGTGCTAAAATCAAAATTATCCATGATCAAATATTTAACAAAATGTAAATTTATATATAAACTGAATTGCAACTGAAATGTTTCTAAATAAGTAATTTTTTTTTATTTCAGAGACTCATTCTGTGCATAAGTGTATGTGCAAAAAATAAAAAACAAAAAGTATGGTTCATGTCTGCTTTTATGACCACCATGTTAGTTAAGTAACCTGAAAACTTGTGCTCGACATATGGCGAAAGAGCAGAGAATTTTCCATTCAAGCTTCCTCCTCATACCCTTCATATCATAATGAGGAGTCCAATCAAATCAAACTTCATAGTCCAAGTCATATATTGCTCAAACTAACTAGGAATCTTTGGCAACAAAGCTGGGGGAAAAAACCTTCAGACGATTAGGAGCTTTTAGTTTTCTGCTAAAATTGGTAACAAATGGTTTGCCATTTGCAATTCTATTCCATAATAATTATTTAAACCAATTTATAACAGGCTTTGGTACATCTATTTCTTTTCAAGGAATTTCTCAGCTACAGAGCTGTTTTCTTATATGGAGAAGGGGAGATATGGACCTTTATCTATTTTATTTATCCCAGCTTTGTTGCCTATTCGCCATGAAAAATGAGACGAAGTTTCGCCTTTCTCGCCGGTGTAATTCTGTGGCCCCCTGCGGTACACCCTAGACAATGTTCTCGGTAATGAGATGCCTAAATGACCGATGGATTCGGCCTTTCCCAGTGAATGCTTAACTGATAAAATGCCTCGCCGTTGGGGAAGGTGCGGAACAATATCACATCGCCTATTTATTGTCGCCAACTTTGTTCCCTTAACTGAAGATTAATCATCAATAATTTAAATGCAAACTTTTGTATAAAAAGAAAAATCATGCTATAATCATTACTGTTAATTATTTTAATTATAATTTTTATAATTGTATTAGTATGATGTAATAGTATTATTAGGAAGTCATATATAGTGTTCTCCGTCTCATTCCTCTGCCAAGAATACCCGAGGTAAGACTACCACATGTTGACAATGACGAGGCTGTTACAAGAGACATTTTTGTATTTTTTGTATTATTCAATTTTTCGTCTCCGTCAACTGCTCTGGAAATGTGTGAACCATTTGTTGCCAATTTTAGTAGAAAACTAAAAGCTCTTAGTCGTTAGTAGGTTTTTTTTTTCCCAGCTTCGTTGCCAAGGTCAATTTAAACAATATATGACTTAGGTGTGATTTGGACTATGGAGCTTCATTTGATTGAATCTCCTCGCTATTGTGCTATTCCGCTATTGTGTGGAATATTTTAATCTCTTTAATAGTAACTTCTATTATTTATAACTGTTTAATTATTCGATAACTGTAAACTGAATTTTAATATTTTACTATAAAACTAGTTGGACCGTTTACAGTAAAATTCTTTATTTTCCCTTGTATGTAGTATATCTTGTACATCTTATATATTATATATAGTATATAGCAGTATTGGCAAACTTGACCGCACTCCTTTCATAAGTGACACACGAACCTATTTTGAGCGACACGCATTTCCGGAGCAGTTGACGGAGACGAAAAATTAAATAATGCAAAAATACCTATCTCTTGTAACGGCCTCGTCATTGTCAACATGTGGTAATCTTACCTCGGGTATTCTTGGCAGAGGAATGAGACGGAGAACACTATATGTGACACATACTGCCCTTAGACTCTGTATATTATGATGTTTTCTTTTCTTGGCTTTTCTTAGTACTCTGTTATTGATAATGACAGAAAAGAGAGTTTTATTTTGCAAAAATAATAAATATGATAGGTATATCAACTGTTGACATCGAATTCCTCAGTATCAGCAGAAATAAGTGAAACAGCCGGTATTTGAAACAACATAACTTTAATAATATCAGTTCACTAGTTTCAATGTGTAATGAACGATAAACTAACACTCCTCAAAATAATATAAATAAATTTACTGAGAAAAATTTAAATTGACCACTATTTAATTTTTATATCAGTTACTTGTGAAGTGTATCTTTTTATTTTTAACTAAAAGTTCATTTTAAGTTTGACTTTCCTATTACTGTTTTTTCAACCACGCTTTTCATGCCAGAGTGTAAATAAGGTAGAGAAAGTTTATTCAAATTAAGGTAGAAAAGAAGTGTTATTTAAGCAAGAGTTTCGGAAGTGAGTTTTAGAGCGTGTCTGCCTATTCCAGATCACGTTGTTTTGTGATGGTTAGCGACCTGCGCTAGCGGCGTTGCGTGTTCTAGCCACTAGGCTTTGTCTCACCGGTTTACTACAAACCAGAGCTCTTCTTGAGCGTTAAAGTATTTCTGTGAGCAGTTAGACTAATCTACCACACCCTGAAATTATTATTTGTTACGTATTTCTGTTAAGCCAGAAGTGTTGGCTTCCTGTAACCCAAGCTGGGTTATTTTGTTAGTTTTATGTTTGAATAAAAGAGTCTTATACACCCTTCTTCTGATTTCTGTTTTATTTCACAAGGCTAGAAGATCATTCTTCAATAGTCCTTTTCTTAAGTCTACTTTGTATGTTTCCAAAGAGACATAGATTTTACATACTAAATAATGTGGTTTTTTTCACTGCGAAATAAAATAACATTAGTATGTTATCAAAAAGAAACGAATTTGATTTTCCTCGTGTAACATGAATACGAGCTAATTTCCCTTAAAAAGTCCTCCACGAAGACAACCTTTCCCTTAGCGAAATAGTCTTCGTGTACTTTATGCTAATCCAAATAACTTAACCTATCTCTCTAAGCGAAATTGATCCCCTAAGCGAAACTGGCTCAATTCATAATGTACATGTAGTAAGATAGAAAATCTTTAAATATCTAGTCCTATTCCTGAGAACTGGATATGGGACAAAGAACTGGACTTACTGCCTTATCCACTTCGGTTATTGATGGGATCAAGGAGGCGTACGAGTTTCCTAACGTCATGCTCTGTATATCTCATATTTAGTTAAGAGATGTTATGACTTATAATTTCTTACCATTTTACACCAGCAAGAGGATGCATTGCTTCCACTCAGTACATTAAATCCTGCCTTGAAAAACAAAATCTACAGAAAAGATATGCTTCTCAACATACGAGTAAGAGGAACTGAATGAATCTAGAAGCAGCCTTTGGCCATAGCACGGAATGTAAGACATTTTATTTTATTTATCTTATGCACACTATTCACGAAGTCCAGAATGTTACAGTCGGTAAAACATATGATGTTTATTTAATCTTTCAAATTTAGTCCCCTTTTTTGTTAATTAACAAACTGAGAAATCTGAAAGAAATAAATGATCTTCCCATTAATTTAAATCTTTTTTTTATATCTTTTCCTTATGCAACTAGATGCTGTAAATTAAGATACATTGAATTTGTAATATACCCAGCAGATAATTTTTACGAATGTCGGTAGCTTTGTTGTTATGAATATAACATGTTTCCTAACACCACATGTTACGTAATTATTGCAGAATTAGTTCATTTTTAAATTCTTCTAATATTTTACTTCTCAATTTTTTTATTTATAATTTTCTTTAAAGTTTACTATCGAACTCTTTGTATGAGTAGTCTGTAATCTTAAATCCTTAACGAAAGCAACCTTTCCGTTAGATATGCAAGGGGGAGATATTTTTCCCCTCTGCTTTCACAAATTTATTTCCTCCTTGTATTTTCACTCTATGAAATCAATATTTTGTTTAAAATAAAAGCAATATAATTATTTCACCTCTGCAGTAACACAGTCAGTGGGAAAGTTAATGTTATTTAAAAGAAAAGCAGTATCTTGTAGATACTGGGAGAGCTTTCTTACTAAGCTGAAGACGGGTATCATGAGAAATTAAGAGAATATTCCCTTTTCTCGTAAAAGGAAAATATTGTTGCATTTTTAGCATCAAATGCCATCGTTATTTTCTTTACAGCTTACAACTATGCATTCTAAGTGATATGTTTATTATTCTCACGTGCGCATTTTGTATAAGCTTTTTCTAAGCTGAACTTATAGAAAAGTGATATATATGCAGCACTTAACCCTTCAACCTTTTTTTTCTTTTTTATGGCATGTTTTTAAACAAGTTTTAATATGATTAAATAGAATATATTTTTATGTATTACGTTCAGAATATTTTTTATGTTTACTAGCAGGTTTAATTATTATAAATAGTAATATGCATGGTTTAATGTCTGTAAAAGTAACATGCATATCCATTTAGTATTTCACACGGTTTTTAAAATTAATTCTTAGTATTTGTATTCCCTCGAAGAATATTAATTTAAAACAATTCGAGACGTAAATGACAACCTGCTGTGATTCATCTAATAAGCGATGATAATAAGCAATACGAGTGGAAGTTTCCAAGTAAGAGGCCGCACAAGGAGGCTGCTATGGCTTGATTTAGTGCTACCTACAATGCGTATATAATTAAAGCAGAATAGGTGGCACAAGGAGCTCGAAAACAGAAATTGGTGATCGGTAATTGAAATGTGACAATTTATAGATGGCAGAAGCATTATAAATTATGTTCTTAAATTTCCATTTTTATAATAGTTGGTACACCATAAATTTAGTTAAATACATGTAGGAAGCAGGTAAGATATGTTACAAACTATAAATATGTAATTTGGATCCCATTACTTGTAAACAGGTATTAGTAATTATTTATTATACTGCCGTAGGTGATAAATGAATAAGTAAAGTTCTTGAAGCTTAGAATTTCTGGTACTAGATTAGGAAATATATAAAAAATATCAAAAAATTTTAGGCGAAAGTTTTTAATGCATTTTCGTTCTCCACCGCTTTTGATCAGATTAAATTTCTTTCACGTAAAAAAAATGTTTCGAACGTCTCATAAAAGTAACGATTCAGTTTGTAATATATCAAATTAATAGTTTGTAATTATCGTACAGGGTTTATTAAATATTGCGATACATATTTTTAAATAAATTTCGTACATACAAGCAAAAAGAATTTATACGTATATACAAGTACTAGAAAAAAGTATGCTATTACTCAAAACTCCTGCTATCTAATTATTTATAATCTATAAATCCAGTTCCGTCCGCCCACCACCGCCCGAGCGTTAAAATCTCTGAACACTATGGGTTCGAGTTGGGTTTGGTTAAAGGCGAACGGGCTTCGCTTAATGGACATTTTCGTAGCTTTCTTTATGTGTAACGTGCGTACGAGCCAGTTTCCCTTAGAAAGTCCTTCACGAAGGCAGATAGCCCTCTACCTTTAGGCTTTACCTCTACCTTTCTCATCTTCCTTTAGGCAGATAGCCCTAGTGTGGTTTGCCGTAATCTGCTAAGCCAAACCAAGCTAGTTCGACCCATTTTTGTATTTTTCGATTACCGATTCGATGTTGTTATCAATCTTCGAAATTAACTGAAATAAAATGAATACTTAACTGAATATTGCGTAATCAAAAATTAGGAAATTATGAAAAATTATAGTTGTTGATTTCAGTGTTATATATTAATTGGTTTCAGTATTTAAGAAAACAGAAATCTATGTGGAAAGATGTAGCATTTTTTATCGTTCCTGTCGGCTATCCGAGCTTCTTTTCTTCTTTTTTTCCTTGCTTTTTTAAATTACCCCCTCCCCCCACAAAAAAAAAAGAAACAAGAAAAGTTTCGGTATTTATGCATAGAGCAAACGGCGTCAGAAAGCAATTAAACAAATGTTTATTTAAGAGTAAAAAATAAAACAAAGTTACTGCATGATCATTCTGTAAATATAAATCTCTTTCCCGTAATTAAAATGTTAAACCTTAAAACCTGAATATTTAACTGAAAGAGCAATCGCCCATATTCAGATTTTGAATTATTGCCCTATTTGGTAACTTACGTATGATTGTACTAAATTTATTCCAGCTATGTATACTGTCTGAATTACTTTTAAATTAACAGATAAATAATAGAATAACAGAAGAATAAAAACCTGTTATTTATCTATTTAAGTTTAATTATTACTTCAACTGAACCAACCCAACTGAAAGTATCTTTACAAACCTAAAAATGCGCGATATAGTTCCATTCATAAAAATCTTTGTATCATCTCGTGATTGTTCCTCACAACTATATATCTACTTCACTAAACTTTGCGTGAAATTTGCAGATACAGCAATCAAAATACCGCACAAAAATATTCTGAACTTATTTAGAAATTTAAAGTAAGTATTTAATATTTTAAAGTAAGGCAGAGATTAACAGTCGGTAAAATCTGCATAAAATGCATGAAGTTTTGGGTTGATTATCTTCTCCTTAATAATTAAACATGAATGACTTAACTTCTTGGTCAGTCACATGAATAATTTAACTTCTTGGTAAGTAACATGAATGATTTAGTTCCTTGGTAGGAGATTTAACTGCTTAGTCATTTTCTTAGGTTTTTATATCTAATTTATTTCAGATGTGAGAATATATTTATAGATGAAAAGGGGAGGGTAATACCATGTTGAAATCAGCTTATGTGATAGCCCATTACATTCTGATTGCATTCTACTAACTGTATCCAGCAAGTTCATATCCTGTATAAAGTCACCTGATATAATTATTTTAATTAAACTTCTTAAGAAAGATTTCATATAGAACTGTGTTTACCGGTGATCTACTGTCTTAATTCCTTCCCCTAACTGTTCTAGACAGTTAAAAGATCAATTTGTTGGTCTTCTACAGTTTAAACGGAGCTGTTTAAACTGTAGAAGAACAAGATTCTTGGATTGTTCCTCCGGCACACACTTGATACCGTACTGAATCCCCTGGTGGATCCCTTGCTATGAACTGTAATAGAAGCACCCTGACGGTACTCTCCCGATTTCTTAGTGGCTATTTAAGAAGCCTTGTATTCCAGAGTGGTTAAGAAACCCACCCGATTTGTGAGAAATGTAATAATAAGCAGGCTTCTCTGGCACATATTCTTAGGTGTTTGGGTTTGTTATACGACGACCTATTGAAGTTTCCTATGTTGGTCTATCACTTTATGAATTAAACTCGCAGATCTAGTCTAGCAGAAGCTGGACTCAAGGATTACCAACAACAACACACCTCTGTTTGAGATGTGACTGTCTTACATGATTACAGTTATATGGAGTTCCCTCTGTATCAGCTTGCAATCTACGTACATTGGTCTGTTCTACTCCAAGGTATTACTCCAGGTTAGCTTCCACCTTTTCTGAAACCTTCTCTAGCTATTAGCATTGCATAATGAAGACTTCTGTCGACTATCCGTAAATTATTAAAGCTTTTTTCTCCTTTCTGTAATTTCATTGGTTCGTTGGGCTCATTATTATTTCCGTTTCATGTAAAAGTTGAAATTTCAGTTTAATACTCATTTTTCCAGTTGAACACTTCAGAAGCAGCTTAGCATAGATTCCCTTGTGATCAAGCGTTTCAAGTATTTCAAGTAACTCAGAATCGTATTATGATCTTATTTTAGGTTCTAGTCAAATATATAGCGGTATTTTAAAGTTATGAACATGAACTATGTCGGAATCGTTAATTTTAAATTTAAACGCATACTTTGTACCTAAAACTCCCTTTAAATTTTCAATACAAATTACTGTTATTATAAGGAATTAGCACATTCACTCGTGCATGTGTTTGTCACTAAATACATATTCAACTATAATCTGTTACTTTTAAGTAGGAACTTCATTTTTTAAAAGCTGCGTTACCATGTAACCATGGAAATGATAGCCGCAACTGATGATCTGAGTCACCTAATTTCTTCCCCCACTCTATTTCCTTTTAGCATGTTTGTTTCATAAACTGCAGTTTCAAATAAAGTGGAGAAAATGAGTGCTGACGACACGCCTAAGGATTACAAAAGGGAAGAGTTGCATGGTCTTGAAGCGTTTATTTTAAAGAGACAGGCTATAGCAGATGGAAGATCTGTAGTTGGAATCCCAATGATAGTACATTTGGCTTTTCATGTTTCAAGCTCAAAAAACCTAATATTCTCTATATAGCTTCTTGATTTAGAATAAAAAGATGCATTTACATATCTGAACTACATTTTGAGTTTTATTTATACTTTAAATATTCTAATAATTTTAATTAATCACAAATTAAACTGAATTATGGGACTTTTGCATGCGCTAAATTCTGTTCTTCAAACCCTCATCGTCTTTTAAAATTAATAAAAAACCGGTGTACCTTATCCGTGTGAAACCTGCACCATAAGCATTGGCAACTGTCCAAGTTTCTCATGTGCTGCCTACTGTTTTCTTGTCATGCTTACTGCGCAGCCGCAGCGTCAATTTCCGTAACAGGAAAGGCTTTCTTTGTGCACCGTTTTGAGGTATCCAGATCTGTGGTTTGAGTGTAGTGTGAGTTTCCTGCATCTTTTCTGTATGGTGCCCCGTGAGAAAGTGCACCACCTATTTTTCTTCGAACGAGAAACTGTGATCGTTGACCCATTTCTAGACATGTTGGAAACCTGGTTGTTACCCTAGCTAAACCCAATTATGATACTTACATGTTGCAACTGAACGGTGCTCCGCCTCATTTTCACAGCGATGTAAGAGAGCTTCTTAATCGTGTTCTTCATTTGCTGGATTGAACGTGCTGGAACAGCAGACAACAACCTTGGCCACTCCGTTCGCCGGATTTAACTTCACGGGATTTCTTTCTTCGGGGGTTTGTTAAAGACCGAGTTTATGTACCGCCAATGCCCAGGTCTCTTGAGGAAGTTTGCGGTCGGATAACGCATGCACTGCTGACCGTCACGGCGGACACACAAAGTATGGGAAGAATATGATTACCATGTAGTTGTGTGTCATGTGACCAAGGCTGAACATATTGAAGGATTGTGATTAATGCATCGAAAACTTAGACAGCTGCTGATTCTTATGCTTTAAGGTTGGCCCATATAAAGTAATAGATAGATTTATTATTAACTTTTAAAACCACGTCTTTCATTTATAAGCACCTTGCATATCTGTACGCATAGACACATATATTCTGAAGACAAAACTGGAAACAGTAAATTTTTTGCAATAAATTTAAGCCTAAGAAAAACAAAACTTTATGCTTCAATTTATAAGAATATATTGACATGACATCCATATTCCCCATATTGTCTAACATATCAGAACGAGTATTCGCTGACATGTAATATTTTTCATGTCGTCAGCAGCACATGCTTTTATCAGATCTATGCTCTGACTTTTCTATAAACTAAAGACTAAAGAGAAGAGAAACGGGGAGGGAGTCTACTTTCGCTTCAAATGATTTTTTCGCATACTTTGTTGAAACACTGTGCTCAACGAAGACCTTAAAATACATATAAAAAAGGGAACTGCAAAGAACACCGAGTTGAAACTTCAGAGGAAGAATAAAAAAAGTATCTTGAAAAGAGGCAAAAGGTGCTTGCTGGCATTTAGTTAGTCTCTAGACAGCGCCCCTGCGGAGAAAAGAAAGTGTAGAGATCGCATAGAACGGATTTATTTTTATCCTTGGTATTTTCACTTTCTCTTGCACGTAATGACTTTGCAGAAGTTATTGCAAGGAATGTGATATATTATCAAAACAAAGAAGAATATTGCAAAACTACAACCTCAAAACTGCGACCATAAATAGATATTAGATTCTAGTTCAGTTTTTTTTTCATTATTGCCTTGTTGCAAGGCTTCCTTAATTTTGCTATGTTGCCAGTTCTTTTTCCTTAACAAAATGTTTTAATCATCAATAAATGATAACAATTTAACGAAATAAACAAATTCGTTTCACCGATATAGATAAAACAATTTTTACTTTTTGCAAGATACATTTTGTTTACATTTTAAAATCTGATATCAGATGTATTTCAAGACCACTTATCTTTACATTCATTTATAGGTTTTATAAATATATGAATGTGTAAAAAGGTAATAAGGTGAATGTGGTCTCAATTTTCTTTTAAAGACAACTCATAAAGAATTATTGTTTTCTCCCGTGTATGTTCTCTAGTGTAAGTTCAGCTAGTAATTAAGCTTCGTTGCTCCAATTCTAACGACGATTCAGCTATTTTTATGTTTCTCACTCTGGGAAATCTAATCGTCTCTATAGCAGCGCCTTAACTAAAATGTGATGGGCGATAACTCGTTACCACTCGACTGGTCTTGTACCTTTTCCCAGATGCATTGACTTTAAATGGCGGAGGATGCAAGGAATTATCACATACCTCTGTGGGCTCTCTCGTGGGGTAAATAGTAAAAGGCAGTGATTGATTAAGGACAAAGTAAGCTAAACGTTGTTTGGTTTTTTGGTGTAATTGAGAGTTAATAAGTAGTTGCTTACTAAAGTCGCATACTTGAAGTAAATGAAACAAAAGGATGTTAATGACGCCTTTTTTAGCTTCACAAAGTAGATGAACAGGAATGTCACTTTACAACATGTGAAAAAAAAACACAAGACTGATAACCGGTGATTCACTTGACTGTTATAAATTGCTGTGTTATGTCAATAGAGTCTACTCTGTCATTACATTAGTTCGGTAGATATTTGGCTGCAATAATTCCATTCGTAGTAAATGCTATTTAGGACAGCCTGCTAGATTTCTACTTCCATTCTAGTCTTCTATAGCTATATTCCATGCATCACATCGCCGCAACACGCTGGAGAGAATCACAGCTACTGATCACGTTGACAACCTGTACAACACAAACCCGGGATAGCCACATCAGAACTACACACAGGTTTTACCCATTTCTTAGGTTCTACCGTGAGATTATACAAAGTTATTCGATACCAGACCGACAAACTTGCAGAATGTGTTGGGGGTACAGACACGACTCGGAATCATGCCGTAGTTGCGAGCACCCCATCATGATGGTACCACATAGACCTACACCGGAACTATCATGTATGGACTTCTTCTGGGGTCACATGAAGAGTTAGATGTACAAGATCTAGTCGCTCGAATATCTGTAGCTGCCGTACGTGACATGCCAGGAATCTTCCACAGCGTAAAGAATTCTATGCAGCGCCGCTGTCAGGCCTCGCAAACGGCTTCTGGTCGTAATTTCGAACACCTGTTGTAGAACAACCTTTCAATAAAATGGTTCTGTTCCATTAATATGTTACTGTTTCTGTTCTCTTTCTCTGCTTCTTTGCACAATAACCCCCAAATACGGCATTTGAGACACTGCATTCCTATGTAATTCCGAGTCATCTCTGCACCCTCTACACACTCTGCAAGTTTGTCGATCTGGTAGCGAATCACCCTGTGTAATTCTTATACTCTTCAGCACTGCGCAGCCGCAAGAGGAAATATAAATTTTCCAACACTAAATAGAAGCCAAAAGATTTTCTCTAAGAACTTTGACAAAAACACTGATATTCAATTCATACAAAACGTTAAATGAATTCATATGAAATGCATTAATATCTTGATAAAAAAGAAACCATGCATTCACAGTTTAAAAACTTTTCTTCGCTAAGTAATTTTACCCAGCATCCTGTTATGTGAAATTACCTTTTCAAATCGGAGAATTATTGCCTAATAACAAAATAACATGTAATACACCTTAAACAGCATACAAATTAAAATTTTACTATCAAGACTAGTGGCCGCAGAAGCTTAGTAGTAATTGCTTCTGCCAGGAGCGGTTACTGTTAAGTTCACATTAAATGGAAGATAGTGATTAGTTCAGCAAATAAAACTTCTTTTAGATACAAGCATTTGGAATTTTATTACAGCTGACTATTGGCTAACTAGTATTATAAATAGAGAATTGAGCACACTTCCAAACTGTCATTTTGCCTAAGACTTCAATTAACAGCTAATCAACTTCAACTCGCTCAATTATCAGTCAAATTTGCTTCCTTCCTTACCTTATAAGATATTTCTCCCGCCTTCTTTGCATGCCTTCGTGGTGTAGTGGTCAGCGCACTCGGCGCGTGTTCGAGAGTTCTGTGGTTTGAATCCCGGCGAGGGCTATCCTCATTTTTCACATCTCCTGCTTTCAAAAATGCCTAATGTCTCTACAACCTCTTCGCATTAACTGATTTACATCTGCTTTCAGAGTGAGCTATTGTACCCACAAAGTCAAAAAGGAAGAGAGGGAATAAAAATTAAAACCAGTTGACTAGGAACTCGTTATAAACATTAAAATGCATGGATTTGATCCTAAACAATTATTGTTAAGTTAATATTAAAACTCATTGCCTATTTGTGTGACCTGTTACTTAGCAGGTTTTGTTCGAAAGCATTATAGTACAAAAAAGAGTACTTTTGCTTTAGATGGTTAATTGGAACAAGAATATTCAATCTGTTTGAATAACTTAGTTATTACCCTCAGAAGATAAACAGTAGGCACTAGTGCTCTAAAAGCATTATTTACCAATGTGTAGTATTTCTGGAGGTTTTCATGACTTCCTACCATTTAACTGCGAATGACTTCTCTCTAAAGAAGAAAACACACATGGCTGAAGGTATTTACTATAGGAACAGTTACAGAGAGTATACAGGATGTCGCGGAGCCATCTGTCATATTTCAGATACGAATGTTGCACTGGATGACTGCTTGCCGTAGTTGGTGGGAAATGAAACAGCAGAGAAGAAGACGCGATTTCATATTCTCCTTCCTAATTCAGCATTACAACTAGCATGCAGCAGCATGTTACCGAGGTTCATATCAATTACGAAGAGAAGTATATCAACTGTTTTCCTTTGCATGTTCCTGAAAAATCATATCTTCTGGAAGTGTGTCATGACTGTTGAACAACTGAAACAAACCACTGTTTAATGAGCCACTGACTTCAACTAGCAGAGGCTGACATAAAGAGAGGTTTCAGTTCACATATAAATAATAAGTAAACACTGCTAACCTTGTATACAAATAAGAACTCGGACTCCACTTCGGAATGCACTTCACTATATCACAGCGACACATAACGTCTCACTACAGTATTTCAGGCGTAACGGAACTGGTCTAGACAAGTATGCACCTGTTGCCGGTTTCCTATAATCTTATTCGACCGGTGCCAGTCGGAGGGTTTATGCCAGTCAATAGGAGAACAGTAGTTCTTTCTATGATCCACGTTCGATGCCCCAAGAATGGTCACATTCACATAAGGTCTAGAGAAAAATCTTAATGTGGTAGAAGAAAATTAACTATCGTTTTGAAATCAGCGCGCTTATTTAACTCTAAAGCAGCTCAAAAATCGAACCCAACATAAACTGTGCTGCAAATTGTTCTCCGGTGATATTATTAGTATTATAACTCGCGAATATCATGCATCTTGGTACATCAGTACTAACATCGACAACAGCAATGGGTTACGAACATTAGATAATAGGATGTTACGAGCCAGATGACTGTACACAATCTTATTTCTTTTAATCCAAGCTTAAACAGCTTCAACAAACTAAATCATTGAATCTTACATGATTAAATATTCTACCTTTTCATAAGTTTCACATGTGATCAGTCAAGCACATCTTTGTAGATGCTGTCTCTTTAAATTCTTGCTGCGTACGAACATGTATGGCTTGAATCTTTGAATGCTATGCGTTTTCAAAATAAGGGCCAGATTCTTATTTGTTTAGCACAGGAAAATTATCTGCCTCTAGAATTAGACCCTCATATATGAGATTTTGATTTTAAAAGTGATTGTAGTAGAGTTAGATCTAAGCCTTTGGTTCACCACTTCAAATTACTTTACCAAAAAGGCATCATATACCAATCAGGAACATACCAATATCACTACCTACTAGAAAGTACTGTAAGAAATATAGAAACATGAAATCTTTAATTTATTTTTCACTCAGCCTGACAAGTAACCAATTTTCTGAATGCCGACATTCAACAGTCTATTTTAAATCATAATTATAATTGCTTAACAACGTGAACTATTAAAAATACTTTGCAAATATTTATTATATTTATAGCAATGTACTTAATTGATATAATTTTAAAACGCTTAATTTATGCTTCATTAAAATAATTTAAATGACTAGAATAATTCACCTATTCTTAAAATTTAGTGCCACAGTGATTAAGCAGAAGATAATACGAATGATTTTACCAAATATTTCTTAGAATGATTTCACAAATACTTAACATATTCGTAGAATTAAATATATATATATATATTCTCTGGATTCTGAAAGTTATAATCTTATTTGCTTTTTACAATTACTTTTGTGCTTTTAAGTTAGAAATTCATACGATTTAGTGAGAAAGAGAATAAACGGCAACGAAATCACTCACAGTTAGCAGATAACTTTTAAAATTCTTTAACAGTTCGAGATCATACGATCATAATTACGAAAAAACGATAACATAGTTCTCGTAATAACCTGTACACTACAAATACACTTTATCATTTAATGACAGACAATTATTATGTGATATATTAGATGAAGAACTAAATATTCTTAAAGTTGTTTCTTAAGGCTGTAAAGAATACCAAAATTTTCGGAGCAGAAAGCATGATAAAATAAAGTATTTTAGAGGCTATTCGAATGAGGAATCTTCCAGTTGCCAGCTAGTTGGGCACGACTTTAAGAGGTCTTAAGGAATAACGCTATAATTTCTTACATTCTCTCCAACAAGAGGAAGACTAAGCAGAGACTCATCAATTAACCTTAGCAACTGAAAACTTGATGTTCCCAATACGTTTTTTAAGCCCAAAGGAGCGTTAGCTCAGGAAGACTATTAATTTCGTTTTGGCATTTTCCGTCGATTCACTGTAAATGTCCGTATCCCATTTCAGATCGTTGCCACCAAATATTATCGCCCTGTGTAATATTTAGAGAAATTAAATAATGAAGAATCTGCGTAAATGTACGTGTGTTTCTCGCATTGTGATAAAATAACAGTACCTAGAGCCATCAAATTTTGAATAACGTAATCCCCCTCCGAATATGGGCACCAAATTTGGAATTTGAAATTTGTTTTATTATCGATTTCATATTTTATAAAACTTTAACGAATTTTTGATTAAGAACCTGAATGGTTTCAAAGTGAGCAATGGCAACACCGTACAAAAAAAAATTATCCCCAGTGCACGAAACTGTGTATCGGAAATTCTAAAGCTATGCTCATTTTATTTATTTATTTATTTATCTATTTAATTTAGGGAGCCACTATAGAGAAAATTAAAGTTTGAAGAGCAGAAAACAGGGAAATTCAGCTATTCTCCTACTGGAATTCAAACCACAGATTTCCGGCAATAACCACTTAGATTTACAAGAGCTCGTACTGCAAAATGCGTAATTATTTACAAAGTATAATAATAATCATTTAACTACCATTTTGGCGACAATTTAAAAGATTAACAAATTCAAATTCGGTCCCATGAAATATTTTAGAGATAAATGTAAATTATGAAAGTTAGAATTATATTTAGCTTCTTCATTTTTTAAAAAAGTGCCTATTTCGAATCTGTCTGATACTAGATTATATTAAATATTCCGCGAAAAAATTGTAGTATGCTGCTTCGCGTATATGTTCATAAACATCAAATTAAGATACAGATGTTTCATATCATTGTAATAAGAATTCGGCAAGAAGCTTATTAGATAACATAGCGCTTTCTCGATTTTTTAATTGGAATGGAATTAAATATGAAGCATAACCTATGGAAGAAAATGTGTAAAACTTATCTGAAATAATTTTTTTTAAATTATGAAATCATTATTCTGAAAATTAGCTTTCTAATGTATGATAGTATCAAAGTTAATCTGAATAAAATTTTAGGATGTTGGCAGTCCATGTTTACTATAGGACATTTTTAAATAAGTAAATGATATTATAAGAAATTTAATGTCTAATCAGCCCTAATTTTATAGAAACTGCAGAAAAATTTTAATTGTATACTTTTCTTCTTGAGAAAGAGATATTTATAATGGATTTTTCGTAAATGCAATAAAAGTTTCACCAAAGGCTAAATTTACTTAATTTTATTCTTGAAGGTTGGAGAATTTGTTATCTGCCTATCATTCAAAAAATATTCCATACATTTCAATGCAAATGGAAATTTTATTGCAAAAGCTGCGTTAAATTATATCTGCTTTTATAGGCCAAACTGACATGCTTCCAATTTAGATGTTCTGTAAGATACGATGTACATAGTAATACAAATGGAAGTTGCGGATTGAGATAATTGTTTTATTAACAGTTCAATATATTTTACCTTAGTACTTCATTTATTATTTTCTACCATTTCATAAAATGCATATTATAATTATTTAAGGTAAAAAATATTCTAAATGACTTGATTAAATTGAATCATATAAATATGTCTTTTACAATTGAAATTCCTTATATTATTTTTGTTGAAATTTAGTAATATGGAATAAAAAATTTCAAAATGTACGATATTTTTGCGAAAATATTCAGTGAAATTTCTTTTCAGTGTGTCATAATTATTTAATTCCAAAAATATATTCTGAATAACTTATCAATTTGAATCTTATAACTATATGCTTAAAATTATTTAAGTTCTTAATAATTTACTTCGAAATTTTTAAGAATTTGAAATAAAAAATTTCAAAACAGATTTTTGCAAACTAATTCTATCGACAGCACTTTCCACAAAAAAAATCAAACATCTTCGGTGGAGGATTTCCAAGGCAGAAATCTAGCCACAACTCCTAAGATATATCGGCAAAATTCATAGGCATAAAAACACGGGAGAAAGAAGTCAGCTAACAGCACCCGCAAAAATAAAGATTTTGTAATAAATAACACAGAAGATAGTTGGGAATTTGGGTGGCCTAGACGGTCTCCAATCATGAGAGATCAAAGCCCTCAATTACGATTGCGAAGTCTTCGATTGTATGCGAGCTATTGAGGGGGAAAGAGGCGGTTGGGGGAAAGTATTACTGTCTAAGACGCCTGTAATTATGATACTCTTTCGTGGACGTCTTCATAACATCGTGACGTCACGTGGAACCTGCTCACATTCGCTAATTGTAACAGGACTGCCATGTTTGGCATGTAATCGCATCAGTCACATACGTCTTGGCAGAGCTGCAAGACACGATGTTGCTTTTCTTGACAGCTGTCAGAATGATGGAAGTCTTAAGCTCATGGGAATTAAAAACATATTATGGACTTGTTTGTCTAATGGATGTGAAAATCGAAGATATTTATTCGAAAACATAGCATGGAAATAATCGTGTTTTAGTTAAAGTGTGGCTAGTAACTAGAGATTGCAGAAGTAAAGATTAGAAATTAAATGTGGTTCCCGTGGCTTTAGGAAAGGATAGATAGACTAGGTTATTTGATTATGGCAAAGTAAAAAGGGGTTTTCTGCCTAGGAAAGGATTTTTTAAGAAAAAGTGATTCGTATTTCACACTACACATGGAGAAAACCAGGAAAACAGCCCGTTTGCATAGGTTCGAATCCAGATCAAACTCCCATCATTTAGTCGTCTTTACCAATTGACCGTTGATATTCTGTACCAGTGGCTACAACGAAAGCTTATATCTGGAGCTTCGAAAATTAAGTATTTCATATTTTTCCAAGTTTTATAATCCTTCTCCACAGGAGTGGTGGTTTGAGCTAATTAGTTGGCTACTGATTTTCTAGAACTATCAAAACCGTCAGTTTCACTTCTTCTGGCCCCTATGCAAGAAATTTTAATAAAATACTACAGTTTTAAAAACAAGTATTAATATTTGATTTTGAAATTCAAATTTAAAAGCATTTCAAGTTTTTGAAAAGCAAATAAGTGATGACTGGTTAAATATTTTGGACGTTCAATATAAAATGAGATAGCCTAAGAAATATATGTATAGTCGCATTATATCTGACTAGTTATTTCACAATTCTGTCCACGAAAAAAATGGTTAATCTCTGAAATCAATTAAATGACGCAATTAGCGGAACCTGATTGTATTGCGTTATAAAATCAGTTATTATTATTTATATTATACAATTAGTTATTGTCTTGTTTTTTATTCTCCTGGTATATTGAGATATTAAACTCAGGTAAGATATAAAAACGATCGCGGCCAAGAGAAAGACAGCATCTATCATTGGCTAGAGCTTTGGATACCTAATAAGTGACTGAATGACTTTCTCCAATTCCTTTTCCAATTTTAAGCGAAAACTCCTTGCGAGGTACGAATCCAGAATCTCCTAACCTTCTTTCCTTACGACCAACTTCTTATAGGAACTTTTAGGCTCGACAATATTTTAACTGCTCCCACGCCGCGAACGCTTTATGTTTACCATGCTTTACTTTGGATCCCTGACACTTAGCCGACAAGACACTTAGCCTACACGAACATTTAGCCTACATGGACATTTAAACGACACAGACAGTTAGCCGATTGGACGTTTAGCTGTGGACATGTAAGTGAAAAGTCATTTTAATCGACATGACATTTAGCCGGCAACGTAGTTTAGCCGACACATACCCAATAATTATTTAAACTTACTATCAGTTACAAAAGTCCTGCTGATTCTATCAACATTTAAAGCATTTTTTCACCTATCAGTAAAATCCGATTTTCGATTCTTCGGTGTGCTTTTTAATTCTTGTGGAATTTAGCACAGTTTGATATGTACCGTGACATTTGGTGTATATCAGCCAAATTGAAATAGCGTTGAATTTGTAACCTCTAAATATTTTTGTAACCTCTAAAAATATACATACCATTCTTCTTTGCCTAATTGTTTGTATATAATATGCACTATGCATCCTAAAAATCTTGTGGTGACCCTGGAAACTGCTTCTGGTAGAATAAGTATGGATGCATTTTTGTTAAAGCGATTTCGTACATTCGTGTAGACATGTTTTGGGCTAAATGGCAGTGTCGGCTAAACTGACATGTCTGTTAAATAACCTATTCGTTAAATTCTTAATGAAGAAAAAAATTTTGGTATTAAATATTTGATGCAATAATATCCTTTTAAATTAATGGATAAAAAAATCATCAGTCCTTAAGATTGATGCTACTGGCGAAAATCCTTTTTGGAATATTGCAGCATTTTGAATTAATGTATAAGATATTTCTCTCGCGTTCTTAACATGCCTTCGTAATGTAATGGTGAGCACGCTCGGTGAGTATTCGAGAGGTCCGTGGTTCGAGTCTCAGCGAGGGTATTGCTCATTTTTCATGTCTCCTGCTTCGAAATGCGTAATGTCTCTACAAATATCTTAAATTTGCTGATTGAAATGCAGTAGTGGAAGGGTAATTTAACAGAATAGATAAAGTCAAAAGAAAACTCCGAAATAAAATGCAATGTCCTATGCTCGAAGGCGTACTATCTATAAAATATAGCCTTAAAAGTGCTAACAAATGTTGATAAAATTTTCTAATTCTAACGGTATCTTTCCTAAAATTGGTATCACGGACACCTACCGTAATAGTTAAGAGCAAATTATAGCTGAAATTGAACAAATCAACGTAAGTGAAGAATTTCCCAACAAAATGAACAATTATTAAACGGATAAAAATTAAATGTTCTAAATAAAATAAATGAAAGTTAAAAATAAATAAATAAATTAGAACGTTTATCCCTGAAATCTTTGCGTCGTTCAGTAACGAATAATTCATCGGATAACTAATGATTGCATTCTTATTTTTGTCATTTTTCATTCTTAATTTTGAAACATTACATTCTTATTTTTTGTCAAAAATTTATCACACGTGACAAAAGAAATTAGTTTGTACTTCCGATTTTAAATTTGTCTGTTGCAAAAGCTCAGCTTTGTTTATTTTGAAAATAAATTTTTTGCTGTTAAGCTGCATAAATATTTATAAATTCTTAAAACATATTGGAGAAAGTTAAAAAAATTAATACAGCTGATTATACTGAAAAATACACCTCAATAGCAAAGTGTAATACGCAATATTACATTAATTAATAATTATATTATACTTTTAACATCCTCGAATTTCGGTAAATACTCAAATGCGTGCTCACAACCGGATCCAAATTGTTTACTGAGTGAGGTTTGAAAATAAAAGTAAGTCTAACCGGAGTTGGATATCAGTACCTTTTTAGAAATACGAAGAGTATTTCCAAAAATTAATTCAATTCTGAATAAAAACAAAGACTTTTAAATAATATGAAATAATATTTTTCGAAGTTAACATTATGCAGCATTATACAACAGTTTATTTCTCTAAACTTTAACTTTTGTGAGCAAGGTTTCAAGCGAGAGATCAATAAAACGGATGTTACAGAAGAGTACTTAATTCCAAAATTTTTAATCCCACAAAGATGAGACGATTTCCTAAAAATAGCAGAATGAAGCGTCCCTCTATTACAGACGTTACGAATAACAGAACAGCATAGATCGAAGTGTGTTAGTAAGCAGAACCTAGGATATTAACTCTAGGATATATATATATATATACAAATCTTTTTTTTACCTTTTTCTACCCTAAATAAAAATTATACAATAAATCAGCTCTCTTTCAATATTAACTTTTGAAACTGTATCTTAATGGCGAAACGTGGTAGTAAAAATGGTTACAGATGGGTATGCCGATTCCGGCACTTTAATAGAGTTGCTGATTTTTGCACAGTAGAATGAACTGCCCGGTGAAAATGAAGGGACAAGAAGTCTAGCCTAAAATAAAATTATCATTTTAAAAGACAGGTTGTGGATTAAGTAAAACGGGTATTCTACTTCATGATAGGAAAAGGAAATTTCAGTAGCTGGAGGAGAAGAACGATTTTCTATGCAAAGGAATCTAGCTTGATCTGTCGAGCGAACCATCTTCAGATCTTACTCATTTAAGAACAAGGTGTTTTAATGCAACATAATTAATATTTATTATAAACCATTAAAATACCTTTATTGATTATAAATCTTTAGAATGATACCACTTTCATCGTGCTTTGTTGCTTGGGTAAAGAGGGGGGCAGAATTTTTGCTGAATCGCAACATGTGCCATAAAAGTATAATAGAGCAAAATACGTATTTTTAAACACGTGATTAAGTCAATTATAGCGTAATTTGCTAGCTAAACTAGAGTTCCTTTATAACTAGAGTATTGAACAACTATGTAGCGACTATTCGCTGAGTTCTTGTAGCGTAAGAACAAGTCCAAAGATGGGTTTAAATTACCCTTTATTCCAACTCAAAATGAATTAAGAGATGCTCCTCTCGGGCGTACAAGAAGCCTCCATTTGGGCTTTAACTCAAAATAGAAAATATAACCTAATCTAATACTAATTAAAATTAATCAGTCAAAGCTGTACAGAATCAGCTACTAACTTAGCTGGCCATTATTTAAGGATTATCGGCACATACTAGCATCACGTAGAACTACAGCCGTACAAAAACAAACTTAGACTAATAGTAACAAAGTGCCGGAAAGGCAGAACACTGTTCTACTGAAGTGACCCAGCTTAAACACTCGTTTCTACCTCATTTACATAAATCGCAATCCTGAAAATTCCTTCCGATGGCGAAACACAGGTGAGAAATTAGAATGTATGAGAAAGCCTTGTTTCAAAATAAAAATAACTGTTAGGAAATTAAAATAGAACCTTACAATACGAATGACATGTATGACATGTAATGTTCATCAAATAAGTATCTTATAGCTATTAATATAAAAATCATTATGTAATCATCATGCATGATTATAATATAATACTCATTTACTTAACTATTATTTGCCTAGTTTTTGTATCTATGAAAGAAAAAAAATAATTTTAGTGTTTTATTTTAGTCGAAGTAGAAATAAAGTAATCATTTAGACAAATAAAAATAATTTCTTTTCTAAATTTTGCTGGAGAAAGTAGTTTTAAAGAAAACAACAATACTTCACTTTAACTGTTAAATCTCTATTAAAAAATCAATAAATAAATAAATGTAGATTTCAACATTTGAACTATAGTAAACGAATTTTTGACTTAAGTGACAAAAAGCAATACATTTATCTCGAATTTTTGAAACACCAGCAGAACTACTTTCATGGATTATCATTGGATATTTGGAAGTCTGCGGTTCATACAGTTAAGAAATGTAGTTCGTTAGTAAAATAAATAGACTGTATAATTACATTCATTCCATGCTACATTTGGGGCTATTATAATATTTGTCAAACAAGTATTATATTTCATTCTTATAAATAAAATACAAAGCCGTCTAGAGAACATATTGAAGTAAAATAAAGGAATTTCCACTACTTTAACAGCACGCAATCCACATAGCATGGATTCATTAATTATTTACAGAGTCATTAAGTTATTTTGAAGCAGGAAATGCAAAAAATGTGCAATGTCCTGGCTGGGACTCAAACGTGCACATCTCGAATACGCGATGAGTATGCTGCCGTTACACCGCGAAAGCGCGTTGGAAAAAGGGAGAAAATACCTTATATACCCATGACCTGTTTAGACTGTTTTATTATTGCTCCCTCCTATCCTCCAATATTTTTTTTCCTATCATCCTCTTATGAAAGAATTTTACAAAACGCTTTAAAGCAATCTAGGGAACAAGGAACTTAATGACAGAAAATCGCCAAACATGAGTGGCTATATTATAGAAAATGAAATAATATATATTAGTGCAGGGAAAGTATTACCACGCATTGTTTTTTTTAACTTTCTGCATGTTTAATGTGTATCTGTGCATAAGCGCCTGTACCTATGCATAAGCGCAGGCACTGCAATTTAATGTGTATCTATGCATGTACCTATGCATAAGCGCAGGCACTGCAATTTAATGTGTATCTATGCATGTACCCATGCATAAGGGCATGCTCGTACATTTATGAACGTATACTGGGCTCTCTTTTATTTTAATTTAAGTTCATTGTTCAAGCAAAAAAACTGGAAAATTAGAAATATATACATAAATTATTATTATAAAATGTCCAAAAATATTTTTAATTGTTTCTTCAAAGCTATTGCTTAGTATTAATTAATTTCTTTTCTTTTAAAAGAAAATTATACCTCATTTAATATAATACCTATGCAAAAAAATTATTTGTTCTAAATTAATTCTTCATTCTACTTTTTCCTGTGGTAATTAATAAATTAATCATCTCATTACACAATGAACTAATTTTCTTCGTGAAAACAAGATAGCTTTGTATAGCTCTCGCTAAATAAGAAATCTTAAGGCCTTTCAATGAAAAAAATAACCACGACAATGAGAAAGGAGGGAATATTTTGTAAAAAAAATATCATGAATAAAAAATCATTGAGAATTCATAATAGCTGTAAATAATAACAAAATCAATTATTACGACACCTTCACGTCTTCACCACAAACAGGATCCAAAACGCCATTAAACATACTTTTAATGATTAAATATTTCGAACTTGGATTAAAATGTTAATAATTAAAAGCCACAGGAATCTATTTCGTTGAAAAGATGTTTTCTGTATTGAAAATTTTAGATTCATAAACTCTCTAAATAGTGAAAGTATTTAATAAGCTTACTTTATCGAATTGTTTCAATTATTAACATCGTTCTTAATAGAAACGCAATACAGCAAATTTCAGCATATTACTATTGATTTAAGATCGAATTTTAATGATTTGCTAATTTTATGTGCAATTTAATTTCTCTCTCTCTCTCTCTCTGAACGCAGCTTTTAGTTCTTCATAGGATTGCTTCTAAAGAAATAGGAATTTTACATGCTTAATGCTGTCCTAAGCGTGTTTGTCCCTTTAAGGAAAGTTTAACGTTTATAAAGAAGCGATAAATAAATAGATAAATTAAATTTACTTAATAATTTTAAGCGCTAATAGCACACCGAAAATGGGTTTTATTATTCACTAAAAAAATTCAGAAATATGTTTTCTTAATGTGCAAAATGAATATTGCACAGATTTATTAGAAGTGGGGAAGAAGCAAACAAAAATGAACAAAAATAGCTCAATTCCATCTTGCATACTCAGTTAAAAATAGATCTACGTAACCAATAATATATAATAACTAACTAAAACTGCTGTATTACTTGTTTAGTTGCTCATAGTTAATAGTATAAAGAAACTAATATAGAGTATGTTTATACATTTTTAGAACGATTTCGATGAAGAATTTTAAAAAAGCAAATGTTTTGGAATAAAACTTTTTGACAGCTTACTCTTTGAAATGAGAAATATATCGTCTGCTTCCAAAATGCCGCATATAAGCAAGCTGTGGATTGAGGATGTGTTTTTACGCTTTCAGAAGAGAAATATTACTACTCCATAACGTCATAACGTTCTGAGATGCATGGTATTAAAATTTCCAAGTAAAAAATAAGCAACATTATTAATAGGAAAGTGTCAGTCATTATTTCTGCATGGAGAGAAGATTCCAAGTGGTTACCCGAAAAAGGTACGTACTGTTTCTATTGCTTCTAAAATAAAATCATTCCTGACAACAGAAAATTGGCCGATGCAGAAATGAATTGATTGCCCAGTCTTTAAATACAACTGTAGATAATAAATAAATGAATAAATAAAGTAATAAATCAAGATTTGAAACTTAAAAAAGCTAAAAAACATTATGTTCACCAACTTTTACCGAGGCATATTGCTCAACGCAGATTAGTTTATAGAATCCTGAAGTATGAAAATTATTTTGGTTGGTTTTAGTTGATTATGGCACAGCACACAAGGGCTATCAGCCTAAGAGGAGGGATGCCTACGTGGCAGACGTTCTAAGGGTAACTGGCTCGTATACATATTATACATGGAGAAAACCACAAAAAACACCCATCCACCAGTAGCCTAAAATCAAGGAACCAGTAGCCAAAATGTTTAGGATATAAATGGGAATGCATTGTGACCTAATACATGAGTTTTCTTTTTTAAAATAATCGGAAAAAAAAGGTTTATTTATTACCGAAGACGAAAAGTTAGAAATGTACACTACAAGTTTCGTCAGTGCAAAGTTTCAGTAAGTGGCTTATGACTGTCGCAGGATTCTCTCAGAAGAATATATTAAAATTAAGACGAATGAGAAATAGAAAATTTAAATCAACTCAACGTACCATCAACATTTCAAGAGAAAATTTAACGTCTGATATTTACAGAAAAAATTTCATTTCTGTATTCCAATGGCGTTCAAAGATTGAAACTTCATCAAGAGAAAGCAACAAGTCATACTTAAACATGCAATAAATTTGCATGCATACTCTCACATGCAGTAAATTTGAAATTTGTATGGATTGTTTTATCATGTTACTTTATCATGTTTTATCATGTTACTTTATCATGTTTTATCATGTTACATTATGATGTTTTATCATGTTACATTATCACCATCATTTTATCATGCTACATTATTACTATTCTATCATGTTACATTATCATTATCATTTTATCATGTTACATTGAAACATTCAAAGCAATTATTTCACGGCTTTTTTGCAATTCCATTATTTTCTTCACGAATCGTATGTAGAATAATCATGCATATTTAAAAAATCATACTTATGAGCTCCTTTTATTCCATATTTTGCTTTTGTTGCATCAGCTTTCTAAGATAAGTACAGGAACATATTTGTATACTATATTATTACTTTCTGTTGTAAGTTTGTATTATTACTGTCTGTTGTAAGTTATCATGTTACTTTTAAATTGTTCTTTTAAATTTAAAATCTTTAAAAAAGAAAAAATAGTATTTTTCTCATGCACATTAGTAATTTGAGTTTTATTTATAACAGCTTAATTCGAAAACAAGGGGGGGGATCTCCAAAGCAATGTGTATCGTAACTGTTTCCTTCAAAGTCATGTTGCCTTACAATAATAAATAACAAAGTATTTTAATTTAGTAAAATGATCGCTAGAATGCAAAAAATTATTGTGCTCTCAATAAAAAAAGATTGCTAGAAGAAAAACTGAGCATAATTTTGTATAATACTCATTTTTAAAAAAGTAAAAGATATGAATTCAGGCTTTTCGACAAATCAAAAACAAAAAGAACAAAAAAAGGTTCTTTCTACGTATAATTGAATAATTCATCATTTGCTTTCAAATAACACATGTACATTTTTTTCTTTTAACGCAAGATTTTCTTCGAAAGCTATTAGTTTATAAAGCAAAAAAATAACGAAATATTTCTTTTAAATGTACCTTCGTAGATGTTTATTAAATTAGAAAATATATTTCTTCATTTAATAAACTGAAGGAACTTGATGCTGCTAAATTCACACATTTATGACAAAAGGGCAAAGGAAGAAGCAAGTGGAGAAGAAGAAGATTCGAAAATACTTGCAAATTTTGCAGGTGTCTCCCATGTGCCTTTAAATGCAGACCCGGTCAACAATATTTTGAAGAAGCATGAGTTTAAAAACTAAGGTCTAACACAGGTAAGTAACTAGAATTCGCTAAATCGTTCATTTCCGCTAATTGCAGGAAATTTTAAGTTTCGAATTTAACTTGCAATTTCGGGAAAACAGAGATAATGAAACATGAAAATGATAGTTTGGATCAACATGAGCAACTACACAGCTGGCAGCTTACAATCCATTGTCTCAAACAGTTAAACGCGCAAATTTAGACATAGTAAAACAAAAGTTAGAGCAAAGTTTTCAAAATATGATATTATTGTCTGCATTGTATATTTTATACTGTATCAGGATAATATGGCATCGAAAGCATCTTGTCTAATGCACCTAAACTGCACCTTGTCTGCCGAATACACCTAAACTGCCTTAGAACTGTTAATGGTTTAAGTACATAAAAAGTGCTGTAAGTGCACTAAGTACATTCGAGTTCGTGCTTGAGTATGACGAAGCATACGAGAGATAGTTGCCTAAAGGAAGGGATAGCTTCATTGGGGGGGGGTTCAAAAGAATCTGGCTCGTATTTACACTATAGAAAAAACTAATTATGCAGCAAGCCCGTTTGTTTGGGTTTGAATCCTGGTTAGACCATCAGTGTTCAACGGGTTTGTTGAAGCATAAAGCTATAATAATCTAGACCAGCAGTTCTCAACCTTTTTTGCCCCATGCACTCTTTTCGCTATTGCTAGACGATCATTAATCAAAAATTAGTTATGCTTTTATTTAAATTAAGTTTATATTTTGATATGTTTTATGAATTAAACAAGAAAAGTGTAGAAAATATTGATAAATATTAAAATTTGTATTAAAGTAGTTTCTTTTTTTATATTTATAAATTAAAATAAAATGCCTAACAGGTAAATAAAAGGCTGATAGCATTCTATCCCTGAAACTATGAAATTTCCCCAAGGAGGATATCTCACTCCCCGCTTGAGAACACCTAACCTAAACTACTGCCAGAATTTATTGAATTTCTAATACCCTGAAAGAGACACGAAATATTGTGGCTAGCTAGAAGAGATAAAATATTTTAGTTCTGAAATGAAAATTTTAATGCATTTTGCTAAATATGAATACATTTTGAAATTAGCTGAGAAACCATCCTCATTTTAATTGCGGCATTTCATTAACAGTTTTCGAATAACAATTTGTAGTCATTAGGGTTTTTTAATGTAGGAGACGTGAAAAATGAACAATGTGCCGGGATTCGAACCGGGATTCGAACTCTCGACCTCCCAAATACGCGCTGAGTGTGCTTCTAGTTACACCACGAAGGCATGCGGTCAAGATAGAGAAAATACCTTATAAATTTACTTTCATCTATACAATGTTTTGTATCTATGTATGTTTACTAAGATTCATATTATTCTATTTCAGTATCTAAATCTGCCGTTACCTTTATGATCAAATACTTTTAATTCAGTGTTTATTCAAGTATTTTGCTGAAACACACATGAAAGAAAGAAACTGCAGCAGATAGGCAAGATGCTCGTGATTCTTTTTATCTTCGTTATATAGGGTAGATTTTAAACTGTATTTCTCTGTAATTATATCAGATAAATATGAGTAATAAAAATAATTTATGCTTTGTGCCTGCACTTTTTGTAATATGTTATTGCCCATTTGCATTTAAATGAAATGTGTACGCGTATTTAATAAGGTGTATTTGGTGTGTCTAGTTAACTAGAAATACAGTGCGCAAAGACAGACAGTGAGATTTAAATATAAATGAACAACCGTGATTAATGCTTCATCTTTAAAATTTTTCGAGGAAAATAAAGACTTAAATTTCCATAGTTGAGAAAAAAAATTTTCTAAACATTTTTTCTGAATATTTTGTTTGGCGAATAAGAATGTAACACTAAAAACGAATTATCACAATATACTAGGATTTTGAACTAAAACAGTTCAAGCCGCCCATACGTAAAAAATGTTTGAAGAAAAAATGTGTTTTTAGAAAATTATACGAAAATTTAAACACATTGCTGTCATATAGTGCGCTTCAAAATGTATAAAAGAAAATGGTTAGGTTAGGTTATTCAATTATGGCAAAGCACACGAGGGCTATCTGCCTAAAGGGAGGGATGCCTTCGCGGAGGACTTTCTAAGGGAAACTGGCTCGTATACACATGGGGAAAACCACGAAAACGCCTATGCAGCCAGCCCGTTTGCGGGATTCGAACCTCGGACTGAACTACCAGTGTTCAGCGTCTTTACCGCTCGGCCGCTGGTGGGCATAAAAGAAAATGGAAATCTAATTTTGTTTTTCTTTTATTTTGTATTTTTATTTAGAAAAGTATTGTGAATGAAATTTTAGAATAAAAATATCAATTAAAAAGTTTAATTGGTTTGAATCCGGATAATTCATGAAAAGATTTATGAAAAAGCTGAATTATGATAGGGAATATTACAGCTTGTTTGAAGGACTACCGAATATTAAGCACAAAAAACTCAAAAAATTGCAAAAACATCTCTTTGACAAAGCTTTCTCTGGCTTTCCTTTTAACTTTCTCTTTCTTAAAATAAAAGATTAACGGGCAACTAAAACAATAATTTCTTACTCTAATGAAAATGAAGTAAGTGAAAGGTGCAGTATATCGCTTTATGAATTTCTTCAAAACACGTATTTTCAAAAAAAAAAAATTTTTAATTTTACTTTTAAAAACGAAATTGATAAAATTGATAAATGAATGTTATGTAGGTTGTGGGAAAACACCCAAAGTAATTAGTTTTGTAACTGACAGAGAAATTTTTCAGCAAGTTCCATATGTACAGAAGAATAGACTCTCCAAAGTCAGTTTTAATCTATCTACAACAGAAAGCTTATGAGAATTATTATCTGGCAGTTGTGTCAAATATTATATTCTGCCTGAAAATTATCATGTTCTGGAAATGGCGTGCAGTAATGAAAACTAGTAAATCAAAGCAGTTGAAGGATATGATGTCTATGATTAAACCTACTTGAAGCAAAACAAATGGAAGAATTTAATTGCTAATTATTTCATTACCAAAAACAGACCTTGAATTGCCATCTTGAGAAATATTTCTAAAGAAAACTGTTTTAAAACGGACAAACAGAAAGATTGATTACCTGTGTATATTACTTTAATATTAGAAGCTCTTAAAATTCTATTTATTGCATAAAATGTAATGCCAAATTAATCTAAGTAAATTTCTGATCATTTTAAATTATCAGTCTTTATTTCTATGCTTATACGCATAATATTAAAACAATTAAACACATTTTCTTCTTCTGGCACATTTACCTATCTTGAATAAATATAAAATAATCTGTTAAAATATGAATGAAAGGAGAATTAAATGAAAATATGCAATAAAAAACTTACGTATGATTACTTCAATATCCATTTGCGATAAAAACAATTTGAATTTAATTTCATATAAAATTATAAATAAATTTCTCCTGAAATACACAGTAAAACGTGTATCGATAAATAAAAGAATCTAGCAATTTAATCATGTTTGCGAAGAATTTTTCCTTCCTTCGTACCTTTGCGTTGCAATTGAAAGCACATCCGAATAATATTCGGGAGGTTTGGAGTTTAAATTCTGGCCAAAGGATTACTTACTTAATTTCGTCTGCTCTGATATAAGCCTAATTACTCTGCAGATTACCTGAATTCATTGTTGTAAGGCCTATACAGTTACAGTCACGTATACGGATCAAACCAATTACAGTTATATAATGAATGGATCCCAATGTCGCCAAATGTTAGACCTCCCGCTTGCTAGCAGGACGTCTCTCCATATTACACTGCAAAAGAACGCCGTGAAAGAAGAGAAAGCTCGTTATAATCTATCCCACTTAAAGTACGACTTGGATAGATGGGGTTTCAGTCGCCAAATCCTAGTAGTATATTATCTTCACCACACGTAGGTAAATTTCTGAAGAGGAAGCATGAAAAGTCACCAATGGACTCGCCTGGATCCGAGCATCAGATTTTTCAACTGCCAGCCGGGCCTGCTTCCAATTACACCCCAAAGGTATGCGGGACGAAAAGAGAAAATTCTTTACGTGTTTTGGTGTTCTGATTGCTTGACTTTCTTGAATAAAGCAGAACCATAGGATGTCATGATCAAGAAACATCTTGTTCAATGACGAAAAGTATAGGATGATACTCTATTACTACTTGAAACTTTATTCTTGAAGGAGCACTAAAAAATATTGCTTTCACATTCAGTGACACGCGAAATAACAGCAAAGAAATCCCCTGTTTTTTTAAGCAAATGTTACGTTAATAAACTTGTTCATGTAATACATGAAGTTCATCAAGCTAGTTCACAGTATACTGGGAAAGCTATCAGATGCCAATTGAAAAAAGAAAATCTGTTTTTCGTATTTTTTTTTTTTCTGAACACCATGGAAAACAACAAAACGCCCACCTCACTCTGGTTTCATATACTTCAAAAACTCGAACATTGTTGAGAATTATTAATTGATTGCCATCGAATCTTTTTGGGTTATTACGTGTCTAAAAGTTGCAAAAATTATGCGTTAAAAAGAGTAAAAGTGAAACTGTAGTGTGTATTTGCGAGAAAGGCCAGACAGAGATGTAAATGTATGGGTGGTATATTCAGCAATCACAAATGCTAAAAATTTAAAATGGAACGTAGCACGCTGTCGTTCATATTGTACAATATCACTACAAAATGCTGCTATGATTTTTCATTTTATGCATCGTAAATCCAAATGGAGCTAGATTTTTCTCGCCAATACCGCCAGAACTATAGCTTGAACTGAAGCCAACTTAACCGTGATGCACTGTTGCAATTCGAATCACCCAGACGACTTTAAAAGCCTCGCGCAAATCGTAGCAAAAGGGAAGGGGGGAGGGAACTCAAACTTATTCCGAATGATTTAAAAAAGAAAAAAGAAGAAAATGAAATGAAAAAGACGAAGGATAGAACGAACGAAAAGAGTCCCGACACTTTAACAGATGAGCCGAATGCGTGACCAAAAAATAATACAAGAAAATAAAAAATAATAATAAATGAAGTGGTGCCCGACCAATTAGAAGTCGGGATCCAACCTTACTGCGTTCTACGCTCCTCCCATCCACTTTCAAAGACTGTATCATTAAGAAAAGGAAACAGGTTATATTATGCCTCTCTTAGAAACGCTTTTTTCTTTCTTTTCTTTTTTTAGCTTTTCGTGAGAGGATGAGGATTTACGGCATCACCTGCTATGCATGGACAGACAGACCTCCCTGTCAATTCACGCTCGTGCAAAATCCTCTTTAAGAAAATTTCATTTTTTTTTTTCTCATTCCTTCCCTTTGCCTTTTTGGATGCGTGTAGGTAATGATGCTTTATGTATACTGCTATCACTAAGCCAAACAATTGAGAAGTTTCAAAAAGACAACGCTTTATATTCATTTAGATATGTCTGTCATACCTCTCAAAGATGTTATTAAGTAATTAATTTTGTACGCTCCTCTTTTTTATGGCTGGTCAACTACGACGGCTTTGGTTTTTGTTCTTTTATTTAGTTATTCTGATCAGCAATTTGCCCCCTGAAACGATTGAGCTTACAGATGAATTTGTATTTGTTCCCCTGATATTTAACTGCTGCCAATTCGTGCCGGTACGTGTTGTTAGTGGCTTAATAAGATGAAATGTTAGCCATTAGACAGAGGAAAATGCCACTTTCCTGCTTGTTGACTAGTGTAGCTGAATACCGGAAACAAGTTTGGAAAAAGAAATCACTACGCTGTGGGGTCTGTAAATAAAAAAAAAGTGAGAGACACTCAAAACACATTTGCACACTGTATGCAATAAATGCATACTTCGGTGTAACTCTGAATTATGACATACTTCCGTGAATGCTCTGGTGGTGCAAGTGAGCATGCTAGCTGACAAGTGGTTGGTTGGAATTCCGGTGAGGGCACAGTTGACTTTCATGTTAACTATTCATAAAATCTAACAGACTGTATAATAGATCCAAAACTAAAATTAAGCGGGCGATAATCTTACACTACCCGGATTTGATAAGCTGGATCTTTTAAGTGAGCGAGAATTTGGAATGTAAGAAGAAGGAAGAACATAAGAATTCATTGCATATTCCCGCTTGCTATCAGTAAGTCCAGCTAAGCAAGTGGAAGATTCCTGATTTGAATCCTTACCAAGGTGATGGTGGTAGGGTACTTTCTGGCGTAGCTTTCCCAATGAAGGAGCAGTAGATCTGCCATATTCACTTCCCCGAAAACCTAATGGACTCCATAAATGATTCAAAACTGAAGTGCTGTGGACAATAATATGTCACTATCTAGATTTTAGAAACTGGATCTCGTAAATGGGGGATAACTGGAATTTAAGAAGAAGGAAGAACGTAACATATTATAGCATATTCCTGGCTGCGGCTAACACGCTCAGCCTGCAAGTGGGAGGTCTCTGATTCGAATCTTGGTGAAGGTAGTGGTGCTATGATATTTTCTGACGCAGCTTCCTAGTGAAGGAACAGTTGATTTTTTATGTCTCCAACTCAGAAAAACCTGGCGGTCTAAAATTTGAACAATAAATGATAAAATATTGTCTTTTGTTAGGGACATGTTATTTGAATTTCGAGTGATCGTTTGAATTCTTTGTACACCTATGAGGACAACTGACCTGCTATTTTGCTGAAGCTGCTGTTGTATGCATTTTAAAGGAGGAAATCTCTTAGAGCTGCATCGCGGCCAAGATCCCAAAGGATTGGACAGGCGATACGATTCTAACATATGCTGTTGTATTACATGGTCATACAAGGCCCTTGAAGCAAATATGGGATTCTGTGCTGTTACAGGTGATCATAAACTTAAACTAAAATTATTGAATTATTTACGTCAAATAGAACTTTCTACGGAATATATGTAAATAAAGGAATAATCATTTACCGAAATACTATTTACATAATATTTAAAACTCCTGGTTTAGAAAAGGTGAAAAAGAAAACGTTTCGGGGAGTAGACATGATTATAATGGTGAAACAAAAATATGAATAATTAAGAAATACGAAAAAAAGATTAAACAGTATGTAAGACTAAGTAATGTACTTTACAGCAGACAGTTCTAAGGTAAAAATATTATGTTGTGTGTGAAAGGCCTAAAGATCGTCTGCGTTGCCTTTGAGATATGCAGTTACTCTCAGGGCTTTCTTTAAGAATTTTACATTTTCCAATAGTTGAGATTTCTAAGAAGTGATGTATTATTGATAAATGTATAACATTAATGGGCTGATACTTTTGACGGTATAATTTAGTTACTAGGTTTTGTTTTCAGGCGTTCACGTTTTTATTAAAATAAATAAAATTGTAGATGGATTTTGCAGAGAGATAATTACTTAATTTCTTGCTCCTGTTAAACTATACCATAAACTATATTTTTAATCTTAATTCATTAATTATTTTATGAGTTTTAAGTAAAAGTCCGTTTTATAAACATTTTAAAACATTTTCTCCATAGTCGTATTGACACGCTATGAATAAAATTATTAAATTAAAAAATTATTTTTCAGCAATGAATAGTTCTTCTTTCAACAATTGTTTTACGTCAAGTGATCGAAAACGCTAACTGATTTTGCCAAAAATTTCAGAAATCATGTTAAAATCCCTTATAAATTTCATGTATGAGTTTTTTCCCGCTCTATCCGATGTGAAAATAGTCAAATTCTGGTGTTTTTAGCTTATTCGTAAAACAATAAATTGTGCAAAAAATTGTTTAGACATTACATTAAGAAAATTTAAATCAGAATGTTTTAAAAAAATCGCTTCACAACATTGTACTGCCATCCACAAACAGTGGGTTCACAAAATTTGAACTGAATTGCTTACCGGGAAGTATTATAAAAATCGATTACAAACTTTCGACCATAGGCACAAACAGCATGAGTGAACTAAACAGAAGCTTATACGATTATAAAAATGCTATATTTCTTGGAACTCTTTAGTTTGGGTTTCCCATTTTGTTTTAACGATACTATTACCTTAAAGAAACTAAAATGATTGATAAGAAGAAGGCTACTGTTTCCGTTACGTTTTTCTTCTTTATAGAATTTCTAGCGTAAATATGGTAAAAATAAGTACGTAAAAGGTAAATAAAATATTACACTTTGCTGCTTTAAAAACTGCTAAAGACGGGAAATTAAGGATATTTGCGTTGACTCTTTATGTATGATATTACTAAACTGTGAAATACTGCCTATAAACAATGACACGTTTCTTTATTTCTGAGAAGATTATTTGAGCTAGGATAATGTGGTTTGAATTATATGACAACGTTTCAATGTAGATTTTGCATTCAAATTCATTGATGTTTCTGTCTTAGATAACTGTAACAGATTTAAAGGAGGAAATCTGCTTCCACGACTTGTCTGAGTAACTTATCATTAGGCAACGTAAATAAAACTAGTTTGAGAAAGATTATTTGCGTGTTAATGTATGACTATATTTGGAATATTAAGCATGATATGAAACAAGTATTCTGAAATTTTACATTTTTCATCCTACGTTTTAAAACATAAAGGAAAGCATTATAGTAATTAGTTTCTATTAAATTAGATAATTTTTGAACAGGTATATATTTGAACATGAGAGATAGTTTTAGATATTATTGTTTAAAATTCCCTGATACTACAATGGAACTGGATAATGAAACTATAAGGTATTTCTTTCGCTTTCTTAGCATGCTTTCGTGGTGTAATGGCAAGCACACTCGGCGCATATTCGAGAGGTCCGAGGTTCGAGTCCCGGCTAGGACATTGCTCATTTTACACGTCTCTCTGCATCAAAAAATATCTCATAATTTTACAGTGGCGCCCGAACTAAAAAAGGTTGTGGAGGATGGTTCTTTATCACCAGGATTTGACGATTGCGTACCCTAATCCCTACTCGCCCTTTAAAAGGGGGAGTTTATAAGGTACTTCTCCCGCCTTCTTAGCATGTCTTCGTGGTGTAATGGCCAGCACACTCGGCGCGTATTCGAGAGGTCCGAGGTTCGAGTCCCGGCGAGGGCACTGCTCATTTTTCATGTCTCTTGCTTCGAAATAACCTAATGTATCTGCAAAGCTACTGTCATTTTTCGCAGCGCATCATATATTGTGAAAGTACATCGCTTATGAACGCAACCAAATGACCTATTAAAATCTAATTTGATAACTTAATGACGTCGTGTAAACTTTCAATATAACCAGTTTAATTAGCATTTATACAATTAATATAGTTAAAAAGTATTTTTAGAGCCATATATTATACTCACATCTGCTATAAAATTTTACTTTAAATCTCTTATCTTATACACTAATGTCAGCAGAAAAAAGTACCCATTGCTAATAGAATGGTAGTCATTTCTGTCCTTTTTAATTTCATTTTAAGCGTTAAAGATTTTTGTTTTATTGAATGTTAGCCTTCATAAAAAAAACAAGATATAGAGTTCTCTATGATATGTATTTCGGTAATGATCTGCTCATAAAATTCGGATTCTTTACGGTTCCGACTTACCATGCTCATTATACGATTAACGTTACCCATAGCATGAGGAGGAAATATACACAGTCCAGTCACATTAATGTGACCATCTGTCAAAAGCCAGAATAACCACCTTTCGCAGAGCGGACTGCTGCGAGACGTGCAGGAAGAGAGTCACATAGGTCCCTGAAGGTGTTCTCTGGGATGTTGAGCCATGCCGACTCTAATGCCGTGGCCAGCTGCGCTAGATTACGCGGTTGAGGATCCATGGCGCGAACAACTCGATCGAGATGGTCCCACAGATGCTCGATTGGGTTTAAGTCAGGTGAGTTTGCTGGCCAGGGGAGGACGGTAAACTCATCCTGGTGCTCTTCGAACCACGCACGTACACTGGCAGCTGTATGGCACCTCGCATTGTCCTGCTGGAAGATGCCATCATCCTGAGGAAAAACAATGCGCATGTAGGGGTGAACATGGTCCGCAAGGACAGATGCGCACTTGTATTGATCCATTGTGCCTTCCACAATGATCAGTGAACCTAGAGAATGCCAGGAAAACATTCCCCAGACCATAATGCTCCCGCCTCCAGCTTGGACCGTTCCGGCAATGGTTGCAGGGTGGTTCCTTTCAGAGGTTTCACGCCTTATACGCCAACGTCCATCTGTCCGATGGAGCATAAAACGCGATTCATCCGAAAACGCAACCTGTCGCCACTCAGTGGACGTCCAGCTGCTGTACTGGCGTGCAAATTCTAGCCTTCGCCGTCGATGAACAGCAGTCAGCATAGGTGCACGAACCAGGCGTCTGCTTCGGAGGCCCAGACGCAGCAATGTTCGCTGAATAGTACTTTGGGAGACACTTTTGGTAGCCCCTTGGTTCATTTTGGTGGTCAGTTGCTCAACGGTAGCCCGTCTATCTGCCCGAACGCATCTCCGCAACCGTCGTTCGCCTCTGTCATCTATGGCCCGTGGTGCACCACATTTGCCACGTCGCTGATTTTGGACAGTCCCATTTTGCCATGCACGGTACACTTTTACCACGGCGGCACGCGAACAGTTCACAAACTCAGCCGTTTCGGAAATGCTTCCACCCTTGGCCCGAAAGCCAATGATCGTGCCCTTTTGGAAGTCGGATAAATCGCTTCGTTTCTGCATTACGCCAACGATTGAAATGTTTTCCGAAGCCCTCACACACCCTTTATATACGCTCAACTGCACTGTGCTGCCACCTGCCTTCTGTGATTGGTTATTTAACTCTGACATGGAAAGTACGTGGTGGTCACATTAATGTGACTGGACTGTGTAGTTTAACACATCACAGGAATACTTTTAATTGGAGGGAGGGGAAACCACTTTTACTAAATCGTTTATTTTTATCGTTTTTAAATTTGTTATTTTATTTATTTCATTTTTATTGGAGGGAGTGGAAACCACTTTTACTAAATCGCTTGTTTCTATATTTTTAAAATTTATTATTTTTATTTATTTCATTTTTATATACCATTGCACTGTCTACAAATATATATAATAACAATTAAAGACGTGCATGATTCACACTTAATTTACATTAAATTTGATCTTTTTTAGATATATTATCGGAAGTATCAGATAACAAGGTACTTCTTTTTCGTACTATATTTAAAGGGACATCGTATCGATCACTAATTAAGCACATATTTTAATAGTTAATCAGATGACATTCTTCTTAAGTATTATCAAGATCTAAGACTCTACTAAACTTCACAACCCCATAAAATCCAATCATTGAAACAATTTATCATTTTTTTCATTTCTTCAGAAAATACGTAACGTGGAAGATGATGCTTTCTAACTTGCAGTATACATAGCATTCCAACCAGTTTAATAATATTGCCCATTTGGTCATTAGCACCAGAGGCTAATCTTTTATCATGAGTGGAATTTTGTAAAAGACGACTAATATGCCAATACATGGGTAATTTTTGTTTGGGAATTTAGTGAATACAGAAATGTGTTTTAGTGATGATTTCATGAATAAGAAAGGGGCTCTTAAATTTTTTGAGTGACAATTATAATTGCTTGTAGGCTGTAACGTAAGCAACAAATGTGACATATGTACTGATATTTTTACGGTATTTTATATCAGTTCAAGAAAACAAGGACATAAAGAATTTCATTTATTTAAAAAACAAGAGAACAAATTATACAAACTGCAATTACAAGAACAAATAAATAAATAATAATAACTGCTGATTAGAAATAATAACAATATTAATTATTAGTATATGATATAGTTCTTAAATAATCTGTAGAGATATAAGCGAAGAGTAATCTACCTATATATGTAAAGAAGAAAGTCTGTGTGTTTGGTTCTCCTTTAATAACTCAGCCACTACTATAGCTACCGTCACCAAACTTTCTACAATTCTTTTATGGGTCCTGGAAAAAGTCGACGTCAACTTTTTTACAAAACAAAAATAGCTAAAATCAGAGATATTAATTACAAACTAGGAAAAACGATGATTTTCTCCCCCATTTTTTCGAGTGGCAACAGTCTTGCAAGCCGGAGATGAAAATCTGCTTTATTTCGAAAGTTGTTGCCACTGCTCGCTTTCAAATCCTAGAGTTTTTTAATAAAACATTTCTAAGTTTTACGATGAAATCAAAATAGCATTGCGAAACATTAAATACATTATTCCCGATCCGAAAAATTCGTTGGAAGGCATTTCGGCTATTCCCATTTTCATACGACTTTAATCAGCCGAGACATCAATTAAAAACTCTGAAAACACTAATTTTCGCATTCATTTTTCCGAGCGGTAACAGACTCGCACGTCGGCGATAAAAATGCTTTATTTCGAAATGTAGTGTTACTGCTCGCTTTCAAATCGTAGAGTTACAAAAATTTGTAAGTTTTACAAAATCTATACATATAAAGAAGAATCCCTGTTTGTGTTTGTTTGTTTGCATTATTGATTTCCGTTCAATTATGATTAATTTTTTGCCACATTTAATCGACTAAAATTGAATATAGGTGAAATATTGGATGGAACTTCAGCTTTTATGACCATTTGATTACAAAGACGAAACTCATAAAAAACGGCCTGCCATTGTCGCTGATGTAATGAGAGATAATTAGTTTATTTTTCTATCAAAATTTTTTATGTGGGTTCCATATCGCATCAAACTGAAAAATGTACGACTGTGAATCTTATTTTTTACATCATTATTAGAGAAGGATTACAGCGGTATCGTTCCCTCTGTTCTTATATACATTACTCTCAATCTAACTTAACTGGCATCAAGTACTTAAACCAGTACTAAATAAAAAGTGCCGTAACTTGAATAATATATGAACGTCCTGAAACCTTGTTAGTATAACGCAGTATCAGTAAAGCAAATTTACTGCAACATACTTGCAACTTGGCATGACGTATCAAGCATTAACTAACATAAAGTGTTTTTTCATAAACCGCCTAGAAAATTGCTAAAATAATTGGTAGTTTCATCCTGAGGCCAGTTTACAGTTACTGAAGCCCTCCAGCGGCGAAACGGATAAAATCATTGAACCTAGGTAGTTTGACCTTGGTTGTAGTCCCGGTAGACGGGCTGACTTCAAAAGAGTTTTTGTGCGTTTCCCTCATTCCGCATATACGAGTACAACGCAAATATTCCCTTCAGAAAGTCAATTATGAATGTATCATTCCCCTTAGGCCTACACATAGCCCTAGTATACTTTGCCGTAACTCAATGAATCTAAACCCGCAATGACTGAAAGGGATCGTTGAAAAACATTTTCGCGGTTTATTTTCGGTTAATAAACCAGTTTCCTTAGGAAAGTGCTCCACTAATGCTTACTTTGCAAGGCAGGCAGTAAACCTTTCAGTTACAGTTTGGCCGTAATCAATAATGTAGCCTTTTCTGCTATTGGCGGATGTAATATTTATAGCGGTTTATATATGAACTGGAATCACAGTTAATTTTATGTTATTCCAAACAGAATACGACCGACTTCTATGATGTATATTATCCTAAATGGGAAACCCATTACGTCTCTACAGCTATTTACTCTTGAATATAAAAATATAAAGTCGTTACTTCATCGCTCATAAATATCACTTACTGATTCCGTTAAAAGAAACAGAATTTCTTTTATGTAAGAAATGGCAACGCAATTTTTTCTCCCTCGCGCCTATGTGTGGCGCCAAGTGCGGAATAAAAAAACTATACTTTATTCCCGGAAAAGGGAAAAGTCCGGAAAAAACTCCGGATCGGAGAATCCCTTATATTTCGATTCTATTCGTCCCGGGAAACGCCACCAGCGAAAGTGATTTAATTTCCTTTTCTTCCGATTTTTTAGAGAAAGACATAAAAGAACTTTCTTTATCGTCTGCTAGCGCTGTATCGTCTGCTGCTAGCGCTAAGATATTTCTTGGCTACTGCCTTTCATGTCTTAATCGTTTTCATGCGCTGCCTTTTCTATCTGGTGTAGAGAACAGGGAATGGGTTTCTTTTACATTATTTTCCCACTTCTTTTGGTACAACAGCCATATTTGGAGTAAAGAATTACGTCATACATTTTTTTTTCTTTTTATAGTCCTACTCTAGTTGCATAAATTTTAAAAAAATAAGAAAAAAACTATTTTCTTGCTCCCTTCCTTCCATTTATTTTCCGAATCAAACTTCAGCTGTAGTGGAAGTGAGTTCAGAAGCATAAGTAATAAAGGAGAACATAAGTCTTCTTCTTATTCACTTTAGAAAATAAATGAGAAAGAATTTTGCAAAAACTTATTGTAGTCTGGCAAAAAACATTCTTTGAAGAAGTATGATATTAGACTAAAATACATGCTAAGAAAGCTGTATGGAATATTTTTGACTTGCATGGTTTTAATCCCAAAGCACTGATTGGAAAGCAGCTGAATGGGAAGTTTGATTCCCATAGCGAAACTTTTGTTGTATTTTCGAAAACTATTCTTTATTTAAATTATTGCACGCACATTCTTTATTTAAATTATTACACGCAAGACATATATAAAAGTTTGTGCATAATATAGGTCTCCAATTTAAAAAAGGTGTCTTTGTTTTCAGAAATAACTTTAGACAATAGAAGTATGTTAGCCTATTTTTTCTACTTTCGGGGTTATGTTATGCTACCACCATATTAATCGTTCATACAGCCTGGCAGATTGTTGAATCTATGAACTGATGCCATTCCCCTCGGCTTTCAGATCTTACCTCCCTTTTCCAAATAATAATAGGACTTTACTTATAATTGTAACTGTTTAAAGACGTTATATCACATCTTATTACCTTTTAGTCTTCATTTTATTTTTCATTGCACAGATCATAGAAAAATGTTGCTTGATATGGTAAACACATGATAACGTTTATAATTTTCATAAATTTCGGTAATATGGTTAAAACTACCATTTACATTATAAAACAATTTACCTAAATGGTAATTTTATGAACATTTACGTAATTAGTAATCATATATTATGAGAAGAATAGCATTTATATTTGTACATATAGGTTGTTCGGGAAATATCTGGCAAAGTTGTAAAAGGTGGTAGAGGGGACCAAAATAAGCACTTTTTTTTCCATAATGTGCTTAAGCACTGTTGACGAAGAAACATATGAGAAGTAAAAAGACCAAAGGAATCTAACAAACTTTTTAATGAAAGGTTGTAGGATTGTGTTTTCTTTGGATACATAAACTCTACTAGATCCTACTAAGTAACCTGGCGACTTCTCGCACAAAAGTTAAATAATACCAGTACAGACGAAGGGTAAAAATAACCCTTTATTATCATTCAAACTATGAACAGAAAAGGCACGTACTTCGAGCTTACAATAACACCGAAAACTTGCGGTGGAACTTAAGAATCGTAACGCAATAAATTCAAGGCTAAAGAATAGTGCTGAACTAGCACTTTAAGTTAAGGCTAACTAAGTTGACTCGGCAACATATCGGGCGTGATAATTATTTAAATGCCCAAAAAAAGGCGTATCAGCAACTCCGCGTAACAGCAAGGACAGACTCGTAACGTGCGCTGGCTAGAGAAAACGCGGTCTGAATAAACTCCAAGATTCACCAGATTAAATACTCACTTCACTTTACTTTAAATTTGCATCCTAGCGAGGAAATGCGAGGGAAAGTTGAGGAGTTCAGAAAAGATAACAAAAATTTGTTAATTCAACTAAGGGAAACTCTATAAGGTGTCTTACGGTGTCTACTAGATGCTCAAACGAGCGACTAGCAACACGAACACATACTTCATTTTGCCCGTACATAGATGACTGTTACATTTTGAAATATATCACGTATGTCTCTAACATGTCCAGCAGCAACAGATATTCTGATGACGAGATTTTGTTCGGAGTCAATGGGGGTATCGTACACAGGTACGGCGTGTTTATTGTTTTCCATTTGCCTTCTCTAGAAGGAATCCAAATATGACAAATCTGGTGACCGTGGTGGTCAATATACAGGTTCATCTCGACCTCCCCAGCGGTTTGCATACGTGCCCCTTATGTACGAACACCGTCATGCTGAAATCTAGATTCTTCTTCGAATAGCTGCAGAGACGCCGGCCAGCAGTGTTTCTTGCAGAATTTCTAAGCAGAGTTAGTAAGAGGTATGGTCTAGTTCTGGTCAAGTCTGCATTACAACTGCTAATAATGAACTATCCACTTTCGCAGAGCGGTGCACAAACATTTGTCGACTCTGCAGTTGTCTCAACGGAAATCTGTAGAAAGCCTCTGAGCGGCTACTCTATTTCTATTCTCTGCTCCTACACAAAATGGATATCTGCAAAATCTGTATGTCTAAGCAATGCAATCTGTTATAAATCCCAGGGGTGAAATGATGTCTTAACTCCCAGATATTAACAACTTCAGTGGACTGCGCCATCCACTGGCGTTTAAATGCGTTATTTGTGGACACGTATTCTTGGACAAAAAAGGGGAGAGAATGCTTATTTTGGTCTTCCTTATTCTTCTTTTTAAAATTTTTCCAGTTATTTTTCGAGCACCTTTTATATATAAAGAGAAAGCACGCATGTTAATTTATTTAATATAGAACAGTAAATCTTAATTATTTATGTATTTTTATTACAACCTGAAGACAAGCTCTGCTATTTTTCACAATGCGAAGCAAATCACTATTGCTAAACTTGCGAATTATCCATACAGAAAATATTGCCAATCACGTGGTGTAATCGCACTACAATGTATATAAGTAGCGCCTTTATAATTAATTGTCAACTATTACGCCTAATAAATGCTAATGAATTGTCAACTGTTCGCTAATTATATGTTCGCTAATTACATGTTCGCTAATTAATGTCTCCTAACTAATTGTCAACTGTTCGCGGACAGTATTGGAATGTGTGTGCGGGTTCGTAATGGATTGAATACACACAGAACAGATGACAGCTTGACGAAATTTATTCTTCCAAAACCACTTTAAAGTTCTGGAATTCTTCACACGAAAATTCTCGTATATCTTTTCTTAGTATGACAAATGAAAATCAGTAGTTACCGTTTCAAACTATTGAGAACGTTGAACACGAGATTATACAAAAGCCTCAAATGCGCAAGCTCGTAGGGGGATCTCACATAACTCTCTCCAGTTAGCTGAAAACTGATGTTTTCTCCTGTCTTGCATAGCTGTAGTCTGTCCTTCGAGAAATTTCTAGCGCCTTCGAATTCTCGAAATTGCTGGAAGGCATACACAGTTACAGTTACATAGGCCGATTATAATTACAGTTACATAGAGATTGGACTAATTACACAAAATAATAATACGAACTGGAACAAAATGCCGCCAACTGGTGGCCAAATTTGGCGAATCTTGGTGAATTCTAGTCAAATTTGGTGACAATAATTAATTGCCAAAGCCATCGCCAGTTGAAGCTATCTCGCCAATAACCATTTACCTCAATGTTAATGGACATACATATGTAACAATATTCTCCAGGCCATTCTTCACATTTCGAGGCCTTTCGTGTTACATTAGACAACAGATACTACAATTTCTCTAAAATTATTTACATATATGCAAAATTCGTAACAATACCTTCCTATATATACACAATTCCTAACAATACCTTTTTATATTTACCGTAGGTACATAAAATCGCGGATCCGTAAAACAAAAATTAGTGTGTCATAGGCACTTAAGGTTAATTGTCTTGATAAATTATGCACAGTAAGATATAAAGAGCATTAAATAAAGCAAAAGGAATTTTACATTATTTTGCAATACACACTGTACAACTAAATAAACTGTACAACAAAGTACACTTCCCCGTATCATTATAAGTAAAGGACTGACATTTAGCCTACTCTATTTCCCCAACAGCAAAGTCGACATATTTTTTTCTCCTCCTCCCGGACGTTAAAAATTATTCCTCCGCTTAGAACCGATTTTATTAGTACTGCTGGTAAGAATAGTTTTCTTATTTATTTTTATTTTTTTATTTATTTTTATTTTTTATTTATTTTTATTTTTTTATTTATTTTTATTTTTTATTTATTTTTATTTCTTATTTCCTGGAATTGGTCTACAGTTAGTGCCGATTTATGGTCAGATAAATTCAGTGAAACTCCCATGAGAGGATAAAAATCAGAATTGAAGAAATGTAGTTATTATGCTTGCATAATATACTATTTTAAAAAAGGCAGGTATATAAAAAAGGTGAATTAGTATCTTTTTCCATACATTTTGTGACCCTTATTTCGGCAAATAAAATATTTAGAAGCACGAAAGCTGTGGTAGTGAGCACAGCAACTTAGTGTAACCTTTCATGATAACTATCTTTAAATGTAGCCAATATTTCCACCAATGGCAATATGGCTATAATGAGAATCGGTAATATGCTTAGATGCTGAGCACATAACATTGTGTACCCGAAAGCAAAGTCAAACACTCACTGACCAGTCATCACTGCATTTCTAATTTTAAAAGACCTACAGTAACATATGAAATTTAAATATTAATAATTTTTATCCTAAAAATGCTTTTATTCTAAAATGGTCGTAAAACACGGAAATTTGACTGATTGTAAATACCTCCCATCTGATGTTGATCAAATAATTAAGAAACTTTATTTCATTATTTATTTTTTAGATTTGTTCCTGAAATTTTATTTATTTATTTATTTATTAATTTTTATACAAATTTTATTCATTAATTCATTTATTAGTCCAAAGGGATTTAGTCCCGAAGGACTATTACTTTCGTTTTGCGATTTTGCGTCGATTCACTCTGAATGCCCGTTTCACTTTTCAAATTGTTGCCACTAAATGTTATCGCTCTGCATTAAATTTTATAAAATGAAAAATCTGCATAAATGTATGCATGTTTCTCGCATTGTGATAAAACCTAGAGCCATCGAATTTTGAATGACGTAATCCTACTGCGAATATGGGCATCTGGAAGCCCTAATTTTGAATTTGAAATTTGCTTTATTATCGATTTTATGTTTTGTAACATTTCAACGAATTTCTGATTAACAAACTAAATGATTTCAAAGCGAGCAATGGCAACACTGTCTGGAAAAAAAACATTTTTATCTCCAGCGCACGAGACTTACGGAAATTCTAAAGATATGTTCATTTTAAAATGATTTTGCGATATTGATTTTGAACTGAATTTTATGGTTTGAGTACGTAGTACATGAAATTTAATAAAAAAAGGTAGCACACGAAACGTTAAAAAAACGCGCCTTTGGACGTAATTTAAAATCTGAAATCTTTCAGATTTTTTAGTTTTTATTTTTATTTATTTATTTACTTATTGTAAATTTTATTTACTTATTTTTATTATTATTAAACTGAATGAATTCTTTATCCATAGTTTTAACAAAGAGTTTGTTTGATGAGAGACAGTTTGCAAAGATATTGTTGCATTCCCTCCGCGCGTGCTGTCATGCTATAAGTGGGTAGCATTTTCAATTAAAAATGGAAGCTCATGGAATTAATCCTGGCGTAATAGTTGATGCTGCATGTTTCGTACATCAGAAAAATCAGCAGTAACTGCAGTGCACCCGAACTAAAAAATGGTGGACGTTAAATTCGCCCCATTTAGATTTTGTGAACTTAGTTCTCGTACCTCATCTTAATAACTGTTTGAGTGAGAGAGTATACAAGGCATTATCCCATTTCCCCCGTGCACGCTTTCTTGCTGTGAGTGATTAACAATTCTAGCCAACGAACTGGAAGATTCGTGTTAGAACCCGTCCAGAGCATATTTGATTTTTCAACTTTCTTGCTTTAGAAAAGTTTAGCAGGCTCTAGGAGCTTTACAAGAAGTTGGAAATATTTTTAAAAAAAAACCTTTTGGCATTAACAAAATGTGATGCAGCAAAGAATCTTCTTCTAGTTGAGGATGGTAGATGAATTAAGTACAAGCCAAACATCAGTTTTATTTTAGCAGAAGCGCTTGTAGTGTCATTACGTATTTTTTAGGCAGAACGGGCAAAATGTGCAATGCCTTCGCCATGACTCGAACTTGGAGCTTTCGAATACGCTCCGAGTGTACTAATGTTACACCACAAAAGCAGGCTGAAAGAAGGAAGAAAATACCTTATATACTCCGCCTTTTAAAGGGCGACTGGGGATTAAGGAACATTGTAGCCAAATCCTGGGGGTGACGAGTTATTCTTCACCATCTTTTAGTTCGGGCGACTCTGTAAAACACTAAAATTTTTGAAGTAGGAAACACGAAAAATGAGCAGTGCTCTCGCCGGAACTTGAACCGCGCCTAGTGTGTTATCGTTACACAACGGAGGCACGTAGAAAAGATAGAGAAACTAATTTATACGCTTTCGGGGATTTAGCATTGACGCTTTCTTCAGCTGTAACTACAAACAAGCGTCAGAACAAAAATAGAGCTGAATGTATTTTTGAGAACTTGATTGATTTCCCTTTCCATTTGGGGTATTTGTCTCATAATTAGTTAACGATAAAGAAAGCGATAATATCCAACATCTGGAAGTGCTTCTGCCAAAATAAAAATGAACGCCAAGTAGCGTCGTTAGATCTGTCAGCAATTTCAATTGGCATTTCATTCTTTCCCAAAGTCGATGAGACATGATTTTTTTTTCAACAACTATAAGAGCGCTATGTCATAATCTAACCTACAGTATAGAATTACGTATCCTCAAAAACATTAGGAACAATTTTGGTCTCAACCATATGCAATATTGCGCGTGTATGGGTAAGTTCAGCATGTTGCTGCTGTCTTATCTAATGAAGGTAGCATAAGCATATACTACTTTTATCACGAAGGTTTCCATGAAATCTCTTAATGGGAATTTAAATAAGTCCTATGAAATAAAAATGCTTTGCAATAAAATTGGTTGGTTAACAGGTTGTAGATTTAAGCTACAAACTATTAACCAACCAATAAGTGTATTAGCTGCTATTATTATTTTACGTCAAAGCAGAATTTGAATAAAGTCTTTTCACCTAACATACATTCGCGGTGTTCTTTATAAAATGTTAAGGCGTAAAAGTTTCTTCCCTACATCAAAATAAACTCTGAGAGTCTTTCTTTCAGCAGTATATCTAAATTTATGCATAAAACAAATTTCGGTACACTCTGCCTTTGCTTTGCAGAGTCATCTTTTCTTCTTTCGTTTTGAAACACTTAAACCATTTATTAACCAAAAATCTTTAAAAGAAAATTTGCTGTCATTCCTGATCAAAAGCGTCTACCTTAGTTTCTTTATTATTGATGTCATAATAGTTAATGGTTCACAAAGATAACAGACGGAAAAAAAAATTAAAATCTGATGTCATAATCGTTAAAGGCAATTTTAAAAGGGCAGTTCTTTTGACGTTAAACCACTTATTAATGGCGAGATGAAACCCTTGAGCGGTATTTTAAAAATAATATAAATTCATCTTACTTTTACGTTTTTATTTCTTATACGGATTTTAAAGAGTAAATGGAAAGCATGAATAAATGACAAGTTAATTAAAGTTTAAAAGCCTTTTCAAAACTTATTTGCCTATTTTTGAAATTGGATTTTTTTTTGCTACAACTTGGTTATATATTTTACAAACTATATGATTCTTAAGTCTGTAGATTAAAATATTCAGTAAAATAGCATGCAGATATATCCAATATGAAAATACACACAATTGCATCGAAACTTCTAAATTTGTTAGCCAACATGTTCGTAAAAAATTATTCCATTATATAACTATTTTTTAATTAATCAAATGTTTAAAATACAAAGATTTTCCTGAAATACTTAATACCGCCTTTTAGGCTTGTGCAATAAGCACATTTTTTTCGTTTTTTTGGGGTAAAAGAAATTGCAGCTATAACAACAGCATGATAAGTATATTCCAAAATTTAATAAAACACTGTGAAAGTATTCTATTGTGATTCAGATAATTGGAGACTGATCTAAAGAAATGGTGTTTTTTAGAAGCCGATTTATTTATTTATTACGAAGAAATAGGAATGTTACCAATTTCTCACAAGTTATAATTTACGACGGATGTTTAAAAATTTAGTGGAATCACAGATGTTTATCTCAAAATTTTGAAGTAAAACTGAAGTAATTTAAAATTATTTTTAGTTTTAAATATTTAATTTAAAAGCTTACTCTCTGGTCCTGTAAGTTTCTTTTATTTTTATTAAAAATTTATTTTATGTGGTATCTTTATTGTCACTTGTACCTCCCGTTTTCCTTCTAGAACGCAAATTTTGTTCGCGTGTATTTAAGGTGCGGTTTTTAGATTGTAAGAGAGAGCCTACTTTGCCTCTCGAGGGCCCGGTACTAGGATTGCTAGAGAAAATAAGATTTCCTGCCTTCGGCCTTGCATTATTATTGCCGACAGTTGATATCCACGTCGGTTAAATTTTGAGCCAACTTCGCGTTAAACTGATTTCTGTAGCCTTCGGCTACTAGCTTATTTGAAATTTAATTATACTTTTGATTTACTGCTGTTTTTAAGTTATCTCGACACAAGTGGTTGACTGAGTTGTAAGCACAGAGTGTGTCTTCTGTTCTTACGTAATTTTAAATAAAGGCTCTTTTACATCCTTCTCAAATTCTGTTGTTACTTCAGACTAACGAAAATTCGCTTAACGTCTACCAAAAGTTGAGATTTTGGTAGTCCTTTAGATGGTTGCAAAGCACAGTTTGGAAGTTTGGAAGGACATTTTGGACACTTTGGATGATTGCAAAGCATACTTAACTCTATAATTTTTATAAGGAACGTATGTAGTTTATAACTTGTATTATGTATTTTATTTATCTCAATATCCGGCTTAACGTATCTTATATTGGTACTTATGCACTTTATGTGTTGCCTAGTAGGAGCATTATGTAGCATGCGTATAGATTCCAATGGTCATCATAATTTATATTGCACCTACGTATTTTTTTTTTTTTTTTTTTTTTTTTTTTTTTTTTTTTTTTTTTTTTTTTTTTTCTTTTTTTTTATGAAGCATAATTATGCATAGTGCATAGCATGTGCATTGTGTAGCCCGCATATAGACTTTTACGCGCATCATAATTTAATGCTGCATATATGCATTGTGTATCCAACCCAGTTCAATGTCTCTTTAGTGTATTTTACATAGATATTTATGTGATATATAATTATGTCTAAAACGTAGCATGTGTATTGCATAGCATATATGTAGACTTTTAGGTGCATCATAATTTAATATCATATTTTTTCATTGCAAATTATGTTTAATTAAACGTTCTTATTTAGTGTAATTAAAAGAACCCCGTGTCTCGCATTTACGTGGTGTAATGATCTGTTTAGTTCATGCAGCAAACACGTGTGTATTTGTATCTGAATTGATACTGCGCTTCCACAGAGCAATATTTCATAACAACAATTTTGTGTCATATTATTTATTACAACACAGATTTGTTAAATGACTCAGATGCACTAAGCCCTTGTAAGGCCGATGTAATTTAGAAGTAGATTATTATGAAATCGCGAGGTAGCCTTTTGGGACTTGGGAAAGGATGCCTCTAGAAAAATGGAGGGCACTGGACAAACACCTGTTTACCTCTGTTGGCCACCAGGTGTCCCCATCCTATGTCACTTGTCACTTGTTTTCTTCCGGGAACAGTCCTGATGATTCTAGATCTATCGGAGACATAGCTACGCTAATTTATCTGTTATATATCGGTGAAAGTATAACTTACAGAAGTCATAATGAGGTAAGGATTTATGTAGAACTCTTATATGAGTAGTGTCTCCGCCATGACTCTTAGCTACAGTTATGATATCTTAGCGCCATAAATGTGCTTATTCGTATTATAATAGCCTATTCGTATCATAAGCGTGATTTCTCTTGATGCAGGACACTACTTGAACCCATGGAGCACTTAAGGGCAGAATTACTTGAACAGTGAAAGTGTTAAAATCTTTCAATGATTAGCAAGATAACGCGATTGTAGTACGATTAAAAATCTCCGGGCAGATGTACTTAGATAGATTTGTGGCTCATGTAATCGCTCCACAAGCTATATCAGAGTTGCTGAATATTCTTATACTTTATAAGATTGAATGTTTTCTCACTTTATTGTAATTTTAATAGATATCACGTCGAAGCGGTGTTAAGTTATAATGTATTTCTCCAGCCTTCTTAGCATGTCTTCATGGTGTAGTGGTTACCACACTCGACGCCTATTCGAGAGGTCCGAGTCCCGGCAAGGGCACTGCTCATTTTTTCCTCTCTCCCTCTTTCAAATAAATCCGAATGTCTCTACAAAGTTTATATCCATGTGTGAAGCGAAACACAACCAAGACAATATTTAATAACTTTTGTCTTTCACTACTTAGGTTTTCCATTAAGTTCATTGTTTTAAAATCATTTCGAGAAATTCTAAAAGTTTAATTTACAAAATAATATATATTAGAAGTGTACTTTTTGCTGTAGGTAATAAATAAAATAATAACTAGAAAATTTTATTAATTTACATACGAAGATCATAAAGTAAACTGGTGTTTTTTGTGCCCATTTAGCATTAAGTCTCATATTAAAGTTTAATGGCGAGAAGTAAAAAAGAAAATAAATTCTAGGAACATTCAAAGCCTCATTGCTATAGAGAGAGTTAAAGTGCACTTTTATCGCATATGATTACCTGATTCTTTTATTTATCCACTACATATGATCATATAAAAAACACTCCTTTTTATAAACAGTAATTTCTCTCGAATTGCGCCATTGTATATTAGTGCATGACGAATCGCAAGTTTAGCCAATATACCCTACACTGAACGTTAAATTTTAAATGCACTATAATTTTCGCAATTTTTATGAGTTTGATTGAACGAATAAATCTTCACACCCTTCTCTAATGGGTAGCTGGAATTAAACTGTAAGAAAGAAATGGGATATCATTTTCATGAATATATTATATTTTATTTTTTTTTCTTTTATGCCCTATTCAAAGAACTGAATTCTTGGGAGGGAGGGGACTTATATATTTGGATGAAAACAGAAATGACTTCTTTTCGCCTGTTTTCTCCCGAATGTATCAGATATTCAGATATATATATATATATATATATATATAAACTTCCCCTTACTATCCTTCACTGACTGGAAAGAAATCAAATTTCCTTTCGAACTTCAAAACCTTCCACCCTCCCCTTTATGACCCCTTCTTCCCTCTTCAACCGTCCTTTACCTACCTCAAAGATATTATTTCTCAGCAGCAAACCCCGAAAATGAAGGCGTTCCCATCGAATGTTTGTGAAGAAAGAACAAAAATTTTTTGAAATAATAAAAAAGAAAGCAACTTGAAATGCATAATCGCGCCTTCAGTCCCTACTCGTCTGGTAAACAAACGTTCACTCTTCCCAAGGCTTGAGAAAATGTCTGAAGTTTATTTATTTATTTTCTCCACATTTAAATATGTGTATACATTTTGGAAGGAAAGAGCTGTTGCCACAGTTGGATCCATTGAAAGCGTGCAATTAAGTTCAGATTTCAACTACAAATATCGCTATATCAAGCAAAATTTAAGTTTTTTGGATAAGTGAAGTTGAGGTTCTTTAAGTATTAATCAATAGCGTGAAAGGACTTACAGAGACTGAAAGAAAAATGAGAAAAATAATTTTTGTTTTGCTAGCTAAGGTATATTTGCAGTTGAAAAGCATTCATATTTTTTTTTATTTATCTTACTATTTTGTAAGCATGAGTTTGCTACTTTTTTTTATAAAACTTTGATTAAACCATAATGAATTGAAAGGAATGTTACCTTGTATTTCAGAATTATTTTACTAATGCCAAGTAATCCACCAGAAGCGAAGTTTTGCAAAAACTAAATATAAGTTCTTTAAAGAATTGCAAAAATTAAACATAGTTCTTTAAAGAAAGGTAAAAAAACTAAGTTTTTATTACTCATAAATTAATATTTGCTTATTTAATTATGACAAAGCACAATTGAGTTACATACCTAACGATGAGAGGCACGTGGCCTCATTAGCTTGCAAAAGTCCAATGAGTAGATTTCTCTTATTGTATGGACTAATTAAAGCTATTGCATATGGGTGCACTTAAAGCCTCATTTGTAAGAAATGAAATTAATATACGCAATTAAAATCATTACGATCCATTTCTTCTTTAGCCTTACAGTATGATCGACAACAGATGACAATCAAATATCATAATTTTTACTTACATATTGAAAAAAATTCTGATGTAGACACCATATGACTTTCTTCTACGGCCTATTGAATTATGCACATTTTTGTCGACCTTTATTTAACTTTATTTCCTCGAATTTTATTAGTGATATATTTCTCATTCAATCAGTTCAGTTCTCACTTTACGGCAAGACAAAACAACATAGTTAAGTCCAAACATCTTCATTAAAAAGTATAAAATACAGAAAAACCTAAAACACCAAATACAATTAAAAACAGCTAGGAAAAAAACTGTTTTTTTTTTTGCAATTAAAATTATAGTTTCTACAGGAATATAAGCAATTTGTTCAAAGACAACTAATTTGGCATGCAAGAATTTAAAGTAATCGTTTGGATTCACTGGGCAAAAAGATACTGAAATTGGTGCACTAGCTGCACTTAATTTTACAAAACTATACTACTAAGAGTTTTAAACATAAATAAGCAACCGCCAGGTGAGGCCTAGTGACACTTAAACTTTTAAATTGTTAACAGTTTTAAAACTACTAAACACAGATTAACTAAACGCATAAAATTACCAACATTTTATCGTATATTTTACCAACAAATAAGAATAAAACCACTGAGCTCACCGACACGAATAAGAAGGTGGGCAAATATACAACTCTTAGATAGCCGATTGCAGCAAAAAAGACCTACGCATAGCTAGATGTTATGGAAGCCCATATAGAAAATTTTAATGTAACCGCTAATTATTTTTCAGTTATACGAGGTACATGCATAAGTACGTATGCACGTACGGAAGTTACGAAAAAAATCTCTTCTGAATCTACTTAAATCCATTTTACAAACCGTTTTGTAAAAAATAGTCCTTGATTCTGTCCGTACGTACAGATGTTATGCAAAAAAATCGTTCAAATGAATTCGAGAGCGATTAAAATGGATATTTTCGTTGAAATGTGATACCCAAAATTTTTCGCGATTGCGATACTTCCATTACTTCGAGCAAGGACGTAGCAGAGAGAGATTAGATTCTTTCTTTACTCAGTTCTTCTCGTGGGGAAAATAACAAGTCATCATTTTTAAATTAGACCTTGAAATTTATTAGGTCACAAAAGGCAACTAAGGATTATAAACACAGTTCGGTGCATAAATTTTGCCTGTCTTATAACCAGTATTTGACTGTACCTCACAAATGAAATATCATACTATTTTTAACAATTTTGGATCTTACCAGTGGCCAAGCGTTAAGACTAGTGTATACTGAAAACTCAGCCCGGATTCGATTCTGGGTGAACGGTCAGTCTACATGTCGGCTTTTCGTGATTTTCTCCATGGGTAACGTGAATACATTCAGTTTCCTTTGGAATGTTTCCAGCAAAAACATGCCTCGCCTTAGGTAGAAACTTACTTACTTGCCACCACCTGAGTTGATGGGCCGCCTGTTACGTGACTATCAGCATTTGTACTCAATTGGTGGAGCATTCTATTGTCGCTAGGCCTAGGCAAAAATCTTTAGAGAATATTAAAATTTGTAGCGAAATTTTTTAAGTTACTTCGGAAGATGAGTATTTATGACTTGTGTTTATAAAAGAGACCCTGCCAGAACTTTGACTGAGTGAGGATTCTAGCAATGTTTTATGCATTGCGATTCTGAGCTTACAGAGAATGTTTACTATAGAAGTCAGTGGTCACTTGGATAGAAGAAGTTTGTCTGATGCATTATACAGAATAGGCAAATAGCCAATAAATGTTTTTTATAATTAAATAAACTAAGCTATAAAACTTATAAACTAAATTTTATTTTGAACTGGATGAGAATCACGCCAATGAAAAGTTTAAAATTAGGAAAAAGATCAGTGCCGATTTTGAATAAAACTCTATTGATTTCGAAGGCGATCAGACGGATGACCCTCTGGTTTCGGAGGAAAAAAATCACTTTTTCATCCCCTTTCCCCAAGAAGGTGAGCAATGTTCTTTTCCACTTTGCTCTGCTATTTGCTTTGAATATAAAATTATTGTCATTCCTCCCATAGCAACAATGTTTTTTCTCTTCAAGAGAATGGATGTTTGTCTAATCGTCATCGGAATGGATAAGTAATTAAGCAAAATAGATAAATAGCAGATGGTACAGATATTCAAATCTATGCCAAACTGAGGTCCTTTTTGGCATAATTTGGAAATTTTATTTATTTTTCCCCCTTTACAAGCAAAAACTTCTTATAGCCTAGTTTTTCATAACGGAAGTAAAATAAAACATCTGTAATAGTAATAAAAATTCTAATCATAGTAATAGAAAAAATATCCTTTTAAAACTATATTAATTGTTCATGCCTTTTTAAACTGCAGTTTTCTCTTCAAAGTTTTCAATTTGTGGAAACTCCTGATAAATATTTTACAGTTTTTAAATGTGCTGGAATTTGTAACTTCTCTAAAAAAAAGCTCTAATGCAAAAGTTATGAAATTAGCTCCATTTGGGTGTTTGCATTTTTAACCCTACTTAGGCCTTATTTAATGAACTGCAAAAAATGCCGAGCATTGTCAGCGATATGGTTGAACACATTTTATTCCGCTTAAAAGTACTCTTATCTACATACTTATTTCCGCTATTGACATTTTTTCACTCTTACTACTCACTCGTCGAAAACAAGTTATAAACGCTTATCTCTAATCCCAGCATCGCCTTCATACAGACACAACATTCTTTATGCATTGCGGTTTAGTAGTAGAAGCGGGGAGGGACGAAATTCTCGCGCCTTAATCGCCGTTTTCCACCAATGCAGCCACGGGTCGATTCAATTGTAATCATGGCTTTGCTAATGTCTTTGTCAATAACTGTTCGAGGCTTTGCCGAGAATTTGGATCTAGAACGGAGCTATTAACGCGGCACGCTGAATATAGAGACATACATTTATAGGCGCCCGTAAAGAGAGTAAGCTGAACACTGGCCACCAGCCATACATCCGGAAGATCAATATTGGGATTGGAATTTCATGGTAAATATACGCATCAGACTGGGGGCAAAGCGAATCCACCATTATTTCTCTATTTTGGAACGCGTTGTTAAATTGCGCAGTGCTTCTGACTCATTTTCCTTAGCAACTTTTCCAAGAGGGGCGGGTTGCATCAGCATATAAAAGAGGCAATTGCTTATGAATCGTTGCATTTAATTTATTCTTGGGGATCGTTATCATTCTGGCTGTTTGAAATTGGGCTTTAATATGTCGTTTCAATCTATGATTCTCTTTTACCATAAAAGATTATCTTTGGTATAAATATCTCTCAAGAGTAGTATTGTGTGAACTGCATATTTTTCTTCACGCAATATGATTCACATCATTCGTTGTAACTGCTATAACCATCCTAATACTGATATTGTACCACGATAAGTTATATTTCAAAGACGATCAAATTTATTAATCAAAATGTTATTTCAATACGACCACTAGTTGATTCCTTTGATATGGGCTCAGCTACAGTAACTATTGTGAACTTCTAAACTTCAGTGCATGAAGTATAAAATTTGTATTTTTCTTTAAAAGTTGAAGACAGATTCCAAACGCCCTCTGATAAACCTTAAAACTAGATGCTTATTTATACTTTAAACTAGCGGAAGTTAACGAAAGCAGAAGTTGATTTAAAATAAATTGATAAATTAAAATAAAATCTTACAGTGGTATTTATCCATGAGGCTGATGCTACTAAAATTGGTACAAAGAGCTTGTTAGCTTGTTTGCATATATTTTCCAAAAAAATCTCCTGATCTGCGCTTTCCTTATGTGTGTCAAAATGCTAAGCAAACTAAAGACTTTTACATTTCAGAGTAAAATCGGAGAAGTATGTTATGAGTTACTATTAGTATCAAATATTAATTACAAGAAGCATTTATCTATAGCTTCATCTATAGCAAAATCTTCACATATTACACATATATGAGGTCACTACGACAAAGGTAATCACATTACGAATGCATTTTAGCCACATTTAATGCTTCAAAGATAAAATTATTTTACTTTTTTTTAATTTTGTCATGCATTCATTTCCTTTTCTTTCATCTATTATTATTATTATTGATAATTTCCTATCATTATCAGAAAATATGGGTTCTAACTTTTAAAGCTGCAAATAGTCAATGCCATATTCTGCTAAAAATAGTACTTTTCCATATTAAGACCGTAGCCTAGATACTAAAAACCTTGGGAAAAAGTAGCTACTTTTTTCAGCCTAAAATCTGAGACTTCTAATTACAAAATTTCTAAAAACAAGTTGTAATTTTTTATGAAAACTATTCTTGTGCTGTAGGGATACGAGGACTCTGTAAATGCAGAAATACAAAATACATTTTTTTAAATTTTTTCATAGGACGAAGATTTCAATTAATAAAATATTTATCATGTTTAGGAATAATTAAATAACAAAAGATTCATTCCTTTCGTAGAAAAAAGGCGCTGAGGTATCAGTAATTAGTACACACATTAATAACGACTACACATTAGTAACTACAAATTAATAACGACTACTGTTTCACTAAGAACGGAACCATTAATCTCCAAAACAAAGTAGTTTTTTTTTTTGTTCTGTATTTTCTTCTTTAATATGGGCAAAATCTGCTCGAAACAGGTGTTAATAAGTAATCTAAATTAATAAATTAGTTCTCAAATACCTCTGCAAATTTAGTAAGCAAATTTAAGAAACATTTTATTTAATTCGCTTAAAAAGTAATCGCTTACTAATCAGACTTTTTGAGGGGACCGTTTGCAAAACCCCTTATCATCCGTGTTGAAAATGCCTACATAAAATTAACTACTTCGAGCAGCCTCTCTTCTGATAACTAAAAACTGAACGAAACGGTGAGTGCGTATGAAGTTTTATTTAACGAATGAGAATTAGTTAAATGTTTTGTAGTGAGGTTGGCTTTTTATTATGATAATCTAAATATCAGTCTTTAAAACCAAATGAAAGTAATAAACCATGTTTTAAGGATTAGCAGCATTCAAAACTAAATTGAAATTAACGAAAGTCTCATGTTAATACCAATATAATAATAAAGTTTTGATTTTTTCCAATCACAATATACTACAGTGTAATTTGAAAGTAAGTCTGGCTGGAAATCGGGAGAGCTCGATCCAAAGCTCGAATTCTTACGAGGATACTGTATATTATTTATATTTCCTCCTTCGAAAAGCCTAATGATTCTACAAGAGGTGCCCGAATTAAAAATGTGGTGAATGATAATTCGTCATCACTAAAATTTAGCGATCGGGTTCCTTCGTCCTTTTAAGTGGGGTGAGAACGTAAGGTATTTTCTTCCTCCTTACGTTTGTGCATTAGTGAGGTATTTGAAAACCACGTCTATTTGGCAATTGAGAAGTCCGGAGTCCGAAACCTGGTGATAGACCTCCGTAGTGTTCCGTGTTTCTTGCTTCGACAAACCTAATGACTCAATCATGCATGTGCATGTAAGGATAGCCTATGGTAAAAAGAATGAGCGTCACGCGTCACTTTTCATTCATTCATTAAATATTTGGATACTAAATGCAAACAGGTTTTCTTATAACTCTAAAGATTTCGGACAGCAGAAAATGAAAAACAGCTTCATTAAATCTGCGAAAAATTTTTGGTTTTATCAATATGTCACACTTTTCTTAATCGCATTTTTTATTCATTAAATGCCTTTGGGAAAAAGCATGTTGATTTTATAAAGAATACTCAGTCACTTAAGGTGAGTAATTTCGAAAGTTTATGAGCGCAAAACATGCGTTGACCTCGTGTAATAACAGCATACACAACATAAAAGGAGTGTTATATGACAAACTGAAATCCAATTAACACTGTGATAAATCATTAAATGTACATCACTACGCCAGATGAAGACATTACAGGTATTAAAAGGATTAAATGGTGGTGATTAAGAACAAATTATAACATTTTGAAAGGTAGCGGCCAAAAGTAATTAACACCAATTAAAAAACATGAGAAATTACCTCCCGGCATAAATATAATTAGTGTGAAACAAACATTTATTTCTATGTTATATGTGTACCGTTTCCATAAGGAATAAAACAAAAGAAAATAAATAAAAAAAAGGGAGGGGGAAAATTGAGCAATTTGAAAGATGCAAAAGAAAATAAATAAACAAAAATAAATTCAATGTGAAAGGTGCTGCATGCGTGATGGGAATATTAAGATAATACACGGGCTCTCAAAAAGTGGTGTTTATGGGACTAATAAGGTACAAAATTAACTTAAATTTTAACGCTTCTTTACCGTTTCCTTCCGTAGAGAGGTGTTTTTAATTTTCAGTTCACAAATTTTCCATTTTGGGAAAATAGAAAGCATTCCTACTGAAAGAAATTTTTTTGTATCTTTAGTCAGCAAGAAATCCAGTACAGTCTTGAATAATTAAGTCTTTTCTTTGTTAAATGAGTGCATAAGACTCCATGTGTCATTAATTAATGTTGAATTAAAATCATAGCAATTTTTTTCTGCAATGTAATCTTGCTGTTTTGAGAAGCTCAGTTGAAATGTAAGATTTTATATGTTTAATTTCTGTAAAACTTACTGTTAAATACACAACACACCATAACTGAGTAGCTTAAAATCATTTCTAATATTTAACTGACATCTGCACAGCAAAATCCCGAAGAATTTTTTTTATTTTAATCTTTTTTATTTTATTATGTATATATATATACACTCACGTTTGTGAAAATTGCAACACCAAGAAGGAATCGTCATAATTGAATGCAATTTAATACACAGTTGAGTGGTAGTGGTACAAATAAATGATTAACTGTTCAAAGCAAACAAACAAGAACAAGAGATCAGAATCAGTATTTTGTGTGGCCACCACGCGCCGCAATAAGTGCTGCTACACGACGTGGCATGGAGTCAAACAAAGTTTGAATGTCTGACTGAGGAAGAGCATTCCATATCGTTTGTACGCGTACCCAAAGTTCGTCTGCAGACGCAACAGGACGAGGATCACGAGCAAGACGCCGACCAATGACATCCCACACATGTTCAATTGGCGACATATCCGGGGAACACGCAGGCCAAGGAAGAAGCTGTACCTGCTGCGCTGCAAAGAAGGATTTAACAATCCGAGCAGTATGAGGGCGGGCATTGTCCTGTTGAAATACAGCGCCTGGCAAGCTTTGAAGGAAGGGAACAGCTTCGGGCTGTAGAACTTCACGGATATACCGGTTGCTGTTCAGATTGCCCACAATTCGTAGCAATTGAGATCGTCTATGATATGCTATGGCGCCCCAGACCATAACTCCGGGTGTTCGTCCACTGTGGCGTTCGATAATGCACTCCGGAAGGTGGCGTTCACCGGCATAGCGTCTGACACGAATGCGGCCATCATGGTACCACAAATTAAAGCGGGATTCGTCAGAAAACACGACATGCTGCCAATCAGCACGCCAGTCTCTATGCTGATTGGCCCATTGTAGCCGCAGGCGGCGATGGTCGTGCGTTAGGGGGATCCTGTATAAAGGAGTCCGTGCGCGCAGTCCACACTGCAGCAGACGTCTACGAATTGATGAAGCACACAATGAAACACCTGTAGCTATTGACCACAGTGCTGCCAATTGTCTAGAGGAAGCTGTACGGTCCGTCCGCGCCATGCGGACCAGGTGTCTATCATCGCGAGCTGACGTCACATTTCGGGGTCCACTCCCGGATTTCCGAGTTGTCCGACACTCGTCCGTCCACTGCTTCCAAACGCGCATCACTGTGCTGCTGTTACGCTGCACACGAGAGGCTACTGCACGATACGACAATCCAGCTTCACGAAGGCCGATGATTCTCCCTCGTTCAAACTCTGTAAGTTGTTCAAATCTCGCTCTCTTTCGTCGACGAGGCATAAGTACAGATTGAGTTAACGTTTACCACTAGCAGATAACCACCGATAACCATACACGCCTCGCTACAGCCGTCTATTTATTCGGATCCATCAGCCGATCAGAGGGCGCTGCTCAGCATACGCATGCGCTACGGATTTGCAATTCTAATCATTTGCATATCATGCGCTACTTTGCATTTCCTGAAAATTTCAGCTCACTCGCGTAAGTCCTTCATGGTGTTGCAATTTTCACAAACGTGAGTGTATATATATATAATATAAACTTAAAGCATCTAAAGTAAATTGGAGTCAAAGCTAGAAGATTCAAAAACAATATTAATAATTGCACCCTTGTAAAGGAGTTAAACATAAAATCAACCCCCGCACACAAAGTTTAAAAGGATAAGATTTTTAGAACATACGTTTAAATACTTTGCTATTGAACACTTTGAACCTTATCGCATGCGTTTTCCAAGTACTACCATCTTCGGCTTCTTCAGAGCCACTATGAATTCTACGAGAAAATCAGTTTGGTCATTTGAAGAGTTAAGTAAATTTTCGTTTAAAGAACGTCATATGATTTCAATAAGTTTGAGTTTTTTCAATTTTGTATTTCATAGGTTCTTTCAATTTTGTTTTATTAGACTTTCAGTTTTTGCCGAAACAGTCTCTGCTTTGATTTTATTATTTCTCAAATCTCTATGAAAATGTATTAGTTGTCTAGAAATTAAAAGTATAGTTTACCGTAATAGGGGGCCGCCCATTTTTAGAATATTGTTTAAGTGACTATTTGGTTTAAAGTATACTTTTATTGCGATCTATCATTAGATTTGAATTTGAATACAAATTTGCATATAATGTTTTTAAACCATTTTTTTCCGAATGGTCATTTTACAATATGTAATGGTTTGGTGTTTTTGTAGTTAATTCGAAACAAAGTTATGTTTTATTTTTTTTCCAAGTGTTTCGAAGGTGTGTAGATAAAATCCTGGTACATTTGAGATTCACTTTTTCCGGTTTTATCTGAGTATTTTTGTACTATAAATTTGTTCTTTTTTTCGGTTTTTCATCTCAAATTTACCGGGAGAACGAAACACGTTTTCGAAGATTATTGATAAACTTTTATGAAGCTTTAGTTCATTTTCTCCTGATGAGTTCTGAACTAAAGTTTCAATAAAGGGAGATTAATTTTTGTATTTTTTAAAATTTCCCTTTTATTTTCCCTTTTAGCATTTTTAGTATTCGAGTTCGTACTACTATAATCATTTTTATTTTGAAATGTTTTGATTTAACGTTTTACTCCTTTACAAGGATGCAATTATTAATATTATTGAGGAATCGCCTTGCTTTGACTTCAATTTTCTTTTAACTTTAGATGCTTTAAGTTTATTTTACTTTAATTCTGCAGCTATAGCGTAGAACGGGTTTAAAAAATTTGCATTTTATTTTTTCCTCTTTCTAAGTTTCTTTATGTATGTATATAATAATATAAATATAATAAATATATAATATATTTAGTTTTTGAAACTATAGTGTTAAATTCTTCGATATGTTGAATTGCTACCAGAAATTTTCAAATTGCAATTATTTAAATATTTTTGCATATTGTTTCTTTCATTTCTTAAATTTCCTGCAGAAATGTTTCTTGTAGTTTACGAATTTATTGTTTTAGTTAAGGATTTATTATTTTTCAATTTGCCGAACGCCTGAAATGAAAGTTGCAATGCAGTTTGTGATGTTTTTTACAGCTTGTTTGGTTGGATGTATATTTATTAATCTATTTATATTATTGATTTTATCTTCTTAACTATATATTACTAACTTATTTATGTTACTTCTACATTTCTTATTATATATTAAGACAACTTTCAGAGTTACTGAAAGTATTTAAACGTTTAAGGCAAGAGCCCATCATAAATTAAACAAGTGTTCACAAATTAACTGATGACTATAGTTTCTGACAAAATGCCTACAGTATTTTGTATCGTAATTTCTGTTCCCTATGTCCTTTATCATTCTCATGAGAACATTTCTTTTCACAAGTCTGACGTGATTAAGTATAACAAATATGCAATGCGCAGGTAAGAGATATAATTGTAAGCGCAGCTTTTTAAGTTTCATATTGTCGATTTGAATGTTTACCATCTGTTAAGTTAAAGATTTGACAGTTCTTGGGAATTTTTAGCAGTTTTTTAGGAATTGAAAACATTCCTTCCATGTACTATTTTGGTATAATGCTTATGAAACAAAAGACCTAGGATTCGATCCCTGGGGAGGGTACAGTATATTCTCCTGAAGATAAAGTTTCTTTCTCATAGAAATTCAATGACTCTTCAAAATTACATTCATTTATGAAATTATTTAATTAATTACATGTTCCCATTCACCTATATTTAACAATTTTATTGATATAGGCACATACTCTTGCATTTTCGTAATATTTTAAAATTCAAATGTCTAAGAATTCATAATAATTTCTACCCTCGTGCAATGTCTAACAGCGACTAAGCGGATAAAATGCCTTAAATACTACTACCTAGTCTAAGATTCGATTTCGATGTTGGAATGGGCTGGCTGCTTGGACACTTCATATCCTCTTTTCCCACGCCAAGTTAGCTATAACCACTTATTCTGTAAGTGCCAGTTTCCCAAAGAACTGACATTTATTCTATGAACTAACCTGAGGTGCGTTTATTGTGATGGTCAGAGAGATATTTCTCAAAGCCTTTATTAAAGTAAATAGCTTTAATGAATTATCATAGGCCATTGCACCGTGTTTATGACACATGTGCAGCCATTTATAGATGACGTACCGATAGGCTTTGCTCTAAAAATAGTCGAATCTGTTAAACTCGTAGCTGAAAGACTTCATCATTTTTATTGGACATTATGATAATAGATGTGTTAACAAAAAATAAATCGGGTTTTACAAAAATGTGTAACTTTGCTAACCTTTTGAGCAAATCTACATACATGCGTTCTTGGCATATCTAACGTCCATTGGCCTCGCAAAAGCAATTTCCTCCAATCCCCTTTCTTTTCTAGACATTGTGATGGACGGTAGAATCTCTCGCTAATGGCAAGGCCCATGAATCATGAAAAGATTTCACAGCACGCAATGATTCGTGAAGTTTTGACTTATGTAGTCACTTCTGTTGTTTGCAAGACCCTCTCAATCATGGTGTTTAATTTGCAATTCGGGTTTCCTATCTGTTTGTTTTTAGAGATCTTTCTCTTAAACTTGTTTAAAACAAGATATTACAAAGCACAGCTTCACATGCAAATCTTTAAAATAACTAAAGATACGATGCGAAGGTATTAGAAAGGTAAATATTCGCTTGAAAAGTGCCCTTCAAATTGGAATTTAGTTTCTTTGAGAGAATAAACTGCTCATGAGAAAACAACGTTGTTCGCTAAAATAAGAAGTATTCAGTCAAAAATTAAATTTCTTGTTTCGGGTAACAGGCATTTTCAAATTGAAGCTAAAGCATGTGAGACAAATAAAGACGTAAAATTCTTTTTCTTCTTATTCTTTTTCTTTTAATAGTTTAGCAAAATCTCATGTTGAGAATCTGGTGTTATTTCTGGAAAGAATAAAAGAATCTTTAATTTCCTTTTGTGTAAAATTATTCGAAACAAATAGTTTAAAAAAATTGTTTTTAAAGTATTTAATCTTTTTACTCTTTCCTAAATCTGTTAGTTTGAATATTTCAATTGTTGAATTATTTTTTTAAATTGTAAAGCCTTTTAAATAGTTCCTTAGAAACTCATGTCTAACTTAATTTCTTAAAACTTTCACTTTATACAACTTTATTTCTAAAACGAATCTTTTATTTTCTACTGTACAAATTATTCAGAACAAACAGATTAAGAAAATGCTTTGAAAATATGTAATGAAGTCTTTATTGGGTTGTAAATATTCTGAAAATTCAAATAATTTTTATCACTTAAAATATTTTACTTTTGTGCCTTTGGATACCAAGGTCCTAAAATTTATTTGTGAAAATTACATGCTATTAAAAAAGTTTGCGTTGCTTTTTTAAATTTAGTGTGCATTATAACTAAAAAAACTAAAAAATTAATATACATTAGAATCTGGCTATGTAATTAACTTTTTAAAAAATCAAGTTCCATGGCTAAAAAATAACTGCTTCGAATAAAATACTTATTCATGAGCATTTTATCATTTATTTTGATCAGATAGAAATTTATTTTCAGATATCAAGTCAATAAGTATATTATTTTGGTACTGAATTTTATTTTTATCAAAATAAATCAAACGTTGTGACCAAAATTGCTGATATTGCCTTTGATGAAGTCCGTAACTATTGCACTTTTTCCTTTTACATATTAATTCACGAGTGATACGTTTTTGACAGAAAGTAAATTTGTTTTTGTTAAGACGCCAGAAATATAAATAATACATCTAAATTTAATTTTTCTTAAACGCACACTCAAAAACAATAAAAGAAGAAAATTCTGGAACGAAGAGCAGGCAGGATCAATTTAGGACGGATAAATGCAAGAAAATTATTAAGAGAAGTTAGAGATATCTAGAAACTAAGTAACTGATGTTAAGATTATTTGGGAGATTGCGAAGAGCTTCTCCTAATTAAAAATAATCAAGAATGTACTGCAGTTCGAATGGGAATCATTTTCAGATGAAAATTCACACTTTCATAGGTACAGCAGAAAGCTTAAAATGCGTAAAAAAAGCAAAATATTAGGCTGTCTAAAAAGAATTGGGACTTTGAAGACCAAAATTAAGAATACATTTATTGTTGTTAGAGAATAACACTTGGAAACCACATATGCACCATTTTGCTCGATGACTTTCTGCCATTTTTCCGATAATACCCTAATTCCGTAGCTACAGAAGTACATCTGTGGTTTCTTTTCATTTACTATGTGCAGTCGCTCTCATTGTTGATAGTAAGGCCCGAATCTATCGGTGGTATTATTTCTATCTATATATTCATTTTTCCATTTTTATATATCTTCGATATTTAACTTCTGTACAGGTTCGAATACTCTACTTCTATACGGACCCGAATGTATCGTTTACCTCGAAGGGAAACTGTTACAGTCAGCCAAATTCCGGTTGACATCATGTTGAGAGTCTTGGAGCGAGCATATTGAGCATCAGTGGAGCATTCTGAACATCGAAATTTTGATAATATATATTGCCCATAAAAGAGAACACATTTCTGTTGTTGGTGTTGTGACTTATCTCACTTTTCTGGCAGTAACATCAGAACAAGTCTACGGAAGTCATCGTGGCAAGGAGTGCAACACTGCGCCTATCGTTGGCAAGAGCCTTGACCGCCATACGCGACTTTGCACAGTTCCGCCCCCCAATTTCGATGAAGAGCACGGGTGGGGACGGGTCCGAGGGTCAATAACACGGCTGCGAGGGTCTCCCACCCCTCTTCCCTACCATCTACCTCTCGATAGGACAACTGGCCGTATATTTAGAGTTCACCATATCGTACATACAGTGTTACATTTACCGACATCCATGCCTTCTCCGGGATTCGAACGCGGGTTCTCCAGTACGGCAGTCAGCGTGGCTAACCACTATCCCGGTTGGGCGGCATATATTTCTTCACAAGCCTGAGCAGTATTTGTGCCTTTATCAAAATTGTAACACCGTAAAATGTAGCGGAGTTTTGTTCACTCATTTTTAAGGCGCTTGAGTATAAAAATTTCAACACTTAGAGGGCATCTGCTAGATTCAAGGGTAAGTTCTCAAGCGAATTTGATACTCTGAGATTTTGAACATTCATGATACTTCGTGAACAAAAGGCTCAATACTCTTTAAAGTACCCAGTAAAATTCAAATTAAAACTTTTTGATTTGGAACTTCTGAAAATCTCCAGCTCTGAAACTGTTTCACAGGTTATCCAGAAAAAAGTAAGATAACTTTACGTGGCATATTCGGGAGGTAAAATAATGAAATAAAATGCTACTGGAATAATCTCGATATACGTTTCGTTCGTGAAATAACACGGCTTCAAAGCCCAGATGACTTTAGATCAGGCAATATGCTTATCTCATTGAGATGGTATTTTATTTCTTCTGATCTCTCGAATTCTCCATGTAACAATATCCCATTTTTAGGGACGGTGTAACTCATACAATAGAACTTTGCTTGTTCAAGGAGAAGCATTATGTCGAACATATTATATCTTAAAAAATTCACAAAAATCCGAAAGTTTTGCTAAGACTTTCGCATTTTATACTTCTTTCTAGCCAACATAATCAAAAACCAATGAATCAGACGATGGAAATATACTTCCATGTAACAAGTTGTTCCTTGCACACGTTAAAATCGAAAAACCGAGTTAGTATCTTTTGCCAGTTTTCCGAAATCTTTACAGTTGTGTGTAGCGTAGCTGTAAGCAAAAGTTTATTAATTGGAACCTCAATCATCTTCAACAAAAGTAACTTTTTTAAAAGGAGTTTAAAGGAAACCATATGTTCTTATCACCATATATTTGTTGAGAAAAGGATAGAACAAAGAACTGCTGAATCTTCTACGGAAAAGCAGCTAGATTTCCATATGCCACTCAATCATCTAACAATCCCGTAAATCTCTAATTTCTCCCTTCCAGAGGCCTTAATTAGCTCATTGCCTGAATACGTTTTGGCTTCATTGCCTGAATCTGGCCGCTTTCCTAGGCGAACGTTGATGGTTCTAAAGTCGTATACAAAGCCACATTGCAGTAACACTTAAACAATAATGCTATATAAAATATATTTAGATTTTGAAAATTTAATATAATTTTTTTATGTTGTCGTAAAACAGTGTATGTCAACATGGTTTAGTTAAATGAAAACAATATATTGTCGGATGTTTGGGAGACATAGCTACAGTAAAGCATCACTGGCGTAAAAAGAAGACTTGCTGTCCATACTTTTATTCTCTTATGCATATATTACATTAAATTAGTTTTTCTCGATTAAGCGCATGGGAACCCAGTGTTCTGCAATTCCATCAAGAAGGTGATGAATAAGATAATCATGGATAACTATAAGCTGTATTTATGTAGGAATTCCTTGAGATGTAATTCTGCTTCTAGGGTTCGACGACAGAAACAGGATAAGAAATGTTTCATCATATTCCCCAGGTTTTGGGAAAAGGCTTGAATGTACCTAAATATTTGTACAACACGATTTGAGAAATTTTTTTGTTTACAAGTTTTTTTAAACTAGTTTATAAGGTGTTTCTCTCGCCTTCTTCGCATGCCTTCGTAGTGGTCAGCACGCTCGAGGCGTAACCGAAAAGTCCGTGTTCGATTCCCGGCGAAGGCGTTTCTCATTTTTCATATCTCCTGCTTCCAAATAACCTAATGACTACAATAGAAGAGAAACACGTCAATGTAACAATCAAATTCGCTGGAACAACCTTGTATGTGGCGTACATTTACTAAAAACACTCAATCGATTTCGAGGGCAGCTGCAGGTCCCTCCTCATCAGGAGAACAAAATATCTAGAAAGGGAAAGAAAGCTGAGTAACGGCTTTTTATACTCTCGGGTAGAACCAGGCGCGAGGAGGCAACGTCATCTATCGGCAAAAATAATCATCAAGAATTATGTTAATAGAATTTTAAAAGCGCTAGGAAGGACTGGATTAGACTTAAAATCGTTCACTAAACTTGCTAAATCTTCGTGAATATGAAAAGCCTCAAGAAAATCCAATTCACCAACGGAAGAAGTTTTTTGCTGATCACGGATAATTTTTGCAGATCCAAAGTCAAAATTATGATTAAATTTCCAACTATGATGCGCTATTGAAGACTTGTTAATTTCGCCCTTTCGGACATAAGATTCATATTCCTTGATACGAAACTTTAACGCTCTTTTTGTTTGGCCAATATATCTCAAGCCACACTGACACGATATACTATAAATTCCTCTTCCTAAGATTCCTAAGGTCCATAATGTTCGACTCTAAAAGATTCTGTTTCTGACTTTAATTCTTGGGGAATTTATAGTATATCGTGTCAATGTGGCTTGAGATATTTTGGCTAAACAAAAAGACCGTTAAAGTTTCGTATCAAGGAACATGAATCTTATGTCCGAAAGGGCGAAATTAACAAGTCTTCAATAGCGTATCATAGTTGGAAATTTAATCATAATTTTGACTTTGGATCTGCAAAAATTATCCAAAAAGCTTCTTCCGTTGGTGAATTGGATTTTCTTGAGGCTTTAAATATTCACAAAGATTTAGCAAGTTTAATGAACGATTTTAAGTCTAATCCAGTCCTTCCTAGCGCTTTTAAAATTCTATTAACATAATTATTGATGATTATTTTTGCCGATAGATGGCGTTGCCTCCTCGCGCGTGGTTCTACCCGAGAGTATAAAAAGCCGTTACTCAGCTTTCTTTCCCTTTCTAGATATTTTGTTCTCCTGATGAGGAGGGACCTGTAGCTGCCCTCGAAATCGATTGAGTGTTTTTAGTAAATGTACGCCACATACAAGGTTGTTCCAGCGAATTTGATTAACCTAATGACTCTACAAGTTATGATTGCGAACTACGGGTCTCAGCCACTATAGAAAGCATCATTACATGCTATCGAGATTATATTGCAATTTGTTTAAAAAAATGTATTCTGTGCCAAGTTTATAAAATATTCGACCTTGATTATTAAATAAAGTAATCCGCCTATGCTCATAAAAGCTATCAGTTGTATATATTATAAATTAAATGTACTTAAACTGATACCAATTGGATATATTATTTAAAATAACACCGAATACGGTTACTGTCTTATGCTTGGTAAATGGCAACATTCTGTGAACTTGCTGTTTCTGAGTGCGTCAGAAATATGAGTTAAAGATTTAGCTTCATTCTCTATTAGCTAACAACCTTTGAAATGTCAAAATCAAACCGATGGACACAGCTAATTATCGAAATCTTCTGTCAATTGATAACTTGATGGTAACTGATGAGGAGCAGAAAAGTAAATTTGAATGAGTTATTTTTTAAGTAAAATCAAACTGATAGACACGGTGAATGTCAAACCCTTTCACCATCGGCCATATAAATACTGACGGCCATTAGCAATCACCCCACAGACAGACACAGATTTTGTTGCCTAATTTGAATAACATTAAAAGCAAATACAACGATCATCAAGGTCGTCTGTGATTTATGGTTTGATATTCACCAGGTTGAACACTGGAATGCTTCGTACGGTGACAGCACGCACCAAGGATAATGATGATAAGCGCAAGGCAGTGTAATGTATCTTAACACATAACCTAATACTGAAGAAGATTTGTTACAGACTCCACTGAGGCTATTTCTGAAATCAAAACCTAATTTATTATTTGACTTATTATTAAATTAAATCAAATAAGTAATTATTATCATCTCTCCTTTTGTAACAGACACATTCTCAAAATGCAACATATACATAAAAGAAACAATAATGCTGTAATCTATAATATATTTACATTATTTTACTCAATAGAAAAATAAATGTGTTCCTTTTCTCATCGGCTCTTTTGCCTTTTGAAGCCAACAACAAAACATAATGCTAGGGCAAGAATAAATAATCGATGGAAAAACCCAGCTTTTAAGACTCACTTCACTGAATCATGAAATTAAGAACCTTCTTTTTTTATGAAAATTATTTTGAAAAATTACTTACGATGATTGTTGTTCCCAATGATAAAAATTCCATTTAATTCATTCAACGTACTCAGTATAAATTCGATAACTCACGTAAGGCTACTTGTAAACGATATTGATTATTGATTGGCATTATAAATGACAGAATGACCTGTTGAAATGCAAATGTCTTCTCCTCGTTTGAATAAGCGACGACTCAACGAATTGGAAAAATTTACTACAGAAAATCGGCTACTAAATTATTAAAATGTAGGTCAAAACTAAATTTTCTTTCAACTCTTAGAAAACTTTGTGAAACAGCCAAGATACTGTATAGAAATCAGAAAAGAATGTAAAAAGAAAACCGCTTTCACACTGCAAGTCTTTTCCTAACAAAAGGATTTAACAAAAAAAAAGTACTGCCTACCTAGAACTAGAAACTTCTAACTGTTTTTTACTCGAACAAAACAATTTCTCCAAGAAAGCAGATGGAGGGAAACAGGGTTTAAAAAAATTCCCAAAAAAGGGAATTCGAAAAAACTGCTACTGCTACTTTAACTTTTTATTTTAATGCGTAATCCTTGACATGTCCAATAATTCTGGGGGAAAAGAAAAAAAATCCCTTACCCAGCCCTTCATTTTTCCAGTTTTTTCCCTTCTGCCAAAAGACAAATTCTACCGATTAAACCATATTGTGTGTGCCAGTGATAACAGCCGCTGCATAACGACTGCGCTAGGGGGTAAGCCAAAAAAAAATTAAAAATAAAAAGATAGCGGCTGAAGAAATCTGACCAATCAGATCCTATTTCTTCTATAGGGATTACTGGAGTAAAGCGATGGGGACTTACAGAAGTAATTTACTGCGAGTAATCGTTTCGTATCAGATTAAAAGAGTGTTATAAAAGTTTTCTTTTGTTTCGTCGTTTGGGCGATTACGGCGTAGCTATCTTTTTCTTTTTTTTCACTCTTTTTCCCGCAATAGAAACAGTTTTCTGGAGTAGTCTGCGTTAAAGTTTTGTCAATTAGCTTAGGTGCGGTGGTGAAATTGGGAAAATATACTTTATCCAGCTTTAGCTCCTTCAAATAGGAGATGGGGGTAGATCGTTTAGTAAGAGTGGAAATAAAAGGGGAGGGAGGATTTAAAGTGGGTATTTCCTTTAAAGATTTACTACAGCGCTCGGATTAAATCGCACCTCAGGTTACAAGATTTCTCATTGCTTCTTATTAAGGTAGAACATTTGCAACCTGAACTATCAGGTAGATGAGAGCGCAATAGAAAGCCGCAGTTCTTTTTAATGCAAATGACACTCTATAACATGTAGCTCAGCTATAAAATAGGAATGCTTAAACATTATAAGCCAACGGCTAGTGTCTTTCGATCATTATACGTATGTTGACATATGTCATTGTCGCTGAAGTTCTTCTGTTATCCATCTTCCATATGCGAAGGATTCAAAATATATTTGAGAAATTCGTTAATAGTGAGTAAATGCACATAGTGCTTAAAAATTCATCAATTTGAGCAGTAGTCATTGTATTTAAAATTCATTAAAACTGGGCCAATGGTTATAGTTTTAATAATTCATCAATGAGACAATGGTGATTAAATTTCAGATTTTAAGATATATTTAATTTTACGATTCATTAAAATTGAACCTATGGTTAGAACTTTTAAATGAATCAATGTTGATTCAATGATCACAGATTTGATCATTCTGACCACGGTGTTTAAAATATACCAAAATTCAACAAACGTCATAGCGTTTGCTGAACTTTCACCAAAATTCTGTCCTAAAATTTCACCAAAATTTCCGCACTTTTTACTTCCTCGTACAAAGTAAAGGAAGTATTGTAATCACGAAAATTCCGGGTACCACATTTCAACGAAAATGCCCATTTTAAACCGCTATCGAATGCAATTTAACGATGTTTTTGCCTGACATCTGTATGTAAGGGCAGAATAAGGGACTTTTTCCCCAAACAAATTATAAAACGGATTTAAAGTGGATTCAAAAGAGATTTTTTTTCGTGGCGTCTGTACGTAAGTATGTATGTATCACTCATAACTCAGAAACGAGTAACCTCAGAACGTTGAAATTTTGTATATAGGTCTGCTGTAAAATGTAATTGTGAATCTCCCTTTTTAGTTGCAATCAGCCACACCAAACGCATATAAATAAACATATATATATACATATATATATGCCCACTATATTTCTTGGTTTCGTGAGCTCAGTTTTTTTTTATTCTTATATGTTGGTTAATTGTGCAATTTTTGCTTTAAAAATGATTGAATTATGTTGTTCTTATGTTCCGGTTAAGGGTTTTATACCTTTAGTTAGTCGACATGCAATAGTTGTAGAATTATCAACAATTTTAAAGTTGTTTAAGTGCGGCTAAGCCTAATGTTTGTTTACCGTAACAGCCATATTTGTTTACATTTGAAATTTAGCAAAATAGTGAATACAGTTTCTGCACCTTTAGTGTATTTTTGCGGAGTAGGACCGAAATTAAACTTTCATTTTTGTGCACCGAAAAATCTGCCTCTTTGCCTGCTGCCTGAATTGCTTGTCTTCGAGTAGAAACTCTAATTTTAATTGTAAAAATTGTTTTTTTATTATTGTTTTAATTGTATTTGGTGTTTTATTTTTTTCCCTATATTTTTTCAATTTTTAATGAATATATTTTGTGGTTTTATATATTTTTGCCTTGCCGAAAACAGAAGAATAGATTTAATTGAATGAGAAATATATCTCTAATGAAATTCGAGGAAATCAGTGTTTCGTATTAGGAGCAAATATGGTCGCCAGTCTGTCTCGAACAGAGGAGAATGTTTACGACTAGCGCATGCGCATTAGGCAAGCGGTGCTGAATCATCTGTGAAAAACTGTTTCTTTTTTATTTGTTTAATTTTTTTTATACATCGTTTTAGATTTATTATAGTATTTGAATAGAACATGTGGCAACGACTAGATAATTCTTCAGATGATATAATTTTTGTGTATTCGGAGTTATAAAATGAATGAGATGTAACGCTGCTAAGTGAACCTAGCGTCGGAGTGTCGGTATGGTAAATAAATATAGTGAATTTTAAAGAGTGCATTTGTTCTATTGTTGTTTTTGAGTTATCGTCAAAGTAGGTTTAATTCAATTCAATAAGTTTAAAAGAAATTCAGGAAAAAATGCATATAATTTGGTATTGCGTGCAAGGAAGCCATGTGGTGTACACATCAGATGTTTTTATAATCTTTGCTGAAATAAAATAAATGATGAAATGAAATTCCTTCATGTACATGGCCTAAAAAAGTCAATAATCCGGAATTTTCAAATCAGTTACGGTGTCACTTAGTTTATGTATTTGAAGTTCTACTGCAACTAAATATGCAAATATCTAAACAAAAATAAATAATTTGGAAATGATGGGATAGGCAAATATAAAAATTAGTTTAAAGTGTAAATAAAATCTTACGATACTGAAATGTTGATAACGAAAACACGTAATTTTGATCTTTAAATTATTGAATTAAATCATTTAAACGTCAGAGCATTCATTTTTATTTAAATACATGTTTTCTTAATCTTTTACGGATATGCATACTATTATGCATATTATATTTCAAATAAATATATTATTTCTGCCACCCAAAAATTCATCTAAACTCCTTGCTGTATTATCTAAATTTCAGTATAAAGTCTGCGTATAAAGTACAAGATGAAGTTTAAAGCTGAAGTCAGGGGCAGGGGAGTACAAAGATTAATCAATGAGTTCTGCATAAAGAATTCTTTTGTTTCTGAAACTTTCTTCCTTTATTTCACTTTAACGTCTTTCAGCTTGAACTGAATGTTCTTTGCCTGATCAATCAATTTTACATTCATTCCAAACAGCTGAGTTTTAATTTAAAATGCTTATCAAATAGAATGATTGATCAGCGTAACAGATTGACATTTGAAGTTAGTTAAATGTTTCAGAAAATTATTGAACAAGCTCTGGAGATTATTTACCGAGTACAGTGGCAATGTTTCCAAAATGATCGAACAAGCGCTTGAGCTTGTTTAATGATGGAGTAAGAAATGCTCACCGAAGTAAGCATATTTGCAATCTAGCTTTCTAGATTCTAAATATTAGATCAAAAAGCAGATAGACTTTTAAAAAAATTATTTTGAATATTTCGTATGCTTTAAAAATGTTTTGTTAGCGGAGTAGTTTAATCCTTTAATCAGATTTTATATAACTGGTCTCTATATTACTATGATTGTTCTCATTTTTTGTCAATGAAGGAATCTTATTGATTGCTAATGAACGAACAATTTTCCCTTTCTCTCTCCCTCTCTTTCTCCTCCTAGTTTCATAATAACTTTTTATTCGCCCTAAATGTTTGGCTAAATTATGCCGAATCTTTTAAAATCCTTACCATCTTGCATGGAATGTTGTTAAAGGATACTAAAACATGAAACCTCCTACCTTTCTTAAGCATTTTAGTTTGTGGAAATTTATTCATTTATAAGAAGTTAAATTCAAAAATCAAATACATCCTCACTGGAATTCGAACTAAAATCTTTCAGATTCCAGCTGTATATGATAACTATTGCACTACGAGGGCCCATTAAGGAAGAAAAGCCATGATTTTTCACATCTCCCACACCTTAAAGAACGGCTGAGAAAAGCGAACGAAACTCAATGGACTAAATACGAGTGGTGATTTATCACCCACCACATTTTAGTTTAGGTCAACTTGGACACTATAGTGGTTAGCGAAGTCCGATTGCTAGGACTACAACCAAGAATTTAGGTTCGATTCCTATGTAACATTTGGTTGCAACTGTTTGGATCTCTTTCTCTATTTGAGGGTTCAAATTCGGTCTGTTATTTGCTATGGTTGTAGCATTCATTATTTTAACTAACCAAATTATTTTTAGTTTGAACTTTCCTATCGATATCTCAAAGTTTCAGTTGCTGCCCGAATTTAGCGCGAGCGAGGTATTTATGCAAATCGCATATATCTGTTAGCAGTTTAAAAGGCAGGAGTTAACGAGGGGAAAATCAGAGTCTTGGATTTATCGCCGTAAGGCTGTGCGCGCAAAGATTTCCTCTGTCTACTGAAAGTTCGCCTTCATAGGCATTTGCAATTACTAGTATTTGCTAGTGAAATTCGCATTATTGCATTTCACTAAGAGTTAAGCTTCCCTCGCCGTCCTACTTAAGATTAAGTTAGGTATTTGAATTTGTTAACACACTTTATTTCATATTATTTTAGTTCAGCCCAAGTAGTGGCTTACTCTCAAGTTGGAGAGTTGTAATTATTTGAATTAAAGGGTCCACTTTAAACCCTCTTTCTGACTTTGTAGTTCTTCAACACTAAAGGACATAGCCTAGATTTGCTCACTGTCCTCCACATAGGGTTTCACAGCATATGCTCACGAAGAAAGTTAAGAGATTGAAGGAGAAACCTTATATGGTTACCGGGTTATATTCTCGGTGATGAGAATGCTAGATGATCGATGATTTCGCCCATTCGCGGCAATGCTTAAAAGTAATGTCCCCCTATTTAAAAGGTAAAACAAATTAATTCATTCACTGTCAAAGATTATTATATTCAGAGACGCTGGAAATGTGAATAAAAGTAAAAAATATTCCATCTGTAGGAACAGAACAACAAATTTTTCACTTGTCAGATGGATATGCTAACTATTGCACCAAAAGAAGAAGATTTTGTTTCAAAATTAGGCAGCTGTTCTACTAAGTTTATTTTTTCCATTTATTCTACTTCTTCCACTCTACACACTCCAGAAATTGCAAATCTAAACGATAGACGCAGGAAGAAGTTACATCCAGAAGATAACAAATACAAGCACTAAATATTCTTCGAAAATTCAAAGCAAAGTCCCGCCGCGAGCTATGATTGAAGTGAAATAACTTGTCTGCAATTTGACTTTTGAGTACGTTGAATTCAGTTTTGTACTGGGGAAATTCTAAAGCAAATCGATGAGCTTGATGAAAACCAAAGTCCTTGTCTTGTTAGATTTCCGAAGTGAAAAAACTTATTGCTAACATTTTAAATTACTTTTATTTCGACTTTACCAAGTGCAGTGGATCTTGGATTGGAAACTGTGTTTAGTTTTGTGTCTCACCAAGATCGTAGATACCAAAAAAAACTTATGTTACGAATTAATCATTTTCTATACCGATAGTGAAAATTGAGACTGTACTGAGTTATTTTTTATGTTATTTATATCAACAAAGCTAATACGGAAATAAATTATCGTAAGAATAATTTTGATTTGTCTAGAAATAATTGAAAGCTGTCCGGATATCTGGAAGCCGGATAACTGAAGTTTCATTACATATCAGGTATTCTCCTAAAATAATCACATTTTGAGACAGTGCATCAGTCCAAAACAAGGTTCCTTCAAAATGCCTTTGGAACATATTATATTAGCGGAAAGGGATCTGAATTTACAAAATCTCAAGCTTTTCTTTATCTTTTTATAATAATACATCATCCATAAATGCAAGTCTGGAAGTCCATTATCCAGCCAAATGGCAAGATTGCGCAATTTCCCGTTTTCGATTAGATCAGAAGACGGTACTGTAGATCGTTGCCAACCGGAAAAATCTCGTTTATAAAGTTCACGGATTTGTCACTCGCAGCATCCACTTCAATCCGAAGAATCATTCCGGAATCCCGGGAGAAGTCTCTTATCTATAACCGCGACTCGGTATATTAGAGAAAAAAGGGGGAGACAAAAAATACCGGGGGGAAATAATAATTCCGGGTATGTGAGCGATCAAAAACACGGACGGAACTTTAAGTGGTGTTGCGCGTTATTAAATTTTTGCTTCAGGATAAGATCTTCGAAAATGGGAAGCTATTATTTTTTTCCCTTGTATTATTATTTGTGTGCTTTATCTTTTGCTTTTTACTTTCTCCGATTTTTTTGAGTTTTAATCTTAGTGACAGATTTTCCCTCGGAAATCTCTTATCGAAAAGAACGTCCAGTTTTGGGGAATTACCAAAAAGATTGCGTTCAGCGATTTCCTTCCTTTTTTACCCCTTGTTTAGAGAATGAAAACTAACTAGAAAAGAAGCTTTTTTGTGATGATATATTAAATCCAAGATGCTGAGCCAAACAGTTTGGATAAAACTGATAGCAGACAAATTAATGATTATAATCATTCATTATCTTTTTTGGTCAAAGTTTCTATGCAATCTTCATAGTTTTCTGCTGTCTGCAAATTTATGTATGTACTAGCATGTGTTGCAATGCTATTTAAAAGAAAGAAAGTCTACTATGAAAGTTTTTCTTTGTGCGTATTTTGTCTGTTTCGATTTGATACCAAGGTTGATAATGGCTCGGGTGGTGAATTTAATTCTGGCAATTTCACATTTAACCCGCGCAGCACATTCCTGGTCAAAATATTCCAGTCAAAATTTTCTAGAGAACTGACAGCTTCGATTATTAACGAATGTTTCAATCGAAATATATTCTTACTTTATAGGTATCAGAAATTAAATATATGAGTCGAATAAGATGTTCTATCAAAAATAAAACAAGTACATGCTAAGTAAAAGAAGAGTAAAAAAATCTTTTTTTGTTCCAAAGAAGATTTTTTTTTTGGAAGTCACAAAATACAAACAGTAAAATTAAATTATTATTGCGTATCACAAAATTGTGGCATTTCGATCAGCATTATATCTTATTCATTTATAACTGCTAATTTACCCATCCGTGTTTTCGTATATTTGTGCCTAAAACATTAGTCGATATTTAAAAAAACGAAAAAAATATTATATAAACAAAATAAACGTTACCAGTGAGATTAGAGACACCTAATATAATTAATAAAAAATTGAAATCAAGAATGTTCTTAAAAATTCCAAGGTTTACGAATGATTTAGCCTTCTAAAAGACATAGCAAACTTATGGTAAATTAAAACAATTTGTCTTTGCCTTCAGCTTAGAAATGATTCTAGAATTGTTTTCAGTTTTTGTCAATACATGGTTAATTTTTTTTCTCTTCCTTAGCTGAAACTTTCTCGAATTTTTCTTCATTGTTATCGCATGAGCACATGCTTTCTCTTTGTCATTTTCACTCCTAAGCTGAAGAAAAGGTTTTATTTAACTTTCAAAACTAGCCCTACAAATCTAGAAACTTGCGCTCTTTCTTATTGTTGCATTATCTTTAACACGTAGCTACTTCACAGAAAAATTGCAGCTTTTCGAAAGAATTCCTAAAAGGAATAGACACTTAAAAATATATGGACAAGTAACATTATGAAGAAATCGCTTCAATTTTTAAGCGTTATCTAGCGGTTAAATACAGCATTAACGCAGTCTGACGTGACTCATTGTAAGGTTTTAGTTAAACTAACCAAGTTTTATTTTAATTTAAATCTTTTCTATCTCCTCTCTGTTTCAACTTCCTGTCAGAAGAAGCGCGCGTTTTTAGCTTATGCTAATTTTGAAGTACAGCCAAGCACTATTTAAGCCAGAGGTAGAAACCTCTCGGTGTGTGAGAGCTCAGACTCAGATCACGGTCACGCCGCTCAACGTTCGTCTGACCAGTTAGCAGCTTAAATTTTATAAGCCATAGTGCTTACTACGTGATTGCATTGTAAAATAAATTAAAGTGCGGTAGTATTTAGTATACCTTGCTACGCACCCTTTTCGGTAGAGGCCAACTTCCGCGAATTGCTCTGCGAAGCAAAGTTTAATTTAATTTCTATTTAGGTATTTATTTTAATTTATTTGATTGTTAAGTTCGACCCAAGAGCGGTCTTTTACGTTCTGTATCTCTCCCGAGTTGGGAAGTTTGTATTTAATAGTGATTGAATAAAAGAGGATTTCAAATCCCTTCACGTGCAGTTATTATCCAGCCCAGCAGATACATCAGAACATAGCGTACCTTCCGCTCCCTGTTCCAGTTCAGGACTGAATATTGGAGGTTAAGAACCCTTTACAGAATTTACCATGTTTCCAAAAAGGATGCACAGAACACTAAGTCCTGACAACATTACATGAAATTATATACTGAAGGCCCCTTCAATACGTAAGTACAGCAGAATTTCTTTAAGATTTGGCCAAATTAGGATCCAGCTTATCAAAACAATTGAAATGTCTTTTTTTTCTTGTTCAAATCAGCATTTGCTGTAATACGAAGTTAAGCGAATTTTTTTTTTAATCTTATTTTATTTCCACAAAGATTTTACAGTTAAACAAAAAAAATATTTTTACTCCTGTTAAACAAAGTGCAAAGCACGTTATTTAGCAATCAAAATGAAATACTTGGGGAATGTAGCAATCCAAATTTAGAGTCCACACATGCACTTTCAATCAACAGTCTTGATTTATTTCGTGTTTTATTAACAAAAGTCAAGATTTCAAAGTTTAAATTTTAAGCGGTATTAAAAGTTCTTACTTTATCAAACGCTGAAAATTATAGGACATAAATTGCGGGTATATTGATGTCCAAAAGATACTCATACTCGCCTCGCTGATGTGTCTGTTAGCAGTTTTTATTAATAAATCAGGGACACAGTTGCCTGAGTTCCGTATACCTAGAAAAACAAAAAACTTCATCCAATCACAGTTACTGCCTAGGTAAGAGGAAGTTATCTAGAAAAGATGTTAACAGTTAAAAAGAACAGACTTAGTTAAAAAGACACAGTTGAAAAGTTAGAAGCCAGTTGAAAAGAATTGTAGCCAAAAACACAAGACAACGCCTCTCAAATTATGATGAAGCTTAAGGTTCTCTTGAACTTACTTATTTCTGCAAAAATTGCTTATTATAGAGTTAATATTCCCGGCTGGGCAGCTATAAAATTAAATAAATAAATAAATAAAATATTGATAGTCAGCACCATTCCATTCAATTAAATTCCAAAGCAGTCGCATTGCATCAAGAAGGAAACACAATGATAAAACCAGTGACAGCGGTGTTTGAAGAATGCGAAAGTGATCTTTAACATCTTTAATAAAGCGATCTTTATAATCTTTCATAAAGTTGTAGAGATTCATCTTTATTTTAAATAACCAGTTAAATTTAATTTGAAACTCTTTCCTATAAGCCTTCATTTCCCTAAATTATCAGTGCCAGAATATTTAAATTTGGTAGCGCGCGTAAGGAATGCAAATTCTACCAGAGGGAAAGTTTAAATATCGAGTTCTAGAAGGGAAAGTTAGAAAGTCTGGGAAAACTCTGTGCGTATTTGTAACGCAAGCTTCGGCTTAACATTTCTTGCTGGTTAGACGTGTCTTAACAACTATTATCTTGCTGCCGCTAAACTCATCTACGCGCTGTAGGATACAGGATTGTCTGAGCCCTGTAGTTTAATTCTACTACTTGTTAATATCTTGAATTCTTGAGTTTTGATTCTACTGTTCCAGTTACTGCCCAAGCAAAAGCGTAGTATATTAGCGTCGAGTTGACGCATTATAAATAAGTTAAAAAGTGTAATAAAGGGTAGTTTTAAATCTTCTTCTGTGCAGTCACTATACTCCAGATTCCACACAACAGATAGACAGTGGAACTATGCAAAATGATCTTTAATATCTTTCATAAAGTGATGTTTAACATCATTCATTGTTACTAACCTCACTCAGTTGTTACTAATCAATTGTTGTTACTAATCTCACTTGTCTGAACTATCATCAAAACAAACCCTCCAAATTTATTGTGGCAAGGAGTACAAGATTACGTCTGTCATTGTCAAGAGACTTGGGCATCCTATAGGTGACAGTACGATTCTGCTCAACATCACTCCAATTTTGAGAGAGAGCAGCTCCGGAGGAGGAGTTTGAGGGATTCCCACTCCTCTTCAACTACCACCAAACGATCTCAGAGAATTTTCGACTGGCCATATATTTAGAGACCCTATACACTTACAAACATTCATGCCTTCTCCAGATTCAAACCCGGGCCCTTCTGTACGGTTGCCAGAGTCACTAACCAGTATGTTGTTTGGGCTGCTCAGAAGTAGTAACAAAAGCCGATTGTTGGAGAAATATCTTCAGAAAGAAGAAGAAAGAAAAATTTTCCTAGTTCGCTATTTTGCAAAATACAAAATGACTTCAGGTGCTAAGTTTTAACGCAACTGCGTCACTTTCATAAACCGCTGAAAGGCGCAGCTAGGTACAGCATAGGTCTTTTCAAGGACAATCCCCTGCTTCCCTTTAGAAGCAGTTTTAAAAGGTAGGTAACAACAAATGACAAGGGATAAATTTTTAATAAGACAGAAGCGCAGTAAGTCTCAAGAGATTGATACTAAGAGACGAAGAAAAGATAAAAGAAGGTACCTTCTAGAGACAGTTAATTATCTGATGTTTTATGGAAGGGAATTTAGCATCTAAAAAATAATATCTTTCTTATTTTCCTCTTATGCTGTTCACTCTTCTTCGGCCAGTTACAGTAAAATTAAATTGTCTTATCTTCTCATAATACTTTCCTTTTTATTGTTTTGTGTTTCATGATTTTAGTTGTACGGTTATTTTTTTATTGCGGTTATTATTATTTTAATTAACCAGTTATTATGATTCAGACCTTTATTATAGCATCTCCTTTTCCGTTTCCTTACCAGAAATGTAAATTAGGTGAACTTTAAGGTGAGATTTTTGGATTGCAACACAGAGCGTGTTTCTGCCTCTCAAGGCCACGTTACTAGATTTCATCAGATCTGATAAGACTGTAATTCTTTAACTTTACCTCACTGCTGGCAACATTGAATTATTAAGCCGGTGAAAAGTTCTGAGCCAACTTGGAGTTAAAATCATTGCGCAGTCCTAGATTACTAAGCTTAGTTTAACTGTTGAATTTAACTGTAAGTTATATCGTCACAAGTGGTGGTCGATTCTGTTAGCATGAGAAATGCGTTTATGCTACAGTTCTGGCTTAATAAGAAGTTTATTTTAATCTTCTCAGTTCTCTGTCGTTTTCAGACGCAGTGATAACTCGCTCCAAGTCTGTTTGGAGTTTGATACTGTTGTTACTTATGCTCAGTCTGACAGTAACAAAAGTCCAAGCCCACGAAATTTCCCGTGACGAGGAGTGCAAGGTACGCCTCTCGTTGGTAACAGCCTTGAGCACTTTAGAGGTGACAGTGCGATTTAGCCCCCTCCCCAATTTTGATGAAGAGCACCCTGGGAGGACAAATTCGAGGGTTTCCCCGAGCTACTCTTCCTTAAATTCTGCCACCCTTCTCCCCTTCCCATCGCCCACTCTTTATCCCTTCCCCCCTCTCTTCTTCCACCTTTCTCCCCTTTCACCAAACCACACGAGATGACTTCTGGCTCGCTGCGTACTTAGAGTGCCACCATGCCGCACCGTCATTATACATTTACAAATATCCATGCCTTCTCCGCGATTCGAACCCGGCCTCTTCGGTACGGCAGTCAGCGACGCTAACCCCTATACCGATTGGGCGGTGGAGTTTGATACTAATTTATACTACCAAAAAAAGTCAAATTCTATAGGGTTATGGGATTTGGAATTGTTTTTTGTTACGAATTCTTCCCAGAATGCTGTTATAAAGTTTAAATAAAAAATAATCTATGGTTCAGGAACAAATTAACCTATTTTACGTTTATTCTTATGGGGAAATTTGTTTCAGTTTATAAATATTTTGGATGACGAACACTCTTCAAGAACGAATTAAATTTGCGAGCTGAAGTTTCTCTATATTCTTAAAGAACTTACTTATCAGGCAATTTCTCGTTGTTTACGATTATTATAAAAAGCAGTTTCTTTTGTAAATTAATATTAAATAACTACAAATATAAAAGAAAGCAAGGCAGTAAAAAATCATTAAATAAGTAATATGCATTTCGAATTGCTCCGAAACTCATGCATAGATTCATAAAGAGGAATTAATGTAGGCAACAGGGAGATAAATGAACTTTTTATTAAAAAATACATAGCACACTTCTTCGAATGCATAGCGGCTATAAGCGAAAGTGAGGTCACAAATTTATTGCGAAATATCTGTATGCAAATTATATTTTAATGGTTTCATATTTTAAACGTGACCATATTTGTGGAAGAAAACGCAGTTTAAAAGAAAATGCAGTCTATTGAAGAGCAAAATTTTAATATTCAGTCCAGGGTACTGCTGAAAATCAAGAATAAAGCAGTACTGTTTTCTGTAAAAAGAGAAGAATCTGATCAGACTACTGCAGTTATTCCCCCCTCCGTTATAGTTGATACTTCTTCCTATGACATGAGAAGAAAGTTTTAATATAATGAGAATGGGGCAAAGAATTCAAACCGCCAGTTATAAACAGTTGTCAAATGTATTATACCTGCAATCCTTTCCCTTTATTCCCTTCAAATGAAGGTAAACCAATTCTGTTTTTCATTTTCACTAACGATGCTAGAATAAAGCTTCTTCACTCCGAAATAATAAAGTACTCAAAACCTCGGAACACAGTTGTTCATAAAAAAAGTAATACTTAGGAAGCACTTGTAATAAAATAGATTTAGGTTTAGTTTCTCGTAAGTGTTTCGCAGATTTATAAAGCTTGGATTCATGACTACTGTTTAAATGAAAGCAACTTTAAGATATTGATCTACACAGCTCTGAAGAGATTTGATAGTATCATACTTTTTGTAAAAACTACATAATCACTATCCGAATATACTTGTTATATTATGTTTGTTAAACTACTCAGAGAATATGCGGTCCCTTTTTTTTCCTTTAAGTTTTGTTTGATTTTACAAAACTAACTCAAAGCTGATAATTTTTACTTGAATTTTGTGTGGCTTTACCGAAATTAATAAACCTTCTATAGCTTATCATTGTTGGTTTCTTAGCCATTGTTTTAAATTAACTTCTGTTCAAATTATTCACAACCATTTTCTAATTTGGTGAATTAGTTCTCTTTAAATATCCACTAAATTCATCAAAGTGCATATATTTGAGATAATTATTAATATCAATTCATATTTTACTAAAATATTTAAAACTATTTTTGTAATTTTATTCCTTGGTTTCTTTTACAGATACAAGTAGGAGGGATACCAGATATTTAAACAGCTGATCCAGGTGTTGCCCTTTCCTACGAACTTTCCCGTATAGCCTAGATTGAAGAAGAAGATGCCCGGCTCATGCTACCCCGCGGGCACTACCGCTTGTACATTTATGTGGACTCGGCGTCTAGGGGATTTTATAGGTTGACGATACGCATCTAAGTAACTAAAGTCGTTTATTTAACTATTGGTGAAGGTACATTAGTGGCTACTTACATTGGTGACTATTTACAAATAAAGAAAAGAGTGATAATCAAGAAGATACATCTTTGTTGTCTAATCATTACGTCTTAGTCGAAACACAACAGTCCGTCTCATCTTCCATCATCCATCTCTCTCGCGATACCGTTAGTCGAGTTGAGTTTTTGCCGTTCTCCTAGTCACATTTATATCTATGAAAAGTTAGTTACATTGCATAGTGTTACATAAATATTATTTATACATAGTGATACCACAGATTTTACATGGTAGTTACAAATTTGTTGCATATTATTAAATCACATGCATTACGATTGTTTTCACATGTTAGTATGATTCAGTATTTTATGGATTGAAGTTCTACAGTTCTTTCAATTGTAGAGACATTAGGTTATTACGAAGCAAGAGAGGTGAAAAATATGCAATTCCTTCGCCGGGAATCGAACCACGGACCTCTGAAATACCGGCTCAGCGTGCTGACCATTACACCACGAAGGCACGCTAAGAATGTGGGAGATATACCTTATATACTCCCCTTTTTAAAGGGCGACTAGGGTTTTAGGGGACCTAGTCGCCAAATCCTGGGTGTGGAGAGTCATCATCCACAACCCTTTTAGTTCGGGCGCCACTGTAGAGACATTAGGTATAGTATTTTTAGAAGCAGGAGAGATGAAAAATATGCACTGCCTTCGCCGGAGATAGAACCACGGACCTCTGAAATACCGGCTCAGTGTGCTGACCATTACATCACGAAGGCATGCGAAGAATGTGGGAGAAATACCTTATACAATCAGTTCCGTGGTGCTTACATTTCTTGCAAGAAATTCTTTTTACATATAGCATATTTTACATAGAGTTCGTAACTGCGTTTATTTTGTTGTAATCACTTACTTTGTAAAAGTTTACATTATAAAAATTATAACATATTAATTCTATTTAACATACCACTGTTATGAATAAACATGATGTAGTGCGGTTACATTAGTTTGAATTTTTAATTTATTTTATGATTGTACAAGTACAAAATTATTATATACAAAGTTCTGTTGACGATTTGCGTTATCGTACTTCTCGCTAGTTGTAGTATAACTAAATGTGATAGAAACTGAGAGGGATTAAGTTACATGGGGCACATAATTCTTCTCCTTTTGTTGCTAAAAACTTGATTTTTTTTTTGCAGTTTTATTCGAAGGTATTTACTTGCTGCTGCATATCTTAAAAACGGATCCAAATTCTGAGTCGGTTTTTTAAGACGTAGATCCTCTATTATGGAACAATCAAAAATGTAGTGCTGCAATCGCCCCAATCTCCACATACACATGTATCACTTTCAGAGATATTTCTCTCATGGAAATATGTGGGTAAAGAACCTTGTCCAGTAATATACCAATTTATGTAAGGGTTAATGCTATTGTTCTTCTCTTTGATGCTTGGGATAAATCTAAAGGCTCTTCTGCCTTGTTGTGCGTTTTGCCACCAGTTTTATGCTCTCTTAATTATTATCTCATTTAATGATTTTTTAATTTGGGATTTAGGAAATGGGATGATACTTGGAATAGAGTTTTGATTGCTTGCTACTTCTTTAGCATATTTGTCGGCTTCCTCATTCACTAACGTCCCTGCATGTGCTTTCAGCCATTCAATAATGATTTTTATATTGGCGTTATTGATTTCTTTTACAGGGACAGGAAAAAGTGGACAGAGCACCAGAACTTTGCATATGCTCACACAGGTATTGCTCCGTTGCACTACTGTACATGATTTCTTTTACAGTCGGTAGACGGTTTCACGATTATTTCTTCCTTTAAAAAATTATTTCTTAATTTAGGTCATTTGTTTTGGGCTTATGGCGCACAGTATCTAATAATCACAAATACAAAACGTTCTCGGTTTTAAAATGACCCCGCCTTTTCTGATAAATCACGAAAAAGCGTAGAGACATTAGGATTTTTTCGAAGCAGGAATCATGAAAAATGAGTAATGCCCTCGCAGGGACTCGAAATACACATCTCTGGAATACGCGCCGAGCGTGCTGACCACTACACCACGAAGGCGTGTAAAGAAGGCGGGAGAAATACCTTATAAAAGTACGGTTTTGCAAAATTATCTCACAAGTACAAACAAGATATAAAGCGACTGTTTTATAATAAAGACAGTTAAATTATCTGAATACTATACCTTAATGTAAACTTCAGCAAATCTTATTTTTTAAACCTTGCTATATTTTTGAATAATGAGGTTGGCTTTTGGGGAATATTTAAGGAAAAACACTTACAGTAATAGGACCAATATGATTATCTTTGTTCCCTGAGCAAGAAGCATTCCTACCAAACATCGTCGAAATGCAAAGAGGTTTTCTATGAATTAACTTCAATCTAAGGTTGAATTTTGTCTAATTTTGAATTGCAGAATAACATATTTTCTTTTCTTATTATCTACTAATTATCTACATCCCCTAAATAAATTCGAAATTCCATATCATTACAAAACATCCAAAACTCTTGCTTAATCATCTAGAAGCTGCTTCTAAATTACCCTAAAAACATGTGAGGAAAAAAACTGTTTTAAATCTTTATCTGTTAAATCAACAACGTCCTTTCGTGTCCAGTCTAGTATTCACACAGAATTCCGGCGCATTAATTCACGCCACATATGCAAAACAGTAGAGTTAGCAATCTCCAGCCGTCCAACGTTGCCAACAAAAAATCAGAATAAACTTGAAAAAACAAAAATATTAAAACTCCTTCCTTATTAAAACCAGCTTCGGGGAATCTTTGGCGGAAACCGCTTCTCAGACTCGACCTTCCCTTTGGCTGTGCTTTGCCAGCTATAATCATTAATAACAATTTTATAACAGGTCTCTTAATGACACGTTGTCCAAAGCGAAGGGCTCTAATTTTGTCGCAGTCGCTATTAGAAATAAAAATACACTTCCCCGCATGAGCCTAATGAGTTTGTATAAGGGCGACGGGTTTCGGGTTTATTTTTTGGGGGGCAATTTTATCTAATATTGTGTGGTCGGTCTATCGCGGTGGTCAGGCACATTGCTAGTACATCCTGCGGTAGGTCGATACGTCGAAAATGTATGGGCACGAGTGAAATTTCTGACTAATTTTAATAAATCTTACATCACAGTGCGCATAAATTAGGTTGAAAATGGCTGTATCTCGGTATTATCACGAAGAGATTTTTTTCGATGAAGCTTTCCTTTTGTTTTTTAAATAAGTTCTCCAAAACAAAGGGATATTATAATTCATATTTAAAAGATGGAAGAGAATGAAGTTTTAATATTTTTCTGAATATTTAATGACAGGTTAAATAAAGGGAAGACAAAATGAAGAGAAGCAGTTTCATGATAAAAGTGAATATTAAAATTTCTAAACTTTCGTTTTTAACTACTGATCGATTAAAACTTCTCTTAAGGTAAAAGTTAGAAGCTCTTCTTGCAAAGCTGGATTATTACAACTATAAATCGTGAAATAAGCAACGAAACAGGAAGATGCACATACAGGTGAGGCAAAAATAGATAGGAAAAGCTTAAAATTAAAAAAAATTAATTTCAAACTAATATACAGTTCTTCCGCAAATAAGAAGACATTTGACGGTTGGTTGTTTGTGTAGTTCTGTGCTGGGTTTATTTTAATGATAACTGAATAATTAACATTATTTGTTATCACGTCAATTCTCCTTTTTCTTGATTTTTATCATCTTCTGAAGTATGCAAATAAGACACACAGAACTACGTAGCGTTTTCAAAAGAACAATGAGACATTATAATGAACTTTGTAAAACTTTATATTATGGCTATCTTTACAAAATATGAACTTGCAAAAAAGTAGCTCATGAAAATCGACAGTCTGAAAGAATTTAATCGTCCAATATTTTTTCAAAAAATGCAATAATCAAAAAAAGCTCGGGAAAATCAATGCCTACATCATTTGACAGTTCTGCCATTCATTGCAAAACGAGTTAAGATATTTCACAGATAGCGAAATAAGACGTTTCGAAACAGGCTAAAACAGCTCAGAAGAATACATGTTAAGGATTTTTAAAAAAATCTGTCTTTATCTGGTTTTTTCCAATATTTAAGGGCAGATACTCCCTGTTATGAATTGATGTTTTCAGCCTTTAGATAGTGCTTCTGACATCCTGTCTTCTTGGAATATATTTTCATTTCTGCACGTTATAAATGCAATTAAATAACGACTGAATTTAACTGAATAATTCTGAAAGTTTAATAAATCTTATTCTTAAAAAATGTCCCGGAAGATTCTTCTTCGAAAATGGAACCCAGACCAATGACAGGAGGAGCTATCGCCTTTTGTCAATGATAAAACTTCTGGATTTTATCTGACGTTAATCGGGCAAATGAGATATACCATAATAATGCTGCTGAAAGCTGTATCCTTCATGGAAATAAAGTGTCCCTACATGCTTGTGAATGTCACTTGCAGAAGTCTGGTTTTGAAGAAATTCATAATCCTGATTACACTCTTCATGCTCAGTGAAAGGTGAATAGTACTCTTGTCATGCTTTGACTGTAAGTCATGGTCCTCAATGGAATACAAATTTTATAAATTAACGAACGCAGTGTGGCAGATGGCGAATATCTTGGTCTAGCTACTGAAACTAAACTAAACTCTGCGGCACTAACAGCCCATAGAGACCCATGGTTGACAGAGCCCTGACATCTGCTTTCCAGACCGTGGGCTCCTGGGTGCTTGTGCATCTTTGCCTGGACAAATGGTCAGGCTGTCACAGGAGCCCAGGTGTTTACTCACCAAGCGAACTTGGTACTCATTTTATCGACCGCCTCAAGGGATGAAAAGCTGGGTCAACCTTGCCCAGCCTGAGGATCGGGCCCCGGACCTGTGGCGCTGCTGTGCATTGCTCTAGCCACTGCGCCACCGGGTTATATTATCTAGCCACTAATATCATAAATTAAGAACTGTTATTTTATGTTTTTTTAAAATGTACATTTTTTTTAACGGCTGGTCCTGCTGTCGACAACTCACTTGAATAAATTTGTAATGCTTATACACACACACAAAGAAGAGAAAACAATATTTATAGAGGGTTATGTATAAAAATGGCATGAACTGGATGTCTAGGCCTAATCGAACGCAAATTCACAAATTATCCTTTCCACCTGTCCAAAAATGTCAGTATTTAAGTAATAGTGTAATCATACGGTAACAACTGTGTGTAAATAACATCAATTAAGTATAAATGTAATCATATTATAACCATTAAATGCATACCATGCAGATGCGAACAAATTGTATGAACTGTTATCTATACATCCTATATTCAAAATCGTAAAATACCTAATGATCTGTAAACAGCTGTAGACGGAAATGTATAATCTGATCAAGTTTGCTACGGTGTAATCCAGTTCTTGTAATAACTACATAGCCATTGAACTCAAATGATGTACCATAAATGTTTCATTAATGCCATAGATTCTGACATAAGACTGGACAGCCAGAGGTCACAAAGCTCGCAATGCCGATTGCACCAGGCAAAAGTAGCACCTCGGTATCAGGATGACACGATGAGCTTCGGTAAGGCATTGTTAAACTAGATAGCTAGTTTTTGAGGCTTTAACTATTTATCCCACTTACAGTGAGTAATAGGTGGTCTCTGCACTCATACCTAATCTAATCTATTTCTTCTAACACCAGTTTTTTTTAATTTTCCCACCTCATCAGGGGCGCCCGATAAACACTAACTTTTCAGTTTTGCTACTGAAGATGCATACAAAAAATTCGGTTAAAATTAATATAATTAAGCACGTTATGATGGCTAAGGTTTAGCTGTCTTAAGTAACGTACTTTATGTACAAAAGTGCTGGAAAATAAGCAAAAGTTTATGTTTAAAGTCACGAAGTACAGCACAATGAATCGAAAGAATTGACAGTCTAACAACTGTATAAGAAATGATTATATAAATGAGAAAGTTTGAAAAAGTAAGACGCTGAAGTACAAAATGCCCCTGGGTAAAATTCTGCATATAAACTTTAATTTACATAGTAAAGAATTTTATGGATTTTACGGCTAATAATTAAAATTGAATAAACAAAATTATAAGAGATGATATAACCGAGTTTCTGATTAATTTTTAACAAATAACAGTTATAGTTACAGAAAAAAAAATTAACGGTTTATTTGTACATTAAAAAAAAAAAGAAAACTCTGAGATGATGGAGAGTGCTAATGTTGATTTCAAGAGTTAATTCAGTCTGACCAAAATGTCCATCTAAGGCAAAACTTGTAACGATTGCGTTTTTTAAATGCATACTATTCGTTTTTTGGAAGAAGACAACATTTACCATGCATTGGGCATTGTTTTCTTTCCGATTTCGGCAACTAAGCAAAAAATCAAATTTCACACAAGAAACTTTCAATCACCTCAATAATCCAACAAAGCGTGACACATTTTTTTTTGTAATGTACCCGTCTGTTACGGCATAATAGGTAAGAAAAACTAAAGGTGACCAAGGTGAAATATGAAGACAATTTATCAAACAATCGAAAGGAATTTTTTACTGAGAACATCGTTCTGCACCATAATTTTTCAAGATGCGAGAATGACGATGACGGTTCCTGTTGTTATGTGTTCGTCAACTGGATAGAACAGAATAAAAAAAAAACTTCAGCGTCTGCAAGAGGCAAGAATTTTGACAAGCGATAAAGCGTATGCCACAGGCAGCTGAATAAAGACACATTAGGGCACTTTTGTTGACAATCACAGAATTTGAGCAGAAAAACATAACCTGTTCTTTGATGGAGTTTTAACGCTTTATCTATTTTTTTATACTTACACATGTTGTCCTTATTTAAGAGTAAAGCACCAACATCTGCTTTTGAGAAGGTGTCTCATTTATTAGAATAATTAATATTTAAATAACTAAAGTGTATATTATAAGAATTTTCTTATGCCCTGAGACATCATATCTCAGATAAATCTGTACAGTTGTAAACTGTATGCATTGTAAAAGTTTTGCAATTTTTTTTAAATTACATGTGTTTTGATACGTGTAGAGATTATTTTACACTTTTAGGGACCACGAAAGGCGAGAATTCGATTTGCTTTGGGATTCGAGTGGCGGATCATCTACTTGCTGGAGGAAGGTGCTGGCAGCAAACAACGCGAAAGCTCATTTGCGGGTAATGATGTAATTCCTTATATTCTTCGCCATGTAAAAGGCATCTGTGGAGGAATGTAAGATCCATTCGATCAAATCCAAATGGAGCTGAATTCTAGTTGATCGTACTCTCATTGGGTTGTCTATGAAGAGACTATTTTATGTTTTTTCGGAGCCAAGAAGCTTGAGAAACAAACTTGCTCTCTCCAGGTCTCAAACCACTGATTATTTGCTAACGGGAAGTCATAAATACTTACAGTACGAGTGTACACATGGGAAATGCGATAATTCTTCATAAAAGAATATAAAAAGCATTCCACCAAGCTTTCTTGGCTTCATAATCCTCTCAAATGTAGCCAGAGTTTTGCTCTTAGCCAGGTTTAACACTACATTTTAAAGCTAATTTTTTTCTTCTATACAAAAAATAATCAATCCATCCGGTCAGATGCTTAGAGGAACTGATTATGGAGCCAGAACAATTGTGTAGTATGAAGTCTTATTCTTCTGAAAACGTACTGTACCTTTGCTGTCTTTCTAACTATGATTTATTTTCTTTCCTCTATTTTCATCCAAAAGCATTCGAGAAATATGTAATTTACTAAAATTGAACGAAACTGTTGTTCCAATAGCGTAAAAATTTTAAGAAGCAAACTGCATTATTGTACTGCACATATAATGTGAATGATACTGAACCGTCATATGTTTGCATTTTTAAACGAAACTATCTTTATCCAACTTAGAAAAATAACTAAATATCAGTCTTCATTTTTTATTCTAAAATCGTATTATTATTTTTCTTAATTCGTGTTCTAAAAACTTAACTCACTCCTACTATACGGTCCTCAATCTCACAAAGAAAACGTGCATCATTTTTGAAGTGCCGCATTAAAAAAAGCACCCTCGTTTTGAAAGATTAAGCCTAATTATTTAATTATACTACATTAATTTCCTTTCTCTTAAAAATTATTATCTTCCTAACGAAGCAGAATTCTAATTAACCTTCAGTAACACAGTAAAAGGTAATACTTAACTAAAAAAAGCCTTACTAGACTACTCCTCATTGTTAATAAGTTAAAATTAAAAAATAACAGCGATCGTTGCATACACATTTCAATAATTCAAAGCCATTTAAAATTAGTACAATTCACGGTCTAACTTTCTACTAGACTCAACCAAGGTTACTACAGCACCAAGGTTTCAAGGTCAACCAAGGTTTGCTCTTGCATGACGTCAACTGATTTTTAATTTACTCAAAAGCAACTTCTTCCAAACTCCCGTTAGGTTTCCGTTTCTTCCACTGCTATAAGTGGTTCAAGTTACTTGGTTATAGGAAAGACTTTGAGGTCTATCTGTTTAATTATGCCTTCGGGAAGGGCTTTCTACGGGAAACTGGTTTGTATCTACGTGTACACACAAAGAAAACTATGAAAACGCCCAAGCAGCCAGCCCGTTCGCCTGGAATTGAACCGAAGTCAAACTACCAGTGTTCAAAAAATTAACCGTTCGGCCATTAGTGGGTCTGTAAGTAAGTTGCATCAGCGTTAGGAAAAGTCTAACCTTGTTTATCGATTGGCCTTGAACTCGACTTCAGCAAGTGGAATTCTAATAAAGCGTTCTAACAGGTATAAAATTCATTCACCGTTTCACCGATCGGGCTTTTCTTATCAGGTTAAGAGCTATTGGGATGACTGCCACAGCACTTTCTGTAAATTATAACTTTAATCTTTTATTTAATTTTGGTAAAGGCCGAAAAGGAAACAGAAAGTACAAAAAAGAATTATAAAGAATTATATAAAATAAACCTTTAAATTAATAATTGAATCATTTTAAAGCATAACAGAATTATTATTTTTAATTCATCTTTTTCCACTGATATCGCTTTATGTTTTCTCTTTACTTTATGATGAAAAAAATATGTTATGATAATCTAATACTAATTATTTTATCAACATAATGGAGATATACTAGAACTATTTTAAATCATTTGAAGAACAGTTTAATTGATCCGTCTAAGAATCCTGCACCTACAGCAATTAGAAAAACTCTTCTACAGCAATTAGAAAAACAGATCTATAGCGTCTGGAAGTTATCTAGAGTTTATTGAAAAACTTAAAAAACTAAATGGATATAGGAATAGAGCAGCTTCTGAATAAGAATCATTGCTTTAGGATTATTTTGAGTCTCGATATACTTCTAATACACTAGTATATTTTGAATGCAAGAAGATAAATTGTCAGAGTAAGAAAGTAAGAGTTGAAAAAAAAGTTAAAAATTAAAATTAAAAACGCCTTGCCTCACATAATGTTTGTACTCTACATCTAAGCTCTCGAATCACAAAACATATAAAAATGATAAAGTATTATAAAAAAAACAACTTAATGTCACTGTCATTCGTATTTTTATTAACTAACACAATACATCTTTGGACAGCTAGTTTACTCTTAATTCGTGATTCTTTAGATTCAACAACTTCTACTGTCTTGGGGTAATTCCAGACAGCAAAAGAATAATCTGAAAATGAAACTAAAAATTCAGACTAGCATTTTTAAAATGTGAAAATACTGAGGTCGATATCTCCATGGAGGCATCCTTTAGTTATTCACCTATTGTTTCTTTTCAGTATTAAATAGGTTCAAATTTAAGGCAACGTTTTAAATATAAATATAACATTGAAGAACAAAAATTGCATTGTCTTAGATCTGTCACTTGTTTTGACTAACTCTTGGCATCTGAATCCAAAAATAACATCAGCGGTTTTCTACCACGTCAACATTTTAAGCTAAGGATACCCTCTCTTTGTCTCAAAAGTCATACAAAATATAAATATAAAAGAAAAAGAAAGGGAAGACTTACTAAATATACTGTTCACAAAGAATAGTTTTATTCATACAAAGTCTATATATAAATATCTACTGCAAGTTCAATTTTGTTCATACAAATAGTAAAGGTTTTTTACCAAATCGTGACACATACGTATAAAGGTAAAAATTTTTGCTTATGGAAGTGTTAAACCTGTGAACATTCTCGCTTAATGTTGCAACAATAGTCAGTCATAATATGTACATCAAATCTATATTAGTTCTGTGCCTCCATGACCTTCAAATCTTGGTGGAATCGCTGACCCTGTTCATCACTTATTGCAATAAGATGTTTCGGGAAGTGATCAAGATGACTTTGTAAAAAATGCAGTTTCATGCACATGTTGCAACCAAGCATTTTGAAGCTGTCCATAGGTTGCTGGAGAATTTCGCTGCAATTCTGTGCTTGTGTGTTTCCATGAAGGTCGTTGACAATGTGTTTGAATGCCAACCAAACTTTTTTAAGTCCTGTCATTGTTCCGATAGAATGTTCATCTTCAAGCAGCTGCCGATCTCTGAAACATCAAATACACCGGCATTTACGTTTTCAAATGGCAGGCTAGGAAATACCGAAATGAGATACTTGAAACTGTCTCTTTCAATTGGCTTTAAAAAATTGCTTCACGTAACCAACCGAGTTTCATATGCAGAAGTGGAAATATAATGTTCCTTTTCTGCAGGTGGCTGACGCAAAATGCTTGTATCACCAGAGTTTAGATGAGATCTTAGCGGCCAATTCGACTGCACTCAATGCTTCTCACAAGTTCTTCTGCCTCATATAAACACATGAAAAAAAAACAGGGATACTTGGCCATATCGGATTTGATGGCCAAGGCGGAAGCAGCCCATTTTTAGATCAACACAGATGATCCATTGGTATCTGTGATATTGCAAAAAATCGTTGACTCGCTATGTGTCTTCATATCCTTAAAAAAACAAAGTGCTTGGCCTATTAGGACTGCCCCAAATAAATTTCCATTACGGAAAAGGACATAATTCAGGTTTGAGCTATCGACGAACAATCGCCATTGAGTTGAGATATAGGCTAAATTACTAACTCTTGTATTAAACCATACACATTACGGCAATACACAAATTAATCATCACTTCGAAAGTATTGCAAAAACGCACTTTCTCTTTATCGAAAGTAGGATGCCTTAGCTCCTTTTTCAAGTAAGTTCTTCTTGTGCAGTCTGAAGCTCTTTTGGATAGTCCCAAAATCTCGTGCGAAATCATTCAACTCATGCTAGTCCTTACGAACCTGTCTCACAAACAGAGTCATATTCAGTTTCAGAGTCTTCGTTTTGGGGATGAATTTGATATTCATCAGAATCGTATTCCTGTATTTCCAGAAAGAGTAGTTCCAATGATCCACGCTCAATGCTGTGTGGAATGATCACATACTCATAAAGTGTAGAGAAAAAACTTAACGTGGTAAAATAAAACTATAATTTTGAAATCAGCATGCCTATTTAACTCTAAAACAGCTCAAAAATCGAACTTAACAGAAATTGCGTTACAAGTTGTTTCACAGTGATAATCATGACTTGTTATTAGTTGAAATTAAAAGGTAAGAAACTTCTGAAAACTTTGAGAGCTTCAAGGAAAAAAACTAACGAACTTCCAAAACTGCAGGAAAATAGTTAATGAAGTTCGAGCTTATATAGTTAAGGTGAAATTGTAGATTCCTAAATACTGTCCTGTGCAACAGTTTTGTACAGAAATTCTTAAATAACTTGACCACACGCAAAAGAATACTCGAAACTTTATTGAAAAAAATAATATATTTTACTGGTTAGATAAACAGCTATAAATAAAGCAAAGATGGGAAAACAGACATAAGGTGAAATCTTTCTAAAGCACAAAGAATACCGCATATCACCAAATTGCTCGCAAAGTATAAAGCAGGAATCACCGAGAAGATACACATTAGTGTAAAAGCTCTTAAGAATTTCGATCCGTCTGACTGACTGATGACTGTTCCTGGCCTCCTTCTTATAGTGTTGCTCGAAAAGAATGATAAGGATATGTGAAAGTTTCGAGAAAATATCTTTCTAGAGCTTTGAAAAAATCCCGGAGATTCTATAAATGTCTTAAAATTTCGAAAATGCCGAAAACTCCTTAAATTTCACCAAGACCTGATAGAAGAGCTTTGACCCACATTTCTGCTTCTAGTTCAGACTTCCTTGCAGTTCAAACGTCAATCAAAATAAAATATATCGGCAATATAATATACGAAGTATACAAAAGCACATTTTGCATGCATATATAATAAAAGCTCTGATTTGTCGCAAATTAGAAAGTCATATAAATGCGCAAAAAATTAACACCAAATTTCTATGCAAATACACTGACCATATTATAAACAAATAAATTTGAATATTTTCTTACTTTAAAACAATAATAGCGTATGATTTTAAAATATGACCTATCACCGACTTTCTCTATTGTTTAGAAAACTTTCACTTCCTTTTGAATTAAAAACCTAAACGTAAGCACTTTAAAATTACAGAAGTCAATAAAACACGAAGCAACGATAACAGATGATATTATTTCTTATTAAAAGCAATGGCAGAATAATCGAATATCCTGTAACTGCCTCCGGTAATAAAAATATTCAAATATCATTATTAAATTTACTATAACGAATAATTGTTGGACATATTCGAGGAATAAATTCTGGTTCTTGCACGATTTCCACGAAATACGTAATTAATTAAGAGTTATTTAATAATAAAATAAGTGGACTCTTAAACACTTTAAATATCTACAAAGATGAATTGGTAAGTTTTAAAGTCAATAATATTAAAGACCAAATCATAGAATTTCAGAATGTCCTAAACGATCGCGATATGGATATCGTGGTGGTTAACGAAACGCATCGAGCCTGTGATGAAATGAAGTAGACTGGTATTACTTTTCTGTCCCACCTGATAACTTTCATTTACTGCCTCATTAGAGAAACACATTGTTTCCTCTATCTACAATGCCTTAGGGTGCACATTAAACTTTACGCAATAGTTGAAACAACTGGAGTCCGAATGTAGATGGATTTCCAATAATAGTGATACCAGATCTTTACAAACCCTATCTTAACAATGATATAATTACTTTTAAAATACACGGTGTAAACATACTTTCTTTAAGTACATAAAATAATCATTTTTAAGGCATTGAAAAATGGCAAATGTTCTCATATGCAATTAATTTTAGAATTTGAATATTGTTTAAAATAATGACTTAAAAGATATTTCTCCCGCCTTCTTCGCATGCCTTCGTGGTGTAGTGATCAGCACGCTCGACGTAACCGAGAGGTCCGTGGTTCGATTCCGGGGGAAGGCGCTGCTCATTTTTCATGACTTCTGCTTCCAAAAAAGATCCTAATGATTCTACAAGTGGCGCCCGAACTAAAAGGTGGTGGATGATGATTCTCCATAACCTTGGCGATTTGGGCCCCTAATCCAGAGTCGCCCTTTAAAAGGGGGAGTATTTAAGGTATTTCTCCCGCCTTCTTCGCATGCTTTCGTGGTGTAGCGGTCAGTACGCTTGACGCATAACAGAGAAGTCCGTGGTTCGATTCCCGGCGAAGGCGTTGCTCATTTTTCATTCTTCTGTTTCCAAATGACCTAATGTCTCTACAAACTAACTATTACAAAACAAATTAATCCCGTTTCCGATACAGGAGCTTTTTACCCATCTTTGGAAAAAAGGCTTGAAGATATGAATGATCATTATCGATTTATTTATACTGTGTGTAATTTCTTATTCATATTTATAAAATCGTGTATCTTAAAGAAGCCGCCCAGACGGTATAGTGATTAGGGAAGTCGATTGCGATACTAAAGGGCCCGTTTTCGAATCTCGGAGAAGGCATGGTTTAGCAGGATGCAAAGGCGGCCCACGTGTTAAGCGGCGTTCGGACGGCGGTATAAAGGGCGTAAATGGTTTAAGCCTAGCTGTGTTGCCTAGCAACTAGTCTGTGCTACGTCACAAAATCTGGTTTAGGGCTCTTGGCATAAAGTTCGAAGTTTTCAACTTTATCCCGATTTGGGATAAGCGTCGAATACTCACAGCGCGAAACCTGTTTGGGAAAACAGACACATCCACGCATCCGCAAATTTAGCTTCTCTAAGTGAGTGCGCCTTAGATCCTACGTCGCAGGTGTGAATGGAATTCCCGCATTTTATTCCTTGTGACTATGCCTCTGTGACATTTACGCCGCCGTCGGAACGCAGCCTTAGGGGCCTCCATAATAAAATGACCGCCGCTTCCGGCCTCAGTAGTTAGTGGTCAACGTGTATGAGGACTTGTGCCGCCATTGGAAAAAAATTTAAAGAAAAAAAACTGTAAAAGGTATTGCTATTTGAGGTAAATAACTGCTCCCAGGTTAGTTTTTTGTAAGTGTTCAGCAACAAGTTATTGCTTCAGGTAAAAAGCTGTGGTAATACAAACTTGATAATAAATAATTCGCTAGCTTTTAGATTTTAAACGGAATCTTAATATAATGATATTATTCCATCTAACAAGGCAAAAAGACATTGCAAGTAAACTTAAAATTTCACCAAGTATAAAACACAGCTTCTGCTTAAAACTAGAAAAGCAATTATTTGTTCCAACTTAAAAAGTGCACATAATAATTCAACTTTAATGGTACAGAAACTTATTGTGGAATAGACAAACGTAACTTATACTCTCATTTAGATATAAAAACTGTTAATCCTTCCCTAGAAATGCTTCCCTAGAAATGCTTTTCAAATATAGCAAAAGTGTCTGCAATCAACTAATCTCAAATTGTAGTCATATTCTGAGTCTTAGACTGAAAAAAATGTTTGGTTCTCCACTTGATTGTAGAGAGAATTTTGTGCTTCCACATGCAGCAGGAGATAGTTTGTATTCATTACTGAATTTGCAGGTTTTATTCTTGAGGAGTAAATAAGTAAAATGCAGACGCTTGGTATCTCAGCTGTTCTTTAGGTTAATAATTATAATCCAACACCTATAGTTATCAGGTATTTTCCCAATTTTATTCAATACTGCATTTGCAATTTCACTTCTGTAGAAGTGAATGAAAGAAAATCTCACTACTCGATTTGTTCCTATAGGTTAACAAATACAATTGTAACCTGTGGCCGTCAAACACTAACCCACTTTTGATCAAGACATCACTTTCATGATCTCTAGGAGCATAGCATCCAAGAATCTTTGAACCCTTTCTCTCTTTCAGCTTCCTAATCACAACAGAGAATTTTCATATCAGCAGATTTTACAAGTCCTTTTTTAATCTAGACAAGACAGTATGAAATATCCAAGTTTTATTTGGAATTCAAATGCAGGATAATCAAGGTGGGAACTTCTCTGTTAACCGTAATATCAATCGGATTGAAAAGAAAGAAGTTCAAAGGAAGAGATGGTATAACCTAATCTTACTCAAAGTTGGCTAAAAAATAATAAACATGTAAAATAACACAGCATTATAATTACAATATCATTACTTACAATTACAAGCCTATTAGATAGTAAATTTTTAGAAATCATTTAGTTTCTCAAAGAAAGAAATGTGAGTAGTCTAGCAATATTTGAACTGGAATTCTCTCATTGCTAATTGGACATATTAATCACTTATACTACGAAAGGACACATACAAAATTATACGATAATCCTTTATACTCTAATTTATTTAAAATGCAGTTCAAGAGAAGTAGGAGATTCAGTCGACCAAATCCAGGGGATGATGATTTACTGACAAGGGGGACAATGCAAACTACATTAGGTTTTTCGCAGAAAGAAACGTAAAAATGCAGCAATGCTCTTGCCAGGATTCTAACCACGATCTTCCAAATGTCAACTGTATATTAATGAAGTACTTAAACTCCAGAAGCCCGCACAGGTAATGTGCTGTAATTACGGGGAATTTCCTGTAATATGCTCGCTAAAAATGTAATAAACTTACGTTGTAAATATGGTAAAATGAGAGAGCAGTTACTATTGTAATAATTTTAACTCTTGTGTGCACTTTCGAGGCACACTTTTCTCATTCAAATATTGATGCCAAACAAAAGCACTAATTTCTTCAACAGCTGTATCCTTTGCATAAACATTGGAGGTAGATAACGTAAAACAGTATCGATTTACTCGCAAAAGAGCGTATTTCTCAAAATATGTTTACTTACTGATAAATCCAGTCAGCGATAAAATTAAATAAAATAAAATACTTGTTATATGCTTTCAATTCTTCGCTATCCAGCGGTACTCTCTAGCAAATAAGAAACAAAAGAGCAACAAAACGTGAAAAAATGCTTTAAAAATAGAATGAAATCAGCAACAAACACATCATTAATTAAAATTCGAAACCAAACAACTGCGCCCAAAGCAACAAGAGAACCTAGGTCTAATTAGCACAAATTTCCAATGAAACTGCAAATGAGTCATCTTAAAATCATCCAGTTTCACAGATCGATAAAGTAAGAGCAAGAATATTTTTGAAGTGGTAAATATTCCAATACAACCAGATACTAATGAATAACTAAGATAGCTTAAAAATGAAATTCTCCTAAGCCCAAATTTTGTGTTAAAATAAATAGAAAATAAATTGTAACTCTTTTTCAATATATACCGCATGTAATTAGCCAGGAATTGTTGAGAATCGGGATTATTCAAACCAGCAATTAAAATAGCCGATTTTACACCATCTCCCCGCCGCTCCTGAAAAAAGAAAAACCTCTGATCTAAATTATATTTTAGAGGAGAGAAAAACTTGCGAGCATTTATAGGGTATTCATGGTTGGTTGCAATTTGAAAAAATAATCTGAATATTTTGTTTTTAATTCTTCAAAGAGACGTTACTGTTTTCAACTATGATAGAATCTTGCTCGACATAAATAGATGTTGTTGCCAATTTTCGATTAAACGGCTGACTGCAAAATATCAATCTGTGAACATTATCACCCGCGTCCAGAATAAGATCTAATGATTATGATCAAATTTATAGCAATAAATATGTACTTAAATTGAAAAAAATATATGCAATAAGAACTTAACAAATAACTCTGCATCTTTTTTTTTTTTTTTTTTTTTTTTTTTTTTTTTTTTTTTTTTTT
>KK113513.1:962178-1074631 GCA_000611955.2 Stegodyphus mimosarum
TTTTTTTGCGGTTAGATTTGTTCTGTAGGGGAGAAGTTCTTAATTTTCATGGGTACCGAAAGTATTTATATTATTAATTCAGTGTCTCGGATAATTTTAAAGTTATAGAAACAGGATAAATCTGTCCGGAAAACGTGTATTATCGTAAGAAGGCTTTACCTTCTCTTGACGTAAGAGTCTGAAGATAATAATGCAGCTTTTTCCCCTTTTTAGTCATTTATATCGTTATATTTTAATTTACATGATTTGGCACATGTCGACTCTCTGTTTAGTTTTTTATTTGTTTTAATTGTTATTTTTAAAAAACTTCAGTTAATTCCATTTATACATATTTCAATGCCATTAATCTGATCAATTAATAATATATTGCTCAATTTCTCACAATCAATTTTTGTTTAGTTTTAATTTTAACTTAATCGATATATATATATATATATATGTGTGTGTGTGTGTGTGTGTGTAATAATAAAATTCCATAGTCAAAAATACACTTAAAACCCTAACTTAAATTTCGTCCTTTCTTTTTGCTTTTTCCCCCAGTCACAATTCTAAATGCATGTTCTTTTCTTTTTAATGGCGACGATCTATTATTTGAAAGTACGTGGAATTAAATCCGCAGCCCCGTAGTCAAGTTGATTTTTCCGCTTTTTCTACACGTAGAGTTATTGAATGTTCTGGAAATATTTAAAGCGAGCTGGATTGGCTGACGAGGCTGACTTCATTTCTTGGAAGCTCCCCCTTTCCAGAGATTATAAAAGGACTCGCAAAGGAATATCGAGGGGTCTTTTCATTAATGTTATGATGGAGTAAATTTCAATACAAAAAGTTATTAGTTGTTCTTTTTTATTTACTCTGGGGATCTGATTTTTGTAACTGCTGTTTTTCCTGGAATTTAATAAATGGATCCTGTTTTTCTTTAAACTTATTGTCTGATACTTTGAGCTACGACTACATTTGGTACATCACAATTATATAAGTCAACCAATTTGTAAAATAAAATCTTAACTTTAATTTTCCATCTTCTAGTAAATCTCATATTTAATTTGTTTAAAAATCATATTATGCCTGTAATAAATCTCTCTAAGGTACGTCACGTAATTCTTCATCACATTATTCTTATAAAATGCTAAAGACGCTGGCACTTAATTAACATTTTAGTCAATTACAACTTTCAGACTTGCAATCTAAATTAGCCAATAGGATCAGAACTATAAATTGGTTAACGCATGTATTGAGATCTACACTTTATTCTCTTGCTGTTGCTTTGTTAACATGTTGTTACTTTTCTTTCTCATATTCGATATCCTCCAAGTATAAAGATATAAGAACTAAAATGTAATCAATCAAGAATGAGCGTGCATATTGCGCCGGTTTACTTGTGTTTGCATCAAAAAACTCCTGAAAATAATTTTCATCACTTATAGGTAGAGAACCTTTTAATCGTCTTTTTTGTAAATTTTATTCAAATGTAATAAAATTTTTATTATTTTGATATTTAATTTTTTAATATTTTACATTAAAAAATGCAGAAATAAAAGCCAGAATTTTTTTATTAAAAAATTATCTTTGAATTCAATATATAATATTCAAGATTTATGACTAGGCAATGAAGATATAGTTTTTATTTAAACAGGAAAGATATGTTTGTATAACGTTTTCTAAAGTTTTGGTTTTAGGCCTTTTTTTAACTAAAAAAAATTAATGTTAAACTCTTCTTTGAGAGGATGGGCTGAAATCTGAATCAGTTTTCAAATTTTATATTTATTTATTTAATTTTCAAATACATTCGAAAATATTTTTACGTATTAAATGAAGTGTCTTCAACTTTGCAATTTTCCTTTCTTCTATTATTTTTTCCTTTGCTTAAAAAAACTGGAAACAAAATCAGAATAAAAAAATTAATTTTGCCTGTCCATTCAAGCTATTTGGATATGACCCATAATTACAAGAGGCGATAAACGAATTTCACTTCTGTCATTACTTTTGCTTGTCTCATAAAACAAAGTCAGTAATGCAGCAGTTGAAAAAAACCATGGTCTCTTTTGATATAAATTAAAACAAAAAGCAAAAAGCAGAATGTACCTGAATCTTCTTGATACTATTTTAAGAATTTAGTCAGACATTCTGATCTCAAACAATTAGATATACTGTAAAAAATTTCAGTCTTAAGAAATAATAAAAGGTTGTTACATCTGACAATAGTTTTTGAGCAAATTTCACTCATTTCAGCTCAATGGCAGTGATTTTTTAAATCTGAAGGATTTAATAATTTAACATGGGCAATAAAAAATGCTTAAATATAGCTTTTTTTCCATTCCTTTTATTCAGAATCAAAGGTTTAACATGGTTACTTTAGTCACGTAACAATAAAAAAATGCAAAAGTAGAAAATATATGATTTGCAATGATATAAAATGCTTGTATTAACTAACGGGCCTTTCTTTTTCATCACAAAATTCATCGATAAACAGTGCCATTGTATGCATTATCAGTCGCGAATTTAAGAACCGAAATTAATTCAATACCAAAAGCTTTGTATTCATCAGTTTCATCTCAAAGAAATTTTCAGAACTAGTGCTTTGAATTCTGTATCTTTCAGTTACTTCCTTGCTGTTTTCCCTTTTGTGCAATTATTCATTCGGATTAAATCGCTATCGAATTTAAAAGAACCCCTTCACTAATACTCAAAGGTAAATGACCTCTGGGGTCTTCCTTAACGCCATCTACAGATGACAATAACCTCCATTGTAAAAGCTATTTTAATCATGTCTATTCATGGTTTCCAGCGATCTCTCGCGAGAGATCCCAGGCGATTTAATCCTATTACATATCAAAGGTGTATTAAAAAGACAAAAGTGCTTAGAGCCAGTTAGGGATTTGATTGACAAGTTGGCTTTTCGGAAGGATTACTCTGCATTTTGTAAGACTGAATAGTTTAATTTGTCGGATACGAGCTTTTGAATTTGTTTGGTTAAACTTTTATAACACTACAAAAGTAAAACTTTTATGTCTTTAATGGTCTACTAACTTTCATGGACTTCTACTTTAATGGACTACTCTACTAACAATTTAATGGTTGCTGAATAATTAACTGACGTTAGAAGAAGAGAGAGAAAAATAAATTAACTACACTTTAAAAATTAGTAGGTTAAATTTAGATTAAAATAACACGCCGAATAAGGATTATTGAAGGAGTCAAACAACAATAATCAGAGTAATATTTGTAATACTTTGCTGGACTAGTTTCAATGCTTCTGTAGTTCTAGACAAACTAAATTGCAAAGTTGACAAATATTAAGGTGATTTTTGTTGTTTGATTTCTCCAATAATTTAGTAAGTTTAATTCGAATGCTGCTATTTTATTAAATTACAAAACACAGTAATTTTCTGGCGCTGATTTTAACAAGAAAGAAATCTCAATGATTCAAATATGCATTTTTTTCATTCATTGTCTGCAATTTGCTCTCCAATCGATATTATTATTTGCGAAGAATCTTAATACATCAAAGGTCCTTTGTTTAAACACAGATATAGCAAAAATGTTGGTGATTCTCCTACCTTTGTTGTGCTGGGGCAAGCAAAACTCATCAATCTGAAAGACGTTTCTAGAAATAGACCTAATTTACTGCCATCATTAGCTCTCAAATTCTGAAGGAGATAATAAATGCATCCACAAATGAAAAATAAAATTATTCGTATAATCTTCCCGTATGACTTGTGATGGAACGCTTTATAAACAATTAAAACAAATTTAGGTGTGCACAGGGCCATTGCTACTTGCTTGCTTTGCTTTGGACTGCAAGACGACAGCCAGTGTTCATGTGATGCTTCCGCATATCTAAATCACTATATCTGAGTCTAAACTAGCTTACCAGGCTGTTTTGGAAAACGATCCACATTAACCTGAGAGCTTGGGTAGTCAATGCCATCAAACATCCTCAAGCTCAGATAAAAATCTTTGAGTTTAATCACAATGTCTTTTCCCTTTAGTAAGAGTGATTACAAAAGACTGTCAGTTCCAAGCTCTGTACATTATATACTTAGTGAACTTCTGAATATTATATGCCCTTAGTCCCATCTTATATAGACTGGTTCCGAATAATGTGGTGTTCAATTAGCTGCCATATAATTCCTAAGAGCTACCATTAAATCCATGAAGCTTAATAGCTCAGGGTCCGGAGCCTTGTTGGCGAAGTAAGAAATAAAATTAAATGTTATACTGCTAATAAAATTTACGCTCAGTTTTAATCTGAGGAAGTATAGAGACTTAATGAAATATAAAGAGGTGTAGAGTGGTAAACTAATAAAATCTAAAGAAATGTAAACATTTAGTATAAGCAGTAACAGTAACAGTCATATTAGGTGATATTAAAAAGCTGCAAGAATATCATGATTGAGATAAGTGAGGATTATAAGCAATAACAATATTTAGTACGGTTGTTGTTGCTTCTAATCTTTCTAATCTGAACCTACTGTAAAATCAGGTGCATGAACTTTACCGTGCCCAGTCAGCAAGGCTTGCTTCTGTCATCGACAGACGCAAGGCTCACGTGCTTTAAAGGCGACAGTATCAGTGTATCCAACTCTATTCTAGTTTTCACGGAGAATCTTTCAGAGAATGCATCCGTGGATCTCTTCGTCTCCCGCAAACCGTTTGAGAGGATTCCGAGATTCGGATCGGGTCCAAACCTAGAACATAGATTGGAAATTATCCAACTTAACCATGTTAAGTAGCCTTATCACCGGTCTGTGTGTCACACTCCGTCTTGCCCCAAAACGATTCTGTCCACACTATTGCGGTTAATCAGCAAGGCGACGCAACGTCTCCATTACAACGGACGTATTTGTGAGCCAGATATTAAATGTACCACCAAGCCAAGGCTACAGAAGCCAGCTTCTTTATTACCATGCCAACAGTGCCGCATTTTATAAAATGTAATATTGTTAATAAAGTGTAAAATAAGCTTCAAGAGTGTCAACAATCCGCAAAAGCAGTAAACAACGACCGTCAGTCTACAGGTCTCCGGTGATCAATAGCACTATTGCGCATTAATCGCAAGTGCCCCAGTATATTTGGAAGCATACTGTTGAACAGCTTCGGATTTAATCAAAATTAAATCCTTGACCTAATTTTAAATTAAGTATTTACCTAACTTTATTGTACACCCCTCCCAAGATCGGTTATCTACAGACTGAAATCAAGACAGTAGGGGGCAAATACGCTTGATGATGGCCTGAAGTTTTTGTTTTAATAAAAGACCTAAGTGGTGTAATTTTAAACTCATATAATTTATAAATATATTCAGTTCATGATTTTTATCAGCATCTGCACTAATTAATGAGTAAAAGATGTTTGTGATGTGTTGAGTTCAGTATATGGTACAGAATAATTTGGGTTTCATGAGCACTTCACTTGAATTTCGTGCAATTTTAAGCTCACTGTGATATAATTATTCGATCTTACAGCTTCTTAAATTCTATGTAATAACAGACATATTCTTTGCATCTAAGAAATAAAATATATAGTCGATAAAAGACATACTGGTTTTATTTCATTAAATTACAATGATTTGAGTTCGCTAGAATAGCATAACGAATAAGAACTAAATAACAACAGTCTATTATGTATCGCTTGAATCAAATTGTAAAACTTTGATGCTTATAAATAAAATTAAATAAAAGCATAAATGAAACTTCCAGGTATTACAGGAATGCATAAAATAATACTTTTAAGTGAAGAGGTTCAAAAGGGCAATCTAGGCCAAAATTGCATTACAGTTTTTGGAAAATTTTAGAAACAAAACATAAAAGCAACAACGTAAAAATCAGAAAATATCCTTAAGTACGGGGTAGAAAAAAAAACGAGGAAAAAATCTCAAGTAGAAAAAAAAAACGAAAACAAAAAATAACAAATATATATATCAGGTACTGCGTAACAAATTCAATGCACTTGCACTTTGAATGTACTAATGCGTATGATTTATTATAATATGCACTTGGATGAGCATAATATATTTTTTAAATTTTGCCAATTTGATGCTAGTATGATATCCGCCGTTTACTATAGACGATTATGGAGTTTCATTTCTTGCATTAATAATGATTTTTATTGATTAGAAAAATATTTAAATTTAGTAACTGTTTAACAATTTGCAGTTTTCTTGTTTTTATTCCCTGGCTGTCATTTTTCTCATTCATTGCTGAATATTTAAAGAGTTCTTCAACGTTGTTCTTTGCTGAGGTTTCCTGGAAGTTGCAAAAATATTGTTATATTATAGTTGTTCTTTAAATAAAGAAAAAAGATATTGGTGCTATGTTATTAATATGTCTGGAATCACAGAACTGGAAAACACTTCTTTTGACCCGGGGAACCTCTTTTGCTAGTTGATTACTATTTATTCTTAATCGAATTATCCCCCTCGTGTAATTCATATTTTCACCTCTTATTGAAGTTTAGCCCCCATTTGTTGTATAACGCAACATATCGAATTAGAAATTTCCATTGAAAAAGTATCTATTCTCAAACACTTAGAACAGAAATATATTAGTAATTATCAGTTTCTCTAAAATGTACAAGAAGTCTACACAAGAAGCCAACCCGGCTTTTTTCCTCCTCATTATTTAATAAAAAGAATAAAAAGTGGCTCCTTATGTGCATCAGCTGAATCCTCGTGTTTCAGAGTCTAAAATAAAAGGGCATTTCAAAGCATGTTCTAATAATTCAAAGCATAATAACAACATTTATTTTCATAAGACGCAAAATCATTGCTGGGTATGACTGTTCTGCCAATAACATCCGATTAGGTCCCCGAAATTTATCGTGGCCTGGAAAGGTGGGTTGCATCTCTTGCTGGCATGAGCCTTGGGAACCTTACTGGGAATAGTATAAGCTTTCCAAGCTTCTTCCTAATTTTGAAGATTGCTTCAGAAAGCAGATTAGAGAACCTTTTGGTCCGGCAGTATTTTAAGTACCCCACTTCACAATGATACGGTACACTTGAAAACAGCCAATTTGTGCGTGAGATATACATAGGTCAGGTAGTGTCTGTTTAACTGAAAAGTACCATTTTTTGTCACACATAAAAACGGCATTAATAAGATACTTTTTTTCAAAAGCATTTTTAGGTTTTGCTGTTCAGTACTCTATAGATCATTTAATTTCCACATATATGACAGGTCTTTGTTTATTAAACCTTACTGGAAAAAGCACGGATTTTTAATGCTTCCTTACTTTAATCACTTATTTTGGTACATTTCACAGGCCTCCATAAATCTTAAGATTATTTTAATTTCAATTTGCTTTGTTTATTAATGCTGTTTCTTATTCTTGGTTATAATTCGCTTTAAATGCTTATAATTCGCTTTGTAAGAGCATTGAAGAGTAAAAGTTTTAAAGGATAATATGAGCTAAAAATAATTTGAATGCAGAAATCACTTCATTATCAAAAGTGTTTAGTTTACAACATTAAAAATTTGAATGAAAGAACATGTTTTAAATACAGTTTCGCTTTTTAAAATAATTATTTAAGTTATGCAATGACTGCGTGAATTTCCTATCCTTTTCACATTTCTGACTGAGCAATTATCTCTGAAACAGTTTTTCCTATTAAGAATTAACAAGATAACAATATATTTTCCGCAGTATTGTTCTTAGAAATGACACTATATTATGTATCACGGTATTTATAACCATAATGAAATTTATATATTTTCAAGAATTGTGAAAATCATAACATTGCATCCAATATGAAAGTGCTTGATACTTATCTCCCTTTGTACAAGTCATAATCTTGGAAAATAAAACTAATTTTAAATTGAAATTATTATTAAAGTATAATAATCATCTACTTGAACACGAAGTATCATAAGTATCGCATCATATAGTGTAGCTAAAGATATAATCCATGGTTTCCCGTATCATCAATATGCCTTTAAGGGTACTGTTCGTGAATGCGAAGGTAGTAATACACATTCTTCATACTGTATGATACGCTTCTCTGTATTTTAAAAACATTTCCATCGATAACTTTTTGAGTTCAAGTAATCAATTCTTGTGATATCTGATATTTTTTATTTCGTCAAAATTTTCAATGAAAAATAAAATTCCATTGCATATATAGAATTTATGATGTGGGGTTCCACCTCTTGTATTTCAACGTTCAATGTGAGGAACCTTATACACTGATAAGCGAATAATCACTTGAGTGTGTCAATAGAGATGTAACACTCAAGAAGTGTTTATTACCCTTTATTTGCCGAAATAAGAATTAACACAGTTTGCTCCTTTCTCAGAGCGTACAGTAAAGCCTCCACTCGGGCTTGAACTCAAATGAATAAGAATTAAAACTTAACTAATGCTTAACTAAAAGATATAGACGAAGCTATCAGGATTCTAAGAAGTCGGCCCCTAAATCTCAATTAAGTAGGCAAAGCTGTCAAGGTCCTAAAGAACGGCCGAGCGTAGTAATAGCTTCGAGAGAGACGTAGCCCAAAGGCAAATGCGAGCTGGTGAGAAACTCTGGCTCTCTAACGAAGTCAGTGAAGCATCGACTTAAATAGTACTCTTACTCATTTGCATTAAACGCGTTTTTGGAAATACATTCTGGTAGGAAATTGTGAGCTGAAGCTAGAAGAGATAGGAAAGGTGGATAAACTTAAAATAACTATTACAAAATTAGGATTACAATGAGTAATACTAAACATATATATTAAGTACAATATTAAGTACAATGAGTAATACTAAACATATATAAACATATATATATTATATCCCTTACAATGAGTAATACTAAACATATATATTAAGAAATACTTTTAAAATTTCACAGATGATAAATGACGGGGAATAGAGATACCAATACCAATATTTTGCTGTAACAACTAGAGACAAGTATGGTCATATTGCGACCATGCTTGCCTCTAGATTGTTAAGTACTGAGCGATTCTTAAGTATTGCGCTATTTATATAGACTTTTTTATATTACTGTTACACTCGAAGAGTAATGCATGAATGAACTGTAAGGAAGTTGCAGATTATGACACGCATATGGAAGAATAAGACATTTTTATAGCAATTTATATTACACTTATGTAAATTTTTTTATGTCTTAATTGAAACTGTTTGCATCATTATACACTGTTGATATCTCTAAGCTGCGTTATGTTGGTGTATAATTAGAATGATTACATATAATGCTTTACAAAAGGAAAGAGAATGCTACATATAATCTGGAAAAAATGGGGAGGAACCCACATGTTTAAGACTTTTACTTATTTATTGTTAAAACGTGAATAAAATGACTGCTACAACGAACCATGAAAATACTTTCTCTTGAAGAATTAATATTACCATTCAGAAGACATTCCTCTGAAAGGCAAGAATTCTTTTTTTCCCTCCAAGAGTTTTGGACACACCAGCGCACTTGAATCCATCCAAATAAAGAAGAAAAGCAAATAGGAAGACTGCATACCTCAAGTATAGTGATCCTTTCTTGCCTCTAAACAATGAAAGTTTCTGTGATTTGATTTTTGAAGAAAAACAAAGCCCCGTCCCCAGACAATAGCAGCCAGAAGCCTGTCTCACTGATCACAATAATTAATTACTAGATTCCATCAAAAGGGCTTGTTTATTGAATACCCTGAAGCAACGGCTCTTTTGTGATACCCAAGAATGCCCCGGCAGGTGAAAGTTTCCTGTAATAAGCAAGCAAATGAAAGCATAAAAATAAAAATTAAAAAAATAAAAAATTAATTAAAAAAAAGACAGCTTGCCGCGCCTAAACTGCTGTAAAGTGATCTTAGCCCTTGAACTTGTTAATTCATGAGACAAAGACCGATGGAATCCTAATTTTACACTTCAGTATTCAGGATTGATTAAGCTGACATCTTCAATTATGAGACAATTTGAAATGTAAACAAAGCAGTAGCCGCTTGATCAATCTTGAACAAAAGTGTTTCTCTACTGTTTTACCATCAAATCGGGGATGAAAACGAAATAGGCGTGACAATCAAAAACGCTGACAGATTAAAGTATTTTCTATAAATACGAGAGACAGAGCCTTTAGAAGTTGCGTTACATAGTCATTATCACGTATTATTTGTAAATACAAGTTTTAAATTTTAAACTGCAATATTAGTTGCTTCTTTTCACTTGTTCACCAAACGTATACTCTGTAAACTGTCTACAAATAAAAGTGGGAAAATTTCGATTTCTGAAGATTTATGTTTTCCAGATTCAACAGATTTTAGAACACCATTGATATTTGAGTTTATTATCATTAAATTATGTCCAAAGGGGCGTTTTTTTAACATTTTGTGTGTTACCTTTATTTCTTAAATATCATGTTCTTCTCACTTAAACCAGAGCAATATCGCAAAATAATTTTAACATGACCATATCTTTAGAATTTCCGATACCCAGTCTCATGCGCTGGAGATAAAAATGTTTTTTTCTGTACAATGTTGCCATTGTTTGTTTTGAAATCCTTGAGTTTGTTAATCAAAAATTCGTAAAAGTTTTACAAAATATGAAATCGATAATAAAACAAATTCCAAATTCCAAATTTGGGCTTCCAGATGCTCATATTCGAGTGGAAACGTTCAATATTCAAAATTTGATAGCTCTAGATGCCGTTATTTTGTCACAATGCGAGAAACATCCATATATTTATGCAGATTCTTCATTATTTAATTTCCTTAAATATAATACAGGTCGATAACATTTGGTGGTTACAATTTGAAAAGTGAAACAATGCTTTTAGTGAATCAACGCAAGATGCCAAAACGAAATTAATAGTCTTTCTGGCCCTTTGCTACTTTGGATTGCCCCTTTGGACTAGAAAAAAAATCTAAAGATTTTGGTTTTAAGCAAAAAAAATAAATAGAATAGAATACTCAGAACACATATGGGAAATATTTTAATAATCGAGTTTATTTATAACAATGGTAGATGTGTTTAATTTCACATTTCGAATAAATATGGTTAATCACTTACGATAAGTATTATTTCTGAAAAATGTGCCATCGAAGATACCATAGATTCCATTTAGCGACCGTTCCATTTTAGCGTCATTCATGAATTTTGCCTTTTGCCTTACAATGGAAGAAAATACGGTATAATGAAACAAATAACTAATATGTTAATATATATAATCCTGTTCACGTGCTTGCTCAATTATGAGAAATATAACCATGTTAATACTATGCAATGAATATGTTATTTTGAATGAAAAATTGCATACTTTATACAATATTTTATTTAATTTGAGCAGTTGCATGTGGATGCGTCAAATAAACTATACAAATTTCCTTCGCTATTTTAAAGCTTCTATTTTCAGTAAAATTTAATAAAACTTTAATTAATATACGTACTACTATAAATGAAAGACTGATTCTAACAAGCATACTGTTAAAATAAATGAATACACAAATTTCGTATATTTTTCAGGTTCTTTCTTGAAAAATACTGTGCAAAAACGTTCAAAGGAGGTCAAATAAACTTACATTAAAACCTCTTCAAAGAATTTATGATAGAACAAACGGGTAAGATAAATGGTTTTTAAGTTTGCAAAAAATTAAATGTTATACCTTTGTATATAGTGTGTTTATAAACTCACACAATTAAGAACACTTTATGTGTGTGTGTGTAACACATTAATTACATTACTTTTAAAAATCTATTAATATATTTTTAACTGCTGTTCTCTCTTACGCTAACGACAAGCCACAGCATACGCAAATAACAGGCACTGCTTGTTAGAATACGTCATAAGCTAAGAGTTTTGTTTACGCATAATTCATTTATTCTTTTAGATATAATATTAAATTTCGTTATTTAAAAAACCGTTTATTTGGTGAAAACAGCAGTATTTCATAACTAATTATATCCTTCTCAATGCTTCATCATTGATCTCTCCTTCCAGAAAATGGGATTTAGAATTTTTGATTCGAAAATCTTCTTTATATGTTATCAGGAATCTAAGAAAAAGGTGCCTGCTTATAAATAAATAAATTCCTTTCACAGGCATAGCTTTCTGTTCTGTAAATAAATATTTTAAATAAATACGAATGCAAATCAAAATAAGTGCACTTGAAATTCAGAGCTTGCAGCCGCAAAAACTTCAAAGTTCCATTAAAATTCCTCCCCCCTCCTCCATTTAGTATAGTCAGAGGTAATGCACGTTTCGTTTCGAAAGTAGTATATATTTATATGTTTCTCTTTTGCTCTTAGTATGTGTATATCTATACAGGGAGTCATAAATAATATTTATTTAATATTTCTATGAACATTTTATATGTCATTCCTGGTATGCAATATCATCATGATATAATAATATCACATATTATTATGTGTAGTATTTATCATGTGTAATACCCTCATTCGATTCGTAATATAATTATTAATAAATACCATCATCAGTTCACTCAAATATTGTAAAATTAATTCCATTTCTGCATTTTGAAGTTCCATTTCTGTATTCCATTTCTGAAATATTGTAAAATGAATTCTAATGAAATATTCCTTTCAAATGTCAGAGAATGAACGTAAAATCGAATTTCATTAAATATGCAACAAAATTCTACTAAAGGTATTTGCTTTGAATACTAGTATGCTCTAGTACACTCTCTGAAAAAATTAAATTCTATAAAAAATATGTGTTTTCCGTTACAGACAATTCGAATTTAAATATTTTTTAAATGAATCAATGATGCATGTGATAAGTTTCTAGGAATCTCGAATCATAATTCCACAAACGACCTTCTATAATTCTAAGCTTCAGGGGAGAAAAGTAATACGAGCTCCGTGTGTACAATACATGAATTAATATGTACATGAAACTTTCATTGAATCAAATTCTAAGGAAAATACTTAAATCATAATACACGTAGCATTCGTTTTAGGCAGCGCAACGATTTTATAGTAACGAGAAATGAAATCTGCGTAAAACGGGACCATTCTTTAATGCAAACTGGGAAATATATTGCATAGTTTTTGTTTAATAAAAGGATATTAACTTTCCTAATGTGCTAAGTTTAATATGTGCTAAGTTTTTAAACTAAGATATAATGTTTATTTTCTTAAGAAAATTTTAAAAATAACAAATAATTCAATAAGTATTTACACAGAAATCAAACAATATTGGGAATGAAATATTTAAAATGGGTATATGCAAGATATCCCTTGCCTGTTTCTCTCAGAGTTCGTTAAGCTTTTCGTCGACATCGGCAATAATCCGCATTTCATTCCTGTTTATCGTTTGGAAATGAATTTATTTGTAACAAATAAAGATTTTTTCGTTTTGGCGATTCTCTTAAATATCCAAAGTAACTGAGCAAAGGGCTTGAATTCGTTTGTTTCCTAAATGAAAGTTTTGCTGCAAAAACGCTTGACATGTTGCAAAAATAGTGTTTGATTATAACATTTTGATTTAATATGTTTAAGGAATGCACTGAATGTGTCTACTATGAACCACGTTCTGGTAGGCAATTCACTTCGGCTAATGAGTAATACATCGATTAAGTCAGAGATCTCATGCTTATTGATTGCCGTTTAAGAATTAGGGATATTCATTAACAAATTTTTGTATAATTTGGAGCTTGTTAAGCAATTTTGAAAGATCATTTTGGGTTAATACCCTTTGCTTCTAGATTTGTTCCAGAAACGTTAAATTTCTTTTGGAAATAGCAACGTGTTCATATGAGTTCGAGAAGAATAGATCTACATTTTAGATGTAGAAAGCTTTCAACAATCAAGTGAATGGTGCTTGAAAGGTAAAGCAAGAAAGAAAAGATCATTTCTTGGTCAAAATAATGTTTGCTGTTTTTCTCATGGTGCTTGTGCATTGGGGTATGCGTCAACAACTGGACAAACTGTTAACAAAAAACATTATTCGAACTTTTAGCGGTATTGACGTGAAGCAGGTTTTGGAAAACAACTTGAATTGCAGCCAGAAGACTCAGAGATTTTGCACCTCGATAATTCCCCATCTACTCTCGTTGTCCGTGAAATTTTGGTAAAAAAAAGTTCTACAAATGCCACTGCCCAATCTCCTTATTCCCTTCCAACACCCCGTAAGACTATTTCTTATTTCCATAGTTAAAATTATCGCTTCGTGGCTACTGTTTTGAATATGTGAAGAATGAAAAAAAAATTCTATGAACTTGTGAAAGATTTTCATGAAATTGTCTTTAGAACAGGTTTCGAGGTTTGGGAAAGCACTGCAGTCAGAGTGGATTACTTTGAAGGGAATGTAACACGCTTGGATTAATTATTAAGAAAAATAAACATGTGCGTAGGGCATCAAGGATTGGAGACACCACGAAAAGATCTTTGGAATTCATAAAAAGAAGACACTAACCAAACTTCTCATTGTTATATTTATCGCGGATTGTATGATACAGCTAAATCAAGACAGAACGAAAAGAAATTTGGAAAAAAACAGATACTATACCGTAAATGTATTATGTAGGGACACCAAAATCTTTTAAAGCTTAGGGCCTCTAAAAGTCTTAATCCGGCTCTGGGATGTAAAGAATATTTTGGTAAATTTGAATCGTAAATTTACCCGAAGATCGGCTGTACGTAATTTATACAGGTTTCCTTCGTAGGTGTTATTGAACAATAAGATTAAAACCATAGTTTCTACAGCGGTCCATTCGGTTTCATTCAGGAGACAGTTTTGTCATAAATCTTTGTGGTTTAAGCCATAAAAGTCAGTAAGTCCATTCACACATGTTTAGCAAGAATTAAATCATAGCCAATCAGGGAAGGGAAAGCTGATTCAGCAAACCCGTCGACCGATGTTTGCGTTTCTCTGATTGGACGTTCTTATACCAATTTGACATAAAGCTGAAAAGTTAGAACTTTTTGACACAATCTTTAAATCAGTTTTTGTGACGTATCAAAGTCTAGTTGCTTAGCAAGCTTAGCTTAAACCTGCTATAACTTTAAAAAAACCTGTATAAACGAAGCTTAAAGGCGCCGCAGGGACTCTTAATGGCTCTGTCAAGACTTGACTCAGGCTCTGTAATCTCTAATTGTTTAATCACGAAAAGTCCTCTGGGGTATCAGTCCCTTTAGAAGGCTCTAGTGGTTGGCGGGCTGACTTTGCCGCTTGGGTCTGAACCTCATCACTAATTGATTGTTATGTAATAATGGCACTAGTTAAACATTAATACCTCCAAAATGCTCTGGCTGAGTTTATCCACTGAGGACAAATAAAGTTGAATGTCATCTGGCAATGAAAGGAGAGTTTGATTTGAGTCATTTTGAGCTATCTTACAACTTTATTGGCTACCAAACCAGCCTGGCTGTATTCATCCATTGATGAGGGGCTAGGCTAAGTGTCATTTGTTGATGAAAGGAGAGGTGGAGGATCATCGGTAAGTTAGCAGAAGATTCAAAAAGCAGGATATAGCGATCTGATTTCCTGGCTGTAGAAGAAATCAAGAATGTTTTGCCTTCCCTTTCTCTTTCGTTTATTAATAATTTGAAAATAAGAAGATAATGCTTCATTTAAATTTCTTCTACGAAAATCGCTTTCTCGTTATTTTCAATTCTTCTGTATATAATATTAAAGCGAGGAAGTTTTTTAAGATCATCAGTTTTCATTATCTCAGCGACTTTGTCTGTAGCTCGTTTTGTTTCTTAACTTCATTCTAGATCAAGCCTATCTGCCTTTTTCTCCTAATTTTTCAACTGAATGTTTTTTTTCTTTTATACATCAGTGTTAACTCTCAGTTCCATAATAGGTTGGTGAAACTTCGGATTCAAAACAGACAAAATCTAAATGTAACTTTTAAACTAAGATCCCGGTTTATGAGACCATTTACTTTAGAGCTTTGATTTTAATTTTTTGAATTTTAAATTTTTATACATATTTTCCCCTAGTATTTTTGGCTTAGTTTCTGAAATGTCAAAGTTTGAATGGTTATGAACTAATAACAGACTTTTCTCCTTTTTTATAGCGTGACTTTGTGCTATAATTGGATACACATCCGACTGGCAGTAGGAGTACGTATTCCTGTGCATCGCGGATTTATCACCTTTGTTAATCTGGCAAAAGTTATAACTCTACAGTGACGCCCGAATTAAAATCATGTGGTGAACGATAATTCGTCACCACCAAGGTTTGGTGATCGAGTATGCTTTTCCGCCGAAGCCATTAAACTGGAGGAGAACGTAAGGTATTTTCTCCTTCCTTATCACGTGCCTTTGTGGTACAGTTAGAAGTACGTCTGGCTTACAATGGAAAGCTCTGGAGTTTGAATTCTGACAAAAGCATAGCGCATTTTTCATGTTTCCTACTTCCAAAAACTTAATGATACTGCAAATTGAACAGTAAGTAAAACAGAAGTGATTGTACTGTAACATTCATAGCAGTTAAAGAAATATTTTAAATCTCGAATTTCCGACTTTTTTCCTTCAAAATCTATTTGATTATTTAATTCATATCCGCTATAGAAAAAAAAGTTTTCTGAATTTTCTACAGTTAATGGAGTTATAAAAAATAACAATTGTACAAATTTGATGAAGTCTTCTGTAATGTTTAAAAAAGTGAAATATTATCTTTATTTTGGTGCTAATAATTTATTTGGAAGAGGCCGATTTTAAGAAGCTTCTATTTTCAAACTCGCTTAAAGCTACGTAGTTCAAAAGCATTATTTCAAAATGCCTGATTGTAACTCAAAAAAAAAATATATATTAGGACTAATCTTAATATAAATGTACTTCCTTGAAAAGTTTTTGTTTATTGTAATTCGTTTTTGAATCTAATTTTCTATTTCTCTTAAATATTATTTCTTATTTTTCGCATTATTAATTTGTTTTTTGGCGTTCTTCTTAGTTCTTCATATTAGGTTTTAGTCTCTTCCCCTTTATGCCTAACCTGCCTAAAATCACTAATTTCCATGTTTTTTAGTCAATAAGTATATATTCACTCATGTAATTACTTTATAAGAATTATGAAATACTGAGAACTTAATCAGCAGTTTAATTATATAAGTTTATGAAGATAACAACTGGCCAACATTCGGTATTTAATGTTAAAAATACTCATGCTTTATAAGAATCTTTCATTAATAATACCAGTTTTCTTATCGTCTTCGGAAAAAGAACTGTGTTTAACAGCAATTGGAAGTTTTCCAATAGTTTGCCTTAAAATTATAATAACATAATCCCTTCCCTACTTCCACCTATGTCAAACAAAGGTCGTGCCATTGCCCTGAGAAGCTTGACTTCTGTGAGCCCAGCTATTGATTGCATAGCTTTTATACATTTTTCACTCACTTTAAAACAGTGGACAAAATTAAGTCAGCCTGCGGTTATCCGGTGACATCCACCACGACTTCCGGTGCATGCATGACTGCAATCTTGGACCTGTTGAGAAGAGAATATCCAGCCTCATGAAGGACATAGATGGACGATTTCAAAATCATGCATGGGAAGGCGTGGCTTCTTTAGCTTCAAAGAAAGGATTTAAGGGTTAAAAACAATAATCTGGGCTCATGAGAAAGGATGTCTTTATCATAAATTAACATAATTGTTAAAAAAACTTTCGTAGCTAATCTTATTGGTAGGAGATTTAGACAATTAGTTTTGTTTTTCTTCAGGGTCACTGAAAAGCAATTATCGTAATTCAGTAAAATACTGGAGTTTTATCTAAAGTTTTTATCAATCATCTATAGTGCATGCAACCGCAATTTTTAGTTTCCCTGTGTTTAAGAAAAGGAACTACGCCATTTGAAGGTCGCATGAAAGTCGTAATTTGCATTCACAAAAAATTAGCTGATGTACTTAAGCGAAATTTTGAGAAGACATTAATGTTAAGATTCACTGCAATGTTATAAAGATCTTATAATGCTACAAATCGTACGTGTAGCTTTTCAGTGATAATTCTGATCAATGAAATCAAAAAATTATGCACCTACCTTTGTTTTGGAGATTATTTAAGGCTGTAGCATTTACAACAAGAGAAATTTTTAAATTATTTTAAAGGTAATTTAACTTAATTTAATTAAATTATTTTTAAAATAATACTTAAATAAATGCAAAAACTTTTATGTATCGACAAAAACCTTCCTAAACCTTAGGGTTGCATCCAACATATACGTATGCAACTGTTTGATTTTAAAAAAATGGCGGAGAAAAGAAATAGGACGCTAGAATAAAATAATAGACTACTAATCTCTCTTATTGATAAGCAATATATATATTGTTGCGTTATACGGGTTCGTGGATTTGAGAGTATCCGATGAAAACACGATGCAGAACAATAAAAAGGACAATTTATTTACAGGAATCACTATTTACAGCACAGTTCCAAAATTACCTGTAAAAGCGTCGAAAATCTACAATAAATACGCTGAAACAATCAGCAACACAGCTTCAGGCTGTAACTGTAAAGGTAGCTTCACGGCAACACTAAACTTATAATAAAACACCGTGAAACAATCACCAATACACTGTCAAGCTATACTGTAAAGATAGCTTCACGGCAAAGCTCTATCTCGATTGCTTTCCGTTCACAAAACTCTCGCGTAGCTTATCACTCACAGTACGCAGCTATTCTCACAATAACCACAACGCTCACACTACTTCACAATCTGCCGGCTCTCAGAAACGCAAGGGTTTATATAGCTTTTCATTAGGTTCCACAGGTTTCGAGAAATATCTCGACAGGAAATTATTCTAGAAGCTTCCCGATTGGACCATGGGATATCGCCAATTTGGTCGCCAAATGGGCGATAAAGTCGCCAATCTGGCAACCCTACCATACACTATTTTATGGCAACCCTAGTGCTATGCCGGAAAGCTTACATACAGAAGCAACCGCCGAATTTTTCGCAACCATTTGTTGATTCAGATTTTAGTCAATCTTTTACATGCAATCTGTTTTAACTATCAACTCAATCAATCTTGTTGTTTTACCTTGCAAAAAGAAGTGACGAAATAAAATCGCTTCTTTTAATTGTTAGTTGAACGGGGGTTGATTTGTTCCCCTTGAAAAGTCAATTAATCTACGTTCAGCGGCAATAATTAGTTGGAGTTTTTCATTTTCCTTTTGAATGTTTTCGTCTTTTGCAACAAATTTTGCCTTTTGCAATTTTTATTTGCACTTTTAGCATGCACTTGCACAAGTTTTTTTTTTTTTTTTTTTTTTTTTTTTTTTTTTAACTTTTAATAGGAGATGGTTGTTTCTAAGGCTACTCGTTTTTCAGTTATACGAGATCCATAGCTACATACGTACGTATAGACGCCCCGAAAATAATCTCTTCTGAATCATTTTAAAACAATTTTATAATTCGTTTGAAGAAAAAGAGTCCTTTATTCTGTGCTTACGTACAGATGTCAGGCAAAACATCGCTAAATGGCATTCGATAACAGTCAAAATGGATATTTTCGGTGAAATTTGGTACCCGGAATTTTTCGTGATTACATTACTTCCTTTACTGCGTACAAGAAAGTAAAATTACGTAATATACATATAACTTATGCAGTATTATGTACATTAAACATTTTCTAAGAAACAGTTTTATGAACAGAGTTAGTGGTATTGCATAATATCATTAAAAAGTGTTTTAATATAAAAATTTTAAATGCAATAAAAAATTTACAGAAATATTTGTTTTTTCGCTGGTTTATGTAATCATTTAATAACTTACAGTACAGCATTAAAAACAAAATTAAATGTTTTCATAATTAAATATAATCACTATTCCTTAATAAATGCACTTATATTGCTAAGTAATAGAAAATTTTCAGTATTATTTCCTAAAGGAAATAATTACAGAATAATGAATTAGATATTAGACTTAAAATGTTAATTCAACATTCTACGAAAACTTCACATGCACATATTGGTAAATTTGCAGCAATAATCTTTAAAGTCTTTAAATATGTTTACACTGCATGCAAGTTACAAGAAAAATAAATTTATTTCCCGCTGCAAGGCATGAAGGAAGTCATAAAACAATTAAAATAAATTTATTTGCCCTTGCAATGCATGTAAGAATTCACACAGAATTTATTGTTACCATATAAAGTACACTCATGTCCATAAATTAAGGATAATTCGGAGTCACGCGGAAATCGAACACTAAAATAAATATATCACCTGTAAAATGACTACACACATCTTCAAAAATCATATGCAAATTTCAGGAAGTAACCAGATGACACCGATGGTACGTCACAATGACGAGAGTGTAAGAGAGTAATATATAAGGAATACAAACAAAGAAGTAAAATTGTTCGCAGGCGCTTTATAAGCTCAGTGCAATAACCGAATAGTTATAACACAAGGAATGTATTTGGATGATTTTTTACGTGGTAGAATTATCGGCCGTCTGGAATGTGGGCGTACCCAACTGGAAGTATCAGACGAACTTGGAATTGCCCAGAGTGTCATCTCCAGGCTTTGGCAACGATTCCAAGATGATGGTAATGTGAGTAGACGTTACACCACACGGCGCCCCAGAGTTACAACGCCGAATGAGGGCCGGTATTTGGCAGTTACTGCCAAAAGAAACAGGCGGAGCACAGCCTCAGACCTGTCTCGTCCGCTTTCTTCAGCCACTGGTACGACAATTTCAAGGCAGACCGTGTACCGACGCTTAGGGCAGATTGATCTATATGCTCGTATACCTTTCAGATGCGTTCCACTTACTGCAACTCACTGTCGCCTGCGGTTAGCCTGGAGTAGAGAGCATGCATTGTGGACACCGCAACAGTGGGCTTGTGTGATGTTTTCCGACGAGTCAAGTTTTAGCGTGCAGTCTGATTCTCGCCGGACTTTCATGTGGAGAGCTCCAGGTACCCGTTACCACCAAGAAAACATCATTGAACGACACCGTTACGGTGGTGCAGGAGTGCTCATTTTGGGGTGGAATTATTCTGGGTTCCAGAACTGACCTGCATGTTCAAATTGGAACCATGACAAGCCAAATCTATCGGGACGTCATTTTGGAACAACATGTACGTTTGTTTCGGCGCGCCATGGGTGCACAATTTGTGTTTATGGATGACAACTCCCGTCCTCACCGTGCAAACATCGTAAGCGAATGCCTTCAATCGGAGGATATCACCCGTATGGACTGGCCACTATTCTCACCGGACTTGAATCCAGTAGAGCACGTGTGGGACATGCTTGGCCGGCGAGTCGCAGCCCTTCAACCTCCTCCTACATGTCTCCTACATGTTCGGAGAGCATTACTTTTTGAGTGGTGTAATATCTCCCAAGATCAGATCGATAATTTGATACTCAGCATGCCTAGGCGTTGTACGGACTGTATTGCATCGTCTGGGAGACATACAATGTATTAACAATCATACCAACCATGTAATATTGGTTTTTTGTAAATAGGTTTTTTTAAATTTGCTCCAGGGAGAAAAAATCGCTAATTTTTTTAATAATATCAAACATATAGCATCTTTTTTTGCTCTTTACCTTCTGTTTAATAAATAAGCTTTACAAATAAATCAAATTTGTTTTGCTTCTAACTCTTCCTTTGCCTGATTTTGCATTATCCTTAATTTATGGACATGAGTGTATTAGATTGATCAAATGAATGTATCTATGTTGCAAGAAGCAGAATGAATAACATTAAGAACTACCATTATAAAACGGAGAATGATACTGATATTAAATGCAAATGCAAGTGCAGTTCTATGAAAAGAGAAAAATGCGAATATGGACACAGAATTTGAAATACCAGAAAACAACTCAGAGCTTAATATGCACAATTACATAATGCTCAATGCTTAGTTATAACTAACTGCTTTGCAGCAAATAATTAATTGTTTTAGGAATGCTTATAACAGTAAACATGAAGCTAACTTATAAGGTATTTTCTCCCTGCTTCCAGCATGCTTTCATGGTATAAGAGTATACGCTCAGCGCATATTCGAGCGGTGCCGGTTCGAGTCCCGGTGAGAGCATTGCTCATTTTTGCGGTCTCCTGCTTCATAAAAAAAGCCTAATGTCTCTAGAAACTTAACAAGCAAGGGTGAGGTTAGATTTTTCAATAATTATAAGGCCATTGTTATATCTATTTATTTTCCCTTTGATATATAGATATCATAGACTAGAGTTATCATGATGGGGAAAAACTGATGTTTGATTTCAATTTCCAGTTTTAATAAAAATTTGACTTTGCTAATCCTTATGTAAATGTTGTATGATATTTAAGATTATCTATCATAAAGAAAGGTTTTATTTTTCATGAATACATAACACTGATTCATGCTCAACGTTGAACATAAATCAATGATCATAATACTTATAAATTCCTGAAATTACTCGCCACGGGAATTATTTATATATTATGCATATATTCAAAATATATTGCAAATGTCGTGATAGTGAACATGATTTAATGTCGATGAATGCTAAAATCTCTTCTCCCACGGTGCGCAAACTAATTTACTGCCTAGTTATCAATTACAAGCCCCAATCATTAAGGAACAATTGGAATGAAATGAAACTGCATTCCCTAAACAGTTCCCCTGGCCCTTTCATCTTCATCATAATAATCACTATCGATTAGCATAATCCTTCTCTTTCCAAAATGGCGCGTTAAGCTTCTCGCAATCAAGTTCTTTCGCGTTCAAACCCGGGATTAAACGATTAACAGACATGGACTCTTGCTGGCTGAAGACAGCATCGATCCATGGGATTTAGAATGTTCTGAATGAGGATTTGAAGCGTTAATTGTCCGCGCTGCGCACCGCCCGCAAGTCTTAACGTATCTGGATGAGCGGACGGACGGACAGTCTCCGTCAGGTGCACCGGATATAACTGTCTGATTGGGAGTTAATGCTCTAAAGCTGGGAGTAATTCTGACGGCAGCGAAATCGAATAGCGACTGAAGCTGAACTGAAATATGGGTTATGTGCGAACTTAGGAGCAAACTTCGCTGTTTTGCAATTGATGTGTGGACTGCTAAAGTGGATTATCGTGGAAAGTTTTCGTAAAAATTAATGAAGCCATTCCCCTCCAAGAAAATAATTAAATATTTTAAATTTCATCATGCTTGATAAAACCCGATCATTAGTTCTGGCTGAAATATGCCTTACTTCTAAACTAATCCCGGTTAAATTAGTTAAAACAGCTCTAATATTTGAAGTTCATTCTTAGTTATTGTCAAATGAATTACTCATAACCGATATAGTAAAATACTTTTTCTTATATCCAAGTTTACAAGATTTATTACTCCATTTCGTACTACTTTTAAGGGCATTATTAGTAATTTCGGAAATCTTGCTGCAGCATTGAGCAAAAATACCATTTTTTAACAAGCAAAATTGTTTGGCAGAATAGGAATCAAAGGTAAATTTAAAATATATTCCTAAAATTTTCAGATATAAAAAAAAATGTTCTAGATCTAATTAAAACTCGATGGAAAACACTAAATTTTAAAGATTAAAACACAGCTAATCATTTTTACATTATGTTCATCCGCACGCGACCACCAGCAGTGGATTAGATGAGACCGCTGAACACTGGTAGTTCGACCAAGAATCAAATAGCGAGAAACGGGATGGTTGCATGGATATTTACGTGGCTTTCAGTATGTGTAATAGGAATTATGAGCCAGTTTTCTTTAGGATGCCCTCCATGAAAGTTACTTATTCCCTTTAGTCACATAGCTTTAGTGTGCTTTATCTTAAACAAATAATCTAATCTAACGTAACTATCTGCTTGCAAGATAATGTAAAACTTACTCACCGAATTGGTACATCAAAAAAAATATTGGTTCTGATTAACTATTTTTAATGATCCTTAATTCTAATAACTCGAAACAGATAAATATTAATCCTCTGTCTTGAAAAAGGAAAGCTTACGTGAACAATTAAAATGAATGATAACATTTGAATAAACATTAGCTTTGGTTTCTGTAACTTCTCGGAGTGGGAAGCACTTGTACGGTAAATTTAAAAGGAACATAAACCGAACAATACACCTAATTCGGAGACTAATCACATTGTAGAATGAATCTATTACGGCCTTGCCCTCTCTAAAGCAAAAAACATGAAAAATCACCTGCGCCCTTACTAGGAATCGAACCCCACATCTTTCATTTGGTAGATGGGCATGATAATCACTTACACCACTACAACGGGCTTAAGAGAAAGTGATAATTCCTTACAATATAATCAGGAAACAACGTCTTAGTATAAATAAAAGCCCTATTACGTTGTAAAGACATTAGGTTATTTCGAAGCAGAAATCATGAAAAATGTGCATTGCCATCCCTGAGACTCTAACCTCGGACCTCTTGAATACCCTCCGAGTGGGCTGACCATTACACCACGAAGGCATGCTAAGAAGGCTGGAAAAATACTTTATTTAACGTGTGAAATTTAACGTACCTAAGCTATGAATGAATTTTATATATCTCAGTATATGTTTTGCCTCAGTTATCGTCACTTCAGTTCTATTTGCATCAAGTGTTAGGACAGTTGGGTTCCATTTTTTTTTTTTGGTTAAACATAAATATTAACTGCATGAAAATATTTACATGTCTTACTGGAAATGCATGCAGTACACTTGCTTAGAGTTTGTTGGTCTTATATCGCAAAAAAGCGTTTAGTTCCAAGTTATAAATCTCACTGAAAACGAATCATTTTATCCTTACTTCCTTCAACTGGTAGATACCGCAATTTCTTTCGAAATCTTCTGTAGAATTTTGAAAAACCTTCTGATCTTTCTCTTCGGGAAAATGCAAATTTATGTGCATACATTTGTAGAGAACTCAGAAGCAGCTCTACAAGGAGTGAAAATACTGATTTATAACAAGGAATTTCGCCTATCAGTACTCACAAATTCTTATTGGTATTAAAATGATGATTAAATAATTCTATATACATGTTTTTCTACGATCAATATTACCATTATAGATCATTATTGGATAGAATACGGGCTTTAGTGAGAGGCAGTCTAGGTTGTATTACTATAATAAACTATCAACTTATTTTTATATAAGGCTAAATTTAAGTGAACTGCTTTTCGCTTTTCAGTTTTTTCATGAACTAGCAGTAAACAGTAATGGTCAGCAGTTCATGAACAGCAGTTTAAAGTAATGGTCTAAATTACTTTCATCGACTTTAATTAGAAATTTTGAAATTCTTAATACAATAGTGCATTAAATGAAAACATTTTTAGTCCAATTATTTTTACTAAAATGTTAAGAGCAATTTAACATTTTTGCTCTTAAAGGTATGTAGAGGGCTCAAATAAACTAATAGAAACTTTAAATTAGATTAAAAGTGAAAAAACAAGCCATTTTTACTAAGTACTCAACAAACTGTAACAACAAACATTCTCCCATTGTGCTAGAAGACGCTGTTTGCCGACATTTAGTTGGAGAGCATCATTATCATATAAATCGAGGATGTTGCGGAGTATGGTACGTTTTATAGCAATACTAAAACAACTGATATGAGCTTCATTTATGGCATGGAGGTTTCACAGTTTATAAGGCAACGGACAATTCGCTATGCGATTGTATCGCGAAGGTTTCAAAACCGATATATGTTCCATCATCAAACATTTGCTCGTTTTCATCAGTTATTATATAAAACCGAAATGAACTTTGAGTTCTCTTCTTAGACTAAAAAATAACACACGAAACAATTAAACGTATTCAACATAATTGCAAATGTATGTGAAAGTTATGTGTGAACTTGTACTTTTTCATTTTTATTCTTCCCGCGTGCATCTTATATATTTGGAAGGCGTTTGTATTACATGTTCCTGAATAAAAATAAATGTTAAAAAAATAAAAATCTGAAAAGCATTCGGATTTTACATTACGCCCAAAGGGGCATTTTTTTTATGTTTTGTATGTTACCTTTATTTATTAAATATCATGTTTTTCGCACTTAAACCATAAAATTCAGTTCAACAGTAATATCGCAAAGTAATTTTAAAATGAGCATATCATTAAAATTTCCGATACACAGTCGCGCGCGCTGAAGATAAAAATGCTTTTTTCCCCCTCCGCACAGTGTTGCCATTGATCGCGTTGAAATCGTTGAGTTTGTAAATCAAAAATTCGTTAAAGTTTTACAAAATATGAAATAGATAATAAAAGAAATTCCAAATTTGGGCTTCCAGATGCCCATATTCGGGTGGAAAAGTACGTTATTCAAATTTGGATGGCTCTAGGAACCGTTGTTTTATCACAATGCGAGAAACATAGATACATTTATGCAACTTCTTCATTATTTAATTTCTTTAAATATAATATAGGGCTCGGATATTTGGTGGCAGTCATTTGAAAAAAAAAACCGGCATTTATAGTGAGCCAACGCAAAATGCCAAAACGAAATTAATAGCCCTTCTGAGCTAACGCCTTTTGGGCTAAAATAATATAATTAATGTTATTTTTTAACATTTATATGTGATAATTCTATATACATGTTTATATGTGATAATTCTATATACATGTTTATATTTGACAATTCTAACTTCACATTAAAGTTCCTCTAAAGTCTTTTTAATCCTCTCTGTGCAACGCCAATCCTTATAAATAAATATTGATATCGAAAACAAATGATAGAAGTTTTTAAGTGAATTAACCTTGAAGAAAAAGGCATTATTAATATCACAATACAAATTCCGCTGCAATTATAAGGCATATTACAATATAAATTAATATTAATAATTAGTATCAAAATATCACTGGGATTAAGCATTATTATTTCTCTTTTCTTCCAAGAAATTGCCTGTTAATTTATATCTTCATTGTTCCCAAGCAATTACCTGTTACAAAATTTACATAACATATTTGTGTTCCTTTGAACATCATTTTGTTCAAATTACACTAAGCAGCCGTGACACACTCGTTAACTTATGAGTTGACAGGTGTCAAATCATAAATCATTGTCATTAATTCCTTGCAAAAGCTCACAGTATTTTTTTGTCAACCTCTTTTCCTTAGTGCGCCAAACAAATAGCATTCGAGTGTTTTTATCATAAAAAAATAATTGAAAGCATTTCTCTATATTCTTCTTCAACACTCATTTAGCATGCAAAACAGATTTCTAAAACCTATGCATATTTTATCTAAAACTATATATCGATCAACTTAAAGCTCTAAAACGGGTTACTGTGTATTTAATTTCATCTTTACTAAAAATAGGTTCGATGCTTTCTAAGAGATAGTTGATATCTTATTATAGGAAGAAAAAATTATACTGCGCAAGCACGCTGATTAAGTGATGAAAATAGACTGCTTGTGTCCCTTAGTCCCTTCAACTGACACGTCAAAAGTTCATTTCAGGAAGTTATATGTGAAAATGTTTTGGTGAGTTGGATTAAACACTTGACTGAATTTTTCCAATCATTAAAATTTTAATGTGGCATATATTTCTATTTTCTGTTTAATGTATGCGGTTTCTCTTAACAAGCAGGCAAAGAACATATAATAAATTATATATCGAAGTTATAGAATTATTACATACATGATACTGAAATCAAAACTAAAAATTAAATCTTGTACATGTTAGTATGAACAAAGTAAAATTCTGTGTAAACTCCCATATAAAATAGCATATTTTTCTTGAAACGTAGTAACTTGACAGTATTTTCCAGCATAACTTGGCACACACAAGTTTTGCAGTGCTAATGCTAATAATTTCATAAAAAAAGTAAATTAAAAAAAATTATGTTTTTATGAATTCCTAAACTAGCCAAAAATATGATGAAGGCAACATGGGAAATGTTCCTCAAATATTAATCAAACAGTTTCGACATCGATATATTTTTCACATGCATTTCGTATATAGAATGCAAAGATAAACTACATCTTTCGCTAGGTTGGCCATTCCACAGCCTTTCGATGCTAAATTCTGAAATTATGAGACAATATGCACACCTGTTGTCTTTCGAACAGAGACATATTTTGTTTTTTGTTTGCTATTTTAACTTGAAAAATTCTTTTTGCTGTGCATTATAAATAATTATTTTAATTAATAAGGCAAAAAATCAGACGAACAAAATAAACAAAAACACGCAATATCAGCAATTCACAGCTAATCACAAATAAAATTTAAATAAGCGATTTTATTATCTTTAAGGCAGATAATGTGTATGAAAGTATTAACGTGGAAGAATTCGAACTGAAAAGAATAGTTCTAATAAAAGAAAAAAAAATGAGAATGAATAAGTAAAACAAAGACCACAATTAAAAACTTATAGTCCCAAAATTTGCATAACATATTTGTGTTCAATGTTGTAAAAATATAGTTAATGCTATTAATTACTGGATTTCCGTAGGAAATTGCGTAACTGGAAATATAAATGTCTTATATTTCCATGTCATTATGACATGGCCAACATTCACCAATATCGTTGCCTCTACTCTTCTTCAGGTTTATACTTCCCTTCAGGTTTACTGTACTATAAGGTTTGCTCTTGTATGACATCATTGTCTCTTAGTCTGCTGTAAAGCAACTTCTTCCCTACTTCTTTTGTGTTTTCGTTTCTCCCATTTTTGTAAGTAAGTGACGTGAGCTTTGTTAAGAGCCTAACCTTGCTTCCCGCTAAATTCTGGTAGATATCAACAGATGTTTTTTCTATTCCTCCTTCAACATGGAAAACTGATGCTTTTAACAAAGCATCAACTGACACTCTAAATCAGCTCAGATATTCGATCGGTTGAGATCTGAGATGGATAAACGAGTTCATTCATTCCTATTCTATCGAACCATTCCATTATGGATTTTGCTTAGTGAACAAGTGAATTATGATGTTAAAAATTATAAAAAAAGCTCCAAATTATTGCCACAAGGTGAATATACAGAATTTTCAAATATTTGCTTGCAGTTTTAGGCATTTGAGGTCCGAGGGATGAAAATTGGTGAATCAAGAACAAACTAAGCTTAAGCCATTGCTTTGAAGAATAGAACGCTGCACTTTGGAAAGTCACGCTTATTTAACAGATGCATGACTGTACCCGTCCATCATAATGCCATAATATGCAAAGCATTCCATTACTCTATATTGAAGTCCCTCTATTATTCTTAGAGTTCAAAGGGGACGTATTTAGGCTATTGGTAATCAGCGGCAGTTTGATTATAATTTCCTTCAGGTAAGCTGCAGCTTGCTAAGAGAATCCAGCTTAAAAGGCTCTCGATGAATAATACAAGTAGTGGTAACACTCTCAGGTACCAGTCGAAAGTTCAATCGATTTCTAACGAAACTTACCATTTTGACTTATACGCCGGAGATAAAAGTCTGGTTAGGTTTTTGACTTCCTTGGTTGAGGTTCGGCATTTGTAACATCCTCGGATTTCCATTTTATTTCGAACTAATAGTGTCTGTAACTAACCATAAATTTCATGGATGGAACTGTCGAATTGTTGAGTAGCAATAATCATACCTATTTTAACCTCGTTCAATTCTAATTGTAATTAGTTTTGCTATCTGCAGCTGTAGGTGCGCCTTGTCATCTATGCCTTTGAAATATACACATGGTCCACTGATAAACTCTTAATTTTTTGAAAGCATGGACATTTCTTTTTCCTTTTTTACAGTTACTAATATTTTTTTTAATCTCTCATATTGACCCAGTATGAAACTGTCATACTATCTTTCAATATTTTACACTCTTCCGAATTTTCAGTTTTACATTAATATGTATGTTGAGGCGATGCACAGTAAAATAGTCCTCTTTCGTAGATATTATAAATGCTTTCACGTCAGCACTTCGTAAACAATGTACCTACAGCTAGTAAATTACCATTTTGTTCTTCACCATAAATGTGTTTTGTAAACATTTTCTTTTTTCTTCCATCAACTAAATTAGCCGCATGTTTTGCATACAAAATCAAAAATCAAAAACTGCTACAAAATCCTCTTTCTTATATTTTATGGCTAATTCTTCAACTTTCTGCTGCTACAATGGTCTAATGACAGTCACATCTTTTAACAAGTATTTGTAAACCAAATCTTTAGTTTTTTAAAAAAAGACCTGTAATCTTTCCTATTACACATTTGTTTCGTGTTTTCATTTCGATTTTACTTTTATTTATAAATAATAGCTTAAGGATTCTTCAACAGCTTACATAAGAAGCGTTCAGAAATATTTAACTTAAAAGCAACATTTCGATGACTCATTTTTATTCTGCTCGACTCATTTAACAAGTCTACTTTATTCTTTACATTCAGATAATTACTCCTTTTGCTAGATTAGACAATAAAAACTTCTAAACAAGATAAAAAAATAGAACTTTTCCTAGAACAGAGTATTCAAAAAATGTGAAGCTCAAACTAAGTCAAGAAATATTTCGGCGAGATATAGCAAAGGTCACCTAAAATGTCACTTTGTTAAACTGATGAGTTCAGCCGATCTTCTTAAAACTCGAAATATTGGTTTCTTTGTATATATTTGGCTTAAATGAAAATTAAGTTGCTTGGTCACTTAATCCGTGAATTGACGGTATGTCTGTATCGTCTGGCAATTTCTATACTATATTCCGACCTTATTTAGGAAGTTTCTCTTTTATTACGTAACTTTAATTTAGTTCCAAAATTTCATTCTATAACAGTTTGATAACATTAACTGACTTGTTGATCACAATAAATGCTGCATTTTCCATGCTTTCTTATACATGAAGACGAGAATGGTAGCATTAACGGCAATACTCTAGCGGCGCCTGCTCTAGTATACATTTCTTTCAATTATTTACTTTTTTTTAGACTGGAGATATACACCAGTGATATAGGGGGGATAATATTTTTCTTTTAAGATTTATTCGGTCATGAAAGACAATATGGTGTAAGAAACAAAGCATTTTTTCAGTTTTCTCCTTAGATATCTCTAGTGCACTTTGCCAGAATTAATCCAACCAAAAAATTCCCAGTAACTTTTCTAGAAAAGCTTACAAAAATTTCAGCAATAAGTTTTATTCATTTGTTTCCTAGTATTAAAAAACAGTTGTAAAATTCTCGATAATTTTGCGACGTAACATTTAGAGCTCTCTACGTGTATTCTCAGAGTACTATGCATTGTTTTTTTTAATGGCCGGGCGTTTTATTTAATAATCATACAGCTTTGCGCCACTACAAGGACCGGAAGTGGTGGGTATTTCATTATGGAAGCCCCTACTAAGTAGCTACCGTTGCCTTCTTTGAAGGGATGGACAGTTACACCCACGGCTTCTCCGTTATTCGAACCTGGCTCATCGCTACGACAGTCAGGGTCACTAACCCATATACCGGCTGGCGACATTCTGTGCATTGTATTTTTGGAAACACTGCAGTAAAGTTTATGCTAGTTATGGTATTTTTTCTGTGCGCACCCTTGTGGTATAGTGGTAGCACGTATAGCTAACAAACTGAAAGATACGTGGTGCGATTTGCGACAAAGGTGTAATTCATTTTCAAGTGACGAAGGCATACTTAATTATAATTCTAGGGTGCAATTAATTCTTAAATTTTAATAGTCTTTACAGAGTTCAAGGTATCTACTCCGAATAAAAGCACATCAAGCAGCCAGTTAATAGTTATACCTATATGCGTGCATCTATAGGCATCGGCAGATGTACCTACCATCTATATGCATATTATGTCGTTGGCAGCTATAAAACAGCTTCGTAGCTTTAATTGACAGCAACCCAGGAGACAGTACTAAAGGATCTGTATCTCTTTTCCGTGTTATAAATCGCGCCAAAAGGTTTTCGGAATTAATATGTTTCTGCTCGGAGCAGATATGACGATCACAGACACCCAACCTTATTCATCTTCGAATCTATGATTAGTAGTAACTCAAATGTCATCTGAATAATCATCATATTCAGATGACAGTAACAAATGTAAATTTTCCTTTCGTGAGGCTTGCTAGGAAAACTAGACTACCAGTTCCTGAATGTATAAGACAGCTGAACTGCTATAGTTAAACACAGATTAAATCTGGGTTATCGAATTCCAACGAACGACATGGTTATTTCATGGTCATTCTGTAAGGTATTTCTCCCGTGTTCTTAGCATGCCTACGCGGTGTAATGGCCAGCACACTTAGCGCATATTCAAGAGAACCGAGGTTCGAATCCCGGCGAGGGCAGTGCCCATTTTGCATGTCTCCTGCTTCAAAATAACCTAATGTCTGTACAGTGGCGCCCGAACTAAGAAAAAGTGGTGAATGACGATTCTTCACCACCAGGATTTGGCGACTGGGTCGCCTAATCCCCAGTCGCCCTTTAAAAGGGGGAGTATGTAAGGCATTTCTCCAGCCTTCTTAGCGTTACATCATTGTGTAATGGCCAACACACTCGGCACGTATTCGAGATGTCCGAGGTTCGAGTTCCGGCGAAGGCATTGCTCATTTCACGTCTCTCAGCATCAAAAATTCTAACGTCTCTACAATTCTTAGTTTTCTCTGTCTGCGACGTAAATACGAGACAGTTTTTCTTAAAAGGTCTTGCATGAAACTTCATTCCTTTTAGATAGGTAACATTCACGTGCTTTTCTATTGACGATAAATGTTTTTTTAGGATAATAAATAACCCAAAAAATATCTTAATATCCGTGACGCTATAGACTAAAAATTACTCATACGCTCAGATATTACTTTAAAAAATTGCGTTGAACAATAAATCTACCTTACAAAGGAAAAAAATAAAAATAGAAGGAAAAACTATTAAATATGCAAAGCCTGCCTACGTATTTTAAACAAAATATCGAGGGAATTACTCGAAAGCAGCATACAAACGAGATCCATTTACTCCATCTATGAATATCTGCATTAAAAAAAGTTACTGGATAACAAAAGTTTTTGACATGCGATATCTCCAGTCCCAAGCGAGTCCGCAAAAGCAATAAGAGGTAAGAAAATCTTTTCCTTCCACCAGTTTTTTTCTCTCTCTTGCATTAATACAAAAAGAAATAGCAGAATGGCTTTTCAAAGCTCCAAAATAGAATCCAATACTTCCATCAAATCCTATCTTTCAGGACGCCATTAAAGCCATGAAGCTCGCTCCATAACTCACTCCATCCGGGACTGTAATTACGAAAGGGTTTATGGTCGGGTGCTTTCGGTATTTAGGGGCTCAAGGGCCCTTCGGAAAAGTGAATCGTGCTGATGGTCCAGCCTTCACAATTAATGCTTGATCCGTGGCGTATGAAATCGAATTAGCAGGTGATAATGTTCTGCTTAATTATGAAACCGATTTTCCGAAGGACAAACAAGATTTGGAAGGAATTAGATCCAATCTTCCATAGTAATGGAATGTATCATTAAGTTCGCTTTTAAATCTAAGATTCACATTACTGCAAGAATCGTTTTGAAGCAGGAATTAAATTTCGCTTTCAAGTGACTTCTTTAAAACTATCCATTCATCGTGGGTCAGGCCAAAGATTCATTATAAAATGATGAGAGAATTAAATGCTGTTCTTGAGAGAATTTATGAAAGGTTCCACATGAAAGAAAAATGCTTTAAAAATTGGGAAAATGTTACATTAGTTTAACAGTCTGAAACTTAATTAAGCTGCAACTCAGAGATGGACATGCTAATTTTTATGTGATTTGCCATATTCTGGCGAAGTAACAAGTCACGTCTTTATAAATTTTTTAAACAGGTGACTATTAATTAGATATACTTAGATACCAGTGTGAAACAATCTTTCAACGGCAGAGAGTTTAACTTCCAGGACCGTTCTTTCGAAATACTGTACTATATCAACCCGCATCTTAAGATCGCGTTTTCTTGACTATTGTGTTCTGAATGTACAAAAATAAATGAATAAATAAATAGAAATAAAAAATAAAAAATATATAAAATATCTGAAAGGTTTCAGATTTTAAATTAGGTCCAAAGGGCGTTTTTTTAACATTTTGTGTTTTACCTTTATTTATTAATATCATGTTCTTCGAAACCATAAAATTCAGTTCAAGAGCAGTATCACAGAATAATTTTTAAATGAACATATCCTTAAAATTTCCGATACGCAGTCTCGCGCGCTGGAGATAAAAATGTTTTTTTCCGTGCAGTGTTGGCATTGCTCGCTTTGAAATCCTTCAGTTTTTTTAATTAAAAATTCCTTAAAGTTTTACAAAGTATGAAATCGATAATAAAACAAATTCGAAATTTCAAATTTGGACTTCCAGATGCCCATATTCGCAGGAGGATTACGTTATTCAAAATTGGATGGCTCTAGGCCCCGTTGTTTTATCACAATGCGATAAACATATGTACATTTATGCAGATTCTTCATTATTTAGTTTCTTTAAATATAATACAGGACGATAATATTTGGTTGCAATACTTTGAAAAGTGAATCAACGCAAAATGCCAACATGAAATTAATAGTCCTTCTGGTCAAATTGTTCCTTTGACTAAAAAAGGGGGGGACAGTTCTATGTCTCCTATTATGCTGGGCTGATTGACAAAATTTAAACTGCGTTTTTTATTTCTCGAAAGTTCAACTTATACACTTTAGATTCATATACAGCATTGTTCTAATATACGTATATCGACACAAAATCGGACTCTGAAATGACATGAAATTTTTTCCCGTATTTCGATTCTACGATTCAAACTATGCCTAAATATTAAATTTTGTAGAATTTGGTAGTCCCTCTATTGTTTTTAAAAGTAAATTATAAAAAAAAACTGGCGAAATTTCAAAATGTGAAAGGAAGGATCAAATAAGTTTAATAAAAAAAGGATACATTAAGAAACATATACCAAATTCAGTTAACATGGAGGAGCTAAAATTTTGAGAACTAATTTTTTAAAAGCTACTCGTGCTATTTTTTACAAAACATGGCACTTTGGCATAATTGGAGTCGTGGAAACGAAATGAGGGAAAAAATTACTATGTTATTTTAGAAAAAGTCTGATTTTGTGCCAAAATACGTATGTTAGAAAATGCTATATATAAATCTAACATATATTCTATGTTCCGCTTTCGAGACATGAAAAACGCGAGTTGGATTTCGTCAATCAGCCCGATAGAACGGGAGATATAGAATTGTCTCATTTTTCCCCACTGTGCATTTTTATTTATTTCAAAAATAATTTCTTATGTTTCAAAAATCTGAAAAACATTTTGTGATACTTCTTTCGCAAATGAAGCAAACTCCATTGATGGGACATAACAAAAACTTTATTTAACACTGAAAATAGCGAAATACAAGCAAGAAGATAAAACGAATTCTAAACTGTTTTAAAATAAATATAATTGCATTCTTCGTGCATTTAAAACGTTGCCATTCAGATACATATTAATGTTCGTCTATTTAAATTGTGCAAACGATTAGCAACAATATTTAAAACTATTCTTCGTGTGTTTAAAACATTGCCATTCAGATACGTATTAATGTTCGTCTATTTAAATTGTACACACGATTAGCAACAATATTTAAAGCTGTTACAACCTCTTCTCCAACAGAGAGACTTCTTCCGAAAGGAAAAGTTCTGTAAAATTCGAAAGTTTATGAACTTGGATTTCTCATTTACTTTAAGAGACGGCAAAGAAATATCTGTTACCTCAAAAGCATCTGGGTATTGGGCGACATACACAGATCTGTCATAGTATTTTTTTTCAAGCCTTGAAATAGTTAGTAGGCCAAGAGTACTAAGTTTTATTTTAGTGAACTTTTCGGAAATGACTAGCACTAACAACACCTCGTCTAATAAAAATGTCTAGCCAGGCTGTCTTTGGTCTTCTTGATACCCAAAATGACTGGAAGTTCCTTCGTGGCACATCTTTATAATTGACAGCTTGAGTTTTCAGGTATAACTACAAGTTGTTTTTCAAAGCCCATTTTATCTGTCTTTTTTTAACTAAAAGATCTTTTCTTGTCAGGCTATAGTTCTCCTTTTTGCATGTACCTTCTTTAACTTCTTGGATGATTTTAGATAGTTCCTTATCACTATGCTGAAGTCGTACAACTTCTTTTGAGTCAGTGTTTACTAATTCCATGAGAGCTACATCTTCCATATTCAATTCCAGCAATTTAAGTTCTTCTTCAAGGACATCTCTGGATGCTTCGTTTTCTTCCTTCATCGGTTCCGAGATCTCTTCATCACGTTCAGCTATTTCTCTTTTCGTTTGAGCTCTAGTAGAGACCGCATTAACTTGGTGAGGATGATTATCAGGTTCGTTTCTTTGCTCATTTAACAGTGCAAAAGTTCGATTGCCTAATAAATATCTTACTTTGTCGAGTTCATTTCTAATAATGGCAGCCTTGATTGTTACTCGCCCGAATTCTCAATTTATTTCGACCTCAGCCAAGGGTAAACAGGTTGGATTCAAGTCTAATGGTTGTTGCACCCGTACATTTTCAACTGTCAGCATTTCCGGCGTGATGTATTTGCGACAAATTATATCAATACTCGCACCTGAGTCCCTTAATATAGGAATTTTATAGCCATTTACGTAACCCATACTTGTGTAAGGTAATATAAATTTATCCTCTGGTTTTGCATTAATTCTGTTAAGATTAGAGGCAGATTCAGTACTATATCTTAAGTTTTGGACATTAATGTCTTAAATGTTGATAGGATCCACATTGATAACATTGTGGAGGCATTAGTTTTTCATATTTATCATCCTAACGTAGACTTCTAGGTCGGTGGAACCAGCTTTGAGAATTAAATCCTGATGACCATTTATTTTCAGTTTTATTTTTATTATCTGAACTCACTTTACTTTGAGTTTGTGAATTGTATCTTTCTTTCTGCCTTGCTACTACAGACCTTTTTGGAAAGCTTTCGCGGATGTTTTCACAGGCATTAAGTTTTACAGCTAATTCCTTGGATGAAATAATCTCTACCCACTCTTCAAGAAAATGATCTCAAATTTAGGGAGGGACTCGACGTTTAAGTTGGACAATCACCATCAAGTCTAGCAACTGATCAAAAGCCAGTCACCTATTCTTTGCAATAATTTTCTATTCCGAAGTTGAAATCCATCCATGTGGATTCTGTACTCTTTTGATGTTTCATGAATTTTTGCCTGAATTTTTCCGGGCTTCGCTTAAACCGTTTTAACAATAAATTCTTTATATGCTCATAGTCTTTAGCTTTACCGGAGAGTTCTCTAGCTATTAACTGTGTTACTTCGTAAGGAAGTAGTCCTAGTAAACAAGATACAAATTCTTCGTTATTAATTTGAGCCCATTCTGCTTGTCTTTCAAACAGTAGCAAATATAGACTGATATCTCCTTTCTTGTCATCGAATTTCTGCATAAGGTGACCCAGCTCCGTTTTTGGCCGAACCTGTCCGTTAGTTTGAAACTTTGCCTCTGCTTCAAGTCTTAAATCTCTCTAATTCGTACTGTTCTTTCCTTCTCCGCTCTTCTGCTTCTTCCTGCCTCCTACATTCTTCTCTTTCCATCCTCCCTCTCTTTCAGTTCTTCTATTATTGTGTCTAAGACTCCTTTGACTAACTGTTCATCATTATCTCTGCTTTCAACAATTTTCTGTTTTAAATCTGCAGTCACATGAACTCCCAATTCAGCCGCGAGATTTTGCAAATTTTCCTTGCGAGGTCTTCCTAAATAGGACATTTTTAAAATTTATGAACACTGTGTTCTTTATGCTTCCTCAAAGTAGCTCAATTCAATTACTGTAATTAATTAATGCTCTCAGGAATCACGGAATTAAACGCACTCTCTTAAATACACAAACCCCCAAAATGATATGTTTAAATTATATGAAATTTATACTCTCTGCCACATTAATTCCGACTAAAATAAAAATAACAAGCTAGAACAATGGATACGCTATATATGTCTACCGTTGAACAACTAAAATGAATATTAAATATACTATCCAATACGGTATTAAAATAAGGCAATTCTATATGAACAGAAAGTAATAACCTCGTATCACTAATATTACGTTCTGTGATGAACTAATAAAATAAAGCAATTCACCATTAACAGGGAATAATAATCTGGTATTACTAATATTACGTTCAGTGATTAACAAATAAAGCAAGGCAATTCAATATTAATAGGAAGTAATAATCTGGTATTACTAATATTACGTTCAGTGATAAACTGATAAAATAAAACAATTCAATATTAACGAGAAGTAATAATCTATATAACTAATATTGCGTTCAGTGATGAACTAATAAAATAAAAATATGCACGATTATTCGATGTCGGTCGGTGCCTCCAAAAATAGTTAAGACTGTGATACTTCTTTCGTAAATGAAGCAAACTCCATTGACAAAACATAGCAAAAACTTTATTTTACACTTATTAACGGCGACATACAAGCAAGAAGAGAAAGCGAATTCTAAATTATTTTAAAATAATATAATTACATTCTTCATGGGTTTAAAACGTTGCTATTCAAATACATATTAATGTTCGTCTATTTAAATTGTACAAACGATTAGCAACAATATTTAAAACTAATCTTCGTGCGTTTAAAACGTTGCCATTCAGATACATATTAATGTTCGTCTATTTAAATTATACAAATGATTATCAACAGTATTGAAAACTGTTATAATTTCTAACTTAAAATTGTGGATAACGCATTTAGTTTTATGTTACGTCGGAATTGGTCAACCTGCCGATAACAAGATCTCCATACAGTCCATTATTAGACTTATCAGCCCAAAAGGGAAATGAATCTGGAAACATGATTTTGAGTTGATTCACTAAACGTCTTCTATCGTAAACGTGTTGATTCAGTTCTTATTCGAGTCTTTTGCCTTTCGAAAAAAATAAGAGATATTTATCATTCAAATTGAATATGTATTCTTGGTGAACAAACTGAGCTATTTAAAAGCAAGAAAAACAGTTCTTAAGAATAATACGAGTTCTTAAGAATTGATTTAAATAAAAATGCATTCAATTCATGATATGTATAATTAAAAGTATTCAGTATTTTTACAGAATTGCGTTACGTATTTTTCCAGTTTTCAAATATACAAGATATATAACATTTGCATATTAGTGTAAATGCATAGTCATTTAGTATCTTATAATATATTTGTCTCTTTCACCTGGACCATCTCTAAACAATCTCTACTGATAAACCATATAAAGCTTTAAAACAGTCCCTTTGAGCGACTGTTAAGATCTGAAAACTTGACAGACCTGCGCTACATCTTGTTATAAGTTCCTACAAATAAGTTTTAGAAATAAAATTATACGAGGGTTGCTATTTATATTTCTGGCCTTGGCAACAGTAATGTTGCTAGGCGACAGCAGAAGATTCCAGACGAAAGTATGGTATTTTTAACCATAACTTCTTCACTCCGTTTTTACTATGTTAGAGTGATTTGTGTTTTTTACAGTAAATTGAAAAATTCATCTCGAAAAAAAAATGGAATTCACTCGTGAACATTTTCGTGCGATTATTTTTCATAACTTTCGACAAGGATTATCAAGACAAAAGTGCTGCGATGAACTTAATTCTTTATACAACGATAAAGCACTATCCTAAAACAGCAATATCTTACTGTAAAAAACTGGTATAACGAATTCAATCGTGATTGACATTTCTCTCCAGGACGCATTCCGTGAAAGTCTTCCGAAAGCGGTTGTTATGCCAGAAAATATCGATGCTGTGCGTGAACTGATAAAGCAACATTGTCGTGTGATATACCGTGAGATTGAGGCATCTTTGGACATTAGTGTGAAAAGTATCAATAAGATATTACTAATTATTACAATTTTCGGCCATGCAAAATACGGTAGCACAGACACTCTGTACTATAAAACTACTACTCTGTATACTGCTGTTTACCTCTGAATCATTAACCATCATAAGGAAAGAAAATTACATACGTCATCGGTTCGGATATAAGGTACTGATATTAGTGAGATCAAAACCTCTTGCATGTATTACAATATCTCTGTTTGATGAAATAACACCATCTGCACTGTTGAAAACAACTGCCACTTCATTTTCTTTTGGAGCGTTATAACGTCCTCTGTGCTCACCTGTAACAGCACTTTTGCCCTAGATATACATGTGGATAGCAGCAGCAGCTTTCTCACCTTGCTCTCGCATAGTTCCTTCTTCAAATTGTTTTCAGCATCTTTTAGGTTTCTGCATATGGATTCACATTTCTTAAAACTACATGCAACTTTATCAGCAGTTAAGAATTCAGAGCAACATTTCCAAGTATATTCATTCTCTGACTGAGGGCTTGATCCGAATTTAAAATATACAACTGGGCATACTGTTCTTGATCAGGATGACGGGGTTGAAGGTGTTTTGCTCGATGATATGTGGCATCATGAATTCTAAAACAATAAGGACCTGAACCTGAGGCTTTTCTATATTGACACTCAAAGAAGCAAAACTCAGAAAACAGTTATAAGTACGTATGTCAGCAAAAAAAGGCTTGAGAAAATTGGTGGTCCCCATTCTGCTCCATTTTTCTGGATATCTTCTTTCAGCTTCTACAATTTTCCCATTGTAACAACAGTGCACGTATCTTCCGTGTCCCTTCCTCCTGGAAAGAACAGTCCACTGCAGAGATCGCAGCAAGCTTCCACTGACTCGACACTGTATTGCTCGACGTAAACTTCGAGTCCACGTCACGTCATCCTGCTTTGTGAAGAGTACTACGTGAGTGTCGTGCTGTACTAATACCAAGCCTGTCTTCTAGTATAGCCATTGTTTCTTCATATCAGACTTGTTTGCTATGTGAAGAGCCTTGCGTTCATCGTTTAGTGGTATCCTGTTCCAAGTCTTCTGAGCCTTGTGTCCTTCGTCTACTTGCAGTTTCTGTCCTTTCATCACGCATATCCTGTTAATGTTCCACTTGCCTATGAGCCTACTACTCGTTTCTGCTCTAGTTTTTTGACCACACAAATTTTCTTGGTTTTCTGCTTATCTTCTGAGCCTCATACTCGTATCTGCTTCAGTTTCTTGAGTTCGCAACGTTTCTTGAATTTCTGCCTCCTATTCGTTTCTTCTTCAATTGCTTCAGCGCATAACTTTTCTTACTGATGTTCTTGTCTGTTGGGTCTCCTAGCCATTTATTGTTCCTTAAATATGTTAAATTTCTTCTTGTGCTTGCCTGCTGAGTCTCCTAGTGGTTTCTTCTTCATGTTCTGTAGCTCGCCATAACCTCTGTGCTTCAGCTCTTTGCCTTCTTAATGCACATCCCGTTATGTCTCTTTTGCTTTCGGCATTTTAATAAATTGAAAACAAATAGCACTGTACTAAAATAATAATTTAACTAAAATAAATTAAATACCTACAAAAGATTAAACGGTACTCAAAATGAAAATATGTAATAAAAGAAATTAAATACTTGTAAATAAAATTATTAAAATGCACTGAAAAACTGAAAACGAAATGAACTATTAATTTAATGTACTGTACGCAAAGTTGCTAGCTGTGACCAAAGCAATTTATAAATTCTTCGTACACCTGAAAACAAAGGTCATAAAAACATTTCAGTATGAATCAAATCATTTCAGTCTTTTTAAGCAACAACCAATTCCTAAATTTTTTTTTTTTGTTGTCAAACTAGGAAACAAAAGCATTTCAGATCACGTTATGCCATCATGATTTAAATTTAATGTAATGTTATAGCTTTTTCTTAATATCAATAAAATAATATAACGGGGCAATAAGATATCGTGTCAGTTATCGCAATCTAAAACAAAAACGTTGCCAACAGCAGCTAGTTTTTTAAAATGCTGTCATTAGTGAAAAATGTTAGACGTACAATGATGTTACATGCAATCGCATGATTTCAACATCAGAATATTACCTTATATAATAATAATATATTTAATCTTTGGGAACGCTACTTTTATTTCATATTTTGTAGCGTATAAAACTGTTTTATTAACAAACTCTGCTACTTGAAAGCGATCAATGGCATCACCTCGAAATAAAGCAAATTTTTCTCTGCAGCGTACGCGACTGTTGCCACTCGGAAAAAATGAGTGCGGAAATTAGCGCTTTTGGAGTTTTTAATTAATATCTCGGCTAATTAAAGTCTCACGAAGATGGGAATGGTCGAAATGGCTTCCCACGAATTTTTAGAATCCCGGGATAACTGTCTTGAAACTCAACTCCATGCCGTACCGGAAGAAATAAGACCACAAACAAACGCATAAGCAGACAAAAGCGCACAGATTTTAATAGTATTGTTGCTACAAATTTTGTATTGAGTTAGATATATTTAGTAGTATTATAGTTAAATTTTTTTTATTTCCCCTTGCAATGCAGCACGAGATACATTTTAAGAGAAAGCTTTGCCGGAAAAGTAAAAATACAAGAGCACTTGCATTTAACATTTAATAAATAGATATCTTGCAATTTATATTTAAATTAAATAAATATAACTGACTAATATATTAGCTGTAACCGCAATTCTACTCTTTTGCTTTACAGAAATCTCGATAAGCAGAAATTACTAGAATCTCACTCTACCTATTTAAAGCTATAAAAAGCCAGAGAGAGAACATCTCATCTCAGTCGCTTAGTTAATGTTAATACGATTTGTTTAGCTTTCTCTTTAAAATGCGTTGTATTTTAACGTTTTTAGTAGTTCATACAAGTATAGCTACTGATTGTATTGCGTACTATTAACGTACTTACGTTCTACTGATTATTAGTGCCTGATATTGTGAACACTTGTAAGTTCTTCTATCTCTGAGGATAATTCCAGCGTTTTGTTATAGTTCTTGTGTTAAGAATAAATTTTATCCTTTTAACGGACTTCTGCATTCAGTCTGTTATGAACCAGTTCGCTCGCAACAGTATACATAACTAACTTAAAGTGGTATTATTAACTTTTTGCTTTAAAATTATCGTTATGCTACGTAATTCTCATCAAACATTTATCTACCTTCTTTCTCTTCTCCAATGAAATTAAATGCTCTGAATATTAAACAGATTAAGATACAAAGTTCAAATTTTCTATAAACTTTACCTGTGAAACCATCTAAACGCATACAGGTTAGAAGGTCATCCATGATATCCGGCCTCAAGCTCTTGTAACCTATACTGAATGTAGTATATTTTAGGTGGATAAAATAGGCAGTGGTGGCTTTTCAAAGTAGCAAAAGGTAATATTTATTAGCTATAGCCACAGAATCCTAATTAATGCAACTAAACAGAATTCCTAACAGTGAAAGAGGCGCCTAACATCATTCTCGAATATGAAAAGCAATCTGCTTATACTTTGACGACAGTAAATGTTCTATGAAATACTTGAAAGCGCAGCCTCGAATTATGGGAAAGATTGTATAAGATATAACGAAATGTGTTGTTCTTTCAGATGATTCATCTCATATTGATATGCAGGGCAACGAAATCTTTGATTTATTTGTTTTCGAAAGATGTAATCTCTTCACTCGTTCTTCATTAGAAAAGTACGCTTCAGAGATCCATTCCATCCTTATTCCAAAATAGCTCCGATGTTAAGGGATTTTACACATTTTTAGAACGACTTCGTGGTAGTTTAATTCCTTTTTAAAATTTAAAGGGTATTTTTTTAAATGTTTCATCTAATAGACTTTTTTTCTGAACTATAAGTCTGCAGGCTGATTTTCATGACAGAAGAGCTTTTCGTAAAATTTCCATTCCTCTTCCACTACTTTGCAGAGTCCGTCCATCTTGGTAGGTTTGCGTTTAAAAAGAACTTTCTTCAAGAGACCACAGGCGTATTAGTTCGTAGGGGAAACACCAGGGAACTTCGGAGAAATACATTTAAATATATATCCAATACCTGTATCAGTCTTCTACGTTTGAAGAAATGCAGTGGTACTCTTCGAAATATGACTTTCTGCTTTGTCTTGATAATATTTCACTTTTTGAAAGCCATTGTGATAAAGAAATGGAATTTGTTCTCTAAATATTAGACATGAAACTTTCTCTTGATAGTACGTTGAATTGATCTTAACACTTTTTTTCCACTTGTCTTATTTTTAATTTCCCTCTGTAACAAAATACTGCGATAAACATAACACGCTTCTGGAACTTTCCGTTGATGGAACTAGGTTTATATATTTTTTCTCTTTATTTTCGACAATAAATATATTTCTTTTGCAGTCATTTAAGTAAATCCAAGGTTCATAAAGGGTCACAATGGATTTCCATTTATCTCATGCTAAATAGTTTCCAAACAGGATTCTACAAACTGATCTGCGTTGAGCTACATGCCTTGGAAAAAACTGGCGAGCGTTATGTATTTTAGCTTTCTTAAGTTGTAAAATCTTGGTTTGTTATTTTACTTATTGTTGGTTAGATGTATTTTAAGATTTTGTAATTGATTTCTGCTGCGGCGGATTTTCTCTTATTATCAAAGATTTAATTTAGGAACATTAGAAAAATTACGTACCTTTCTTTACGTATCTTTGTTCCATGTAGAAGAATGATGATTTCTACATTTCCGATTAATAATGATACTTGTTTTGCACTTAGAAATATTAATACCATGCATTTCCGAGGTTTTTGAATTATGGGATAGGAATGTTCCTCTTTGGACAGCGCCAAAACGTACCCTTCAATCCATAGCTTGCTTACATGTGGCATTTTGAAAGAAGAATAAATTTAAATAGTAGACCATATTTCTCATTTCAAATAATAAAGTAGTGCCAGAAATATTTATTCCACAATATTTGCTTTTTTTAATTCTTTATCGAAATCATTCTATTAAAAATGTGTAAACATGCTCTGTAATTGACGTAAAATGTTCCGACCTGTTTCCGCACTGCAAGAGCCCTAAATTTCCACAGACAGTCATCGCAACACTTAGAAGTGGACATATTAAAAGTTTGTGTTTCACCCATGTGTAAATTCCTGCTCTGCCCTCGTTCTGTCTCCTTAAGTATCTTCCTATTTGCATGACCGTTATTGAGAAGAATCTTCTTCGAAAATATAGAGGAACAGGAAATCATCACTGAGTCTTTGCCGCGGATTGGTTTGATTTGGTGCAAGATTGTTTATGCCAGAGAGAGGAGAAACAACAACTGTAATTAGCGGAAGTTTTTCTCACGGTGCATGATGAACTATGACTTTACAATCATTAGGTATTTTTGATGCTGGAGAAGTAAAAAATGTGCAATACCCTCGCTGAGACTCGAAGCCGAACCTCTCGAATACACGCTGAGTGTGCTACACCTTAAAGTTGTGTTACATGAGTTACATCTTAAAGGCATGCTGAAAGGAGGAAGAAAATACCTTATACATTCTCCCCTCGACTAGGGATTTGAGGACCCAATCACCAAATCCTAGTGGTGACAAATCATTGTTCACCACAGTTTAATTCGGGCGCCAATGTAGATTCATTTATGCTTTTTTTTATGCAGGGGGAAGTGAAAAATGTGGCATACCCTCGCCGGAACTTGAACCTGGACCTCTCGAATACGAGCCGAGTGTGTTACCGTTACACCATGAAGACATGCTAGAAGGAGAGAGAAAATACCTGCCTATGATTACTGGATTCGTATTGCTTCTTCGAAATAACTTCTGTTAAAACTTCTTTCGTATAGAATTCTGTAATGTTTAGAAAAGATCTTTTTCTGATGTACAAAGTTCATTTTAGCTTACACGTTGTTTTTATGTTAACTGTTTTCTGTACCTTCTGTACGTTCCATCAGCCTCTACCAAAATGTACATTTAAGTTTAAGTACCAAGCGAAGCTTCAATTTAGGGACAGCACTATGGCAGTTACATAGCACAGTTCTTAAGCCTCTCACACCTACCCGACCTCTAGGTTCTTGAGTAAATGTTGCATCTGTTGTGTAAGAATATTGATTGTTGTAAGTTGAACATTAGATTGTGTGTTTGAATGATTTAAATAATTGAGTTTCTAGTAGCAGTGGCTATCGCTTATTCATTTTAAATTATAATCTACTTAGGGTAAGTCTAATAAACGTTTTAGTAGTTCAGTTATATTGTAAGGTATTTCTCCCGTCTTCGTAGTATGCTTTCGTGGTGTAGTGGTCAGCACACTCGGCGTATTCGAGAGTTCTGAGTTTCCAGTGCCGGCGAAGCCACTGCTCATTTTTCATGATTTCTCCTTCGAAATAACCTAATGTCTCTATAGTGGCGCCCGAACTAAGATACATGATGGATGATGATTCTCCACCACCAGGATTTGTCGACTGAGTCCCCTAAATCCTCGTTGCCCTCCAAAAGGGGGAGAGTATATAAGGTATTTTTCCGGCCTTCTTAGCATGCCTTCGTGGTCAGCACGCTCCGCGTGTATTCGAAAGGTCCGAAATTATCGGAACAAAAAGTATTAAACAAATGCAATAAATTAGTTAATTATATTCAAGTTTACTTGTAAACTTCAAAATGATAGAAATCCTGTCTTGTTGTTGAAAATTTAAGTAACAGATCTGTTTACTTATGGGCGTATTAACTCGTCTTTTTTGTCTTCAATGTCAATGTTTTTATCCGTAGTCTATTACTTTTACATAACAGTCTGAATTTCTACAAATTCATGAGCAATTAAAACTAGGTCACATCATACGTTATAAACTCACAATCTATAAATAAATGGGTGTCTAAAAATTGGTTTTTCGCACAAGTTATTTTAAAAGTTGTCTAGACTTTAGTATTATGATAAAAGAAGTTATAATATTGCAGAGAAAAGGGAATTACAGATTCCAGTCATAGGAAATTTATCATTTAACGCTGCTGTTTAGTACATTTGTTGAAAGAAGTAAGAATGGCAACTGCTCTCCGCAAGAGATTAATCGAGCACAGTATGAAGGAACTTTTATAAATGGATTGAAGAAGCCATTAGCTGAAATTTGATTGAATACCTGCAATGGAACGTTTATTATATTGATTCTTTTTAATAAGTTCCTACTTTGCTTTCGTTTGGAATCATTCCGAAGCTTCCAGTAGCATGTTCAATGTTCATTCTTCTAAATCATTATTCATTATGAGTTGAATTTCTGTTAGAAGGCATTTCTACTTCCCACTGTTCTCATAGCTCTTATATACAACTCGAGAAGGTCTCTTGTAGAAATTTGCAGAATAATTGATAACCAATAGTTTTGCAGTTTTCGAACTTGGACTTTTTGTGAATTATTAAGTCCTAATTTCGATTAATTAACGCGTTATTTGAAAATATTAGGCACACGAAGTTGCAAAGTCACAAGCAAGCTGTACTAAAATTATTTAGAGCATTTTGTTCTTGAAATAAGCAAGTGAAATATAGTTTTGGGTGTATAATTTCTAATCAAGATTTATGAAAAAAATGGGACATTTCATTTGATTTTTACAAACAAATTTAAATATAATTTATCATGTTTTACATTGACGTTAGTTAAATCTCCGTATTTTATAGATTTTCTATGCAGTTCATTAGAATCACTCACAAATACTTTACGAGTAAATGAGGTAAATAATTACAAAGATTAACTTTTTCCTATAACTGTGGTAAAAGACAAGTATTTATGTGCGACTATAATCATAACTAAAACAGGCATGCTGTTTTTACATATTTCTACATATCCGAAACCTAAAGCAACATAATAGGATATTTATGATTATTATAAGGTATTTCTCTCGCCTTCTTAGCAGGCCTTCGTGGTGTAATAGTCAGCACACTCGACGTGTGTTCGAGAGGTCCAAGACTCCAGTCCCGGTGAGGGCATTGCTTATTTTTCATGTCTCTTGCTTCAGAACAACCTAATTACTCTAACACTAGAATAAAATATCTGGTTTCAAAGGATAACTTCTCGCTGGAAGTACTAGGAAACAAAATAGCTTTTCACTTTTCACCATCGAGATGGCTTCTGAATTAGTGGTTGAAACCTTAAGGAGCTTAAGTAATATTCCAAAGAAAACTACTTACTGTATGTCAGATTCAAATATTAAACATCAGGAAAAGATGCGTAAAAATACGCAGAGACTTTGTATGCAAAGTCTTTATTACATGAAGTAGATTGTAAATTGCATTCACGAGAACGGTAGAAGCTTTGTATGGAACACTGAATATAGGATCGTAATACCAATAGAATACGTATAAAAAAAGTTCATCAATTAGCTAAAAGGACCTGTGTTACAATCAACTTAATATTCCTACCAATCTTCAAACTTAAAATATTCGCGAATACTAGAAGGATATCAAGCTAAAGAATTCTCATGAAAAGTAGCAAAAAATTCTTAAAGATGTACCAGAAAATTCAAGGAGAATTTAGTTGCTTTGTTTAGATTATTCACTGGTCACGAGTGCTTAACAGATCATTTTTGCAGAGCTGAAATTTTGAGATAGCTATTCTGCATACAATTAGAACTTTGGAATGCGTATATAAGCGACATCTTAGAAACTATTATCATCAACACATATAAGTAATGGGGAAGCTAGAGTAGCAATGGAGAAAATAACTGTTTTATTGCTTGAGTAAATGTTTCCAAAACTTTTCTCGTTGCGGAATACCTTTCAAAATCTGAAAGTTTTTAGTAAACACTGCAGTAAATTTTGGCTCTTATTTATAACGCAGATATATTAGATATACAAAATGAATATTTATTCCAAATTCATAACATACCTTGAAGAAATATTTTTATTATGATAAAGAAACGAAAGAAACATTTTTCAGTTCTTAATTTTACAAGGAGAAAAAGAAACGAAACATGAAACTAATTAAATGAAATTATTGCAGAAAGATTAAAACATTTTTAGTTTACAATGACTTTGGCATCCCGGAAATTGGATTCAACTAAAATCAAGTAGAGAAATAATCATAGGATAACTAGAGAAATTTTACTTTTTCTGATCTGGATAATTACAATACTCATTTTTTAAAACAACAAAACTTTTGACGATAAAAAATGTTGCACTTATTATTTAGTGAAAATTTGACAGTTAGTTACCAATTTCAAAAAAGAAAATAACATAAAGAGTAAGAAGTTCAAATAAAATGAAAACTTTCAAAACACTAGATTAACAAGGAAACACTTCTGAGTTCAGAACAGAAATTACCAGAAATTCATTCTGCATATATTTTGCTGTCAACATAAGCAAGCTATCTGGTGTTGCTTTACATTACTGTGTTAAATATATAAAAAGAAGATATTTTCTCCTTCGTTTCAACATGCCTTCCTGGTGTAACGGCAACATACTCGGCGCATATTCGAGAGGTTTAGGTTCGAGCTCCGGTGAAGACATTGCCTATGTCTTCAGTTTCCTGGCATCAAAAATATTCTAAATAACTCTACAGTGGCGCCCGTACTAAAATGTGATGGATGATGACTCTTCACTAAGAGGATTTCTCGATTGGGTACCCTAATTCCCAGTCGTCTTTTAAAAGGGGAGTATATAAGGTATTTTCTCGCTATTTACTGCATGCCTTTGTGGTGTAGCAGTACCACATTCGGCAAGTATTCGAGAGGTCCAGGTTGAAGTCCCGGAGACGGCGTTGCTCATTTTTCATATCTCCTGCTTCAAGAAAACCTAATGTCTGTACAAAACAATGTTTCGATATTCTCTAACCTCTATTTCATAATTTTTTGCGGAACACTTAGTGATTATTTACAGAACGCCAGCGTTCCACGGAACACAGCCTGGGAATTACTAGTTTATGTTATATTTATTACTTATTTCCTTTAATGTAGTTTATGTTAATACCAGTATGAATTACTCTTTCATTAGCCTTCATTCTTTAAAACCTGTAGTGAATGAAACTAAATAGAAAACATACCTGGGGCAACTTTATATTACTAACCTATATGAATTAAAACTTTATACGAAATTTCCTTCTGTAATTTTAGGCCTATAGGATTTCACAGCACTATCTTTAAAAGGCTACTTCTTGCAATAAGATGTTCCAGCCAGTACGTTGCAACTTACTTTTCTGTAATGAATCACTAATAATCATATTAATCAGTTCTATATATCACATTAGTAACATAAACCAGCTGAAGCTTGGGAATTGCTAGGTTGCTCATTGAACCTTGAGAATTTGCTTCCCGAGTAAGAGCTCTATGGGGTCGGAAGCTGTGAGATGCAACGTCTGAAAGGTATATTCCAATACGCAACATTTTACTCCAATTTTAGGACTATTACTTGTTCCATGTGGATTAGCCTATCAGAAGCAAGGTAGGTGATAATCAGGAGCTCTCCTCAACCAACGCGACGTATAAGGAACTGAAATTAAAACTTATAGTCCAGTACGTGAGCAGAGTTCCCAGAAATGTTCCGTTGAATTGCGTATTGGGGGAGACTGTCGTTGAGTTTAATAAAAATTAAAAACATCTTTGAGAATAGTACGTGAAAGATAAGAATTTAAATTTCTTCATAGCGTGAATCCTTTCAAGGTGGTTAAGAAAAGAAAAGAGAATTGCGTGAAATTCTGGTTACATGCATCAAGGCTTTCTTGAAACACTGAAATGGAGTTAGGAAACACCATGTTGCTACCTGGTTCCGAAGAAGTTTATGACCAACTGCAAAAGCATTTATCCCACATCAATGAATATACGTAAGCAGTAACAATCTGCTAATTTGTAGAGTCATTAAGTTTTCTTGAAGCAGGAGATTTGAAAAATGTGCAATGCCCTCGCCGGGGTTCCTGAAATGTCAATCGTTTAAATTTCAGTTTTCTACACAGCATGTAAATTTTGTATAAACTAATTTGTTTTGAAAATTTCAGTGGAAACATATCACTCAGCTGTTTCAGACTGGCATGATTTGTGAACCGAAAGATAGGCAATTTTTTTAATTTCCCTATTGCAATCTAATTACGCTGAATTTTTGCAAAATATAAGGAAATTTAATTTTAAAAGATGAATTTACATATATATATACATAAAACTATCTCAAGATTTATATACGTTTTTAGAGTTATAAAAAACATTTACATTTTTTTTTGCCTTCAACCTAGTTAATATATTTTCTTCTCCTTCAAAATGCGAATTTATAACATGTATTTTTAAATGAGTACATAATAGATTTGAGAACATGCAAACACAAAAAAAAATTGGGTTCTCGAAAAGAATGTCGTTATATTTTGCTTCTTTGGAATTTTTGCCACTTAAATGAGTTAAAGAATCCAAATAAACTATAAATGATAACAAAAAAGAGGCATTGTTTAAAATTTTTAAGATTTATATTTGAAAAAAAGCTTTATTTAGTACGCCATCATTACTTTAGCATTGTTTTTCATTAAAATGACGTCGATTCTTGACGAACCCAAGATTAGAGACATACACTGGTGTGCAAAAATTAAGGACGAAGTAGAAAAATTAGCATATCAGCTGAACGAAGAGGCAGAGCGGACAGAAAGACCAATCAGGAGATTAAGTAAGGTGATGTACGGTAGCACATGCGCAGATATGCAGGTAGACGTAATGGGGAGTGTCTGAGTAGTATAAAGCATGTTGTCGGTGTAAGATCAGAATTTCTGGCAAAGAGATTGCACGCCGTATAGCAATTAAAATCACACCGAGTTGCTGCCTCAGCGAGAAATGGCGAATAATCAATCTGTTAGACGACATCCGGATGCTTTTACCTGAGGTCAAATCATTGGGAAGTTAGAGGAAGGCCACAAGTGTGGCTGCAGAGTTCGGAATTGCTCACAGCATCGTTTCACGACTTTGGAGACAATTTCAAACTACAGAAACAGCTATCCGGGGGTTTAGTAGTGGTCGTCCACGAGGAACCACACCCGCAGATGACCGGTATATTGCCTTACAGGCCAGAAGAAACAGGCGGCAGACAGCGGGAGAAATCGCTAGACACACGACACAGGCGACTGGACGACAGAACGACAGATTTACCGTGGCCAGAAGACTGCACGGTGGTGGTCTGTTTGCACGACGCCCTGTACGGTGTGTACCTCTAACGCCTGCCCATCGGAGAAGGCGTTCTCTGTGGTGCCGGGAACACCGGAATTGGAGAGACAATGAATGGGGACGAGTACTCTTTACAGATGAGAGCAGATTTAGTCTGAGTTGCGATTCTAGACACATACACATCTGGACAGAGCGGGGAACACGCAATAACCCCTTCAACATCATCAAAAGGGACTGTTTTGGAGGTCGCGGAGTTCTCGTTCGAGCAGACATAATGCTTGGTAGCCGGACCGACCTTCATATCTCCCAAGGAGGTTCGTCACCTGGGACTGCTATTGTAACGAGGTTCTTCTTCCTTACATGCGTCTTTTCACAAGGGCTATGGGTCCTCAGTTCCTCTTCATGGACGACAACGCTCCACCTCATCGCACAGTTACTGTCGAAGAGCTGTTGGAGAGTGAAGATATTGAACACATGGATTGGTCGGCAAGGTCTCTGGATCTAAATCCCGTCAAGCATGTACGGAACTTACTAGGGAGACCCGTGGCAGCACGTAACTTATCGCCAGTAACGATTCCGAAACTGCGATTGGTGCTACAAGAGGAACGAGCAGCAGTGTCTCAACAGCTCATTAACAACCACATATCCAGCATGCACAAATGATGTGAAACCTGCCTAGCAGTCAGGGGAGATCATATCCCCTATTAAAGACCGGATGTTTCTTGCTGGACACCCATCACAGGGATGTTTCGGCCTTCAGTCGCATTGCGCTCCATGCTACTTTTTCAATAAAGCTTCTTTTTATCCCTCTGATTTCTCTTTTAATAAGTGTTGCTTACATTACTCATGTGCTTACGTATTGGGGATCTTACGGTATTAAATGTGTTGATTTGGAAAGCTTTTGTACAAAGTTATATTGAAAAAACCGTCTCGTCCTTAATTTTTGCACACCAGTGTAGAGTAAGTCAAAAATGTGAGTTTATCTTTGTTTTTGATATTAACTACTTATAGTCTACTGTTTATAGGCTTACTTATTATAATCTTCAGAATACATTAAAACATGTTTTTGTGTTATGCTTATGGGATGTGGTGTTCTTACAATAATGAAAGCTAGAAAACAAAACAACGAAAAACAATTAGCAAAGAATCAATCAAATCTGTTTATGTAGCAATACTCTGCGTTTATCTAGACTAAAATTGACATCTTTTGTTTATAAAGTAAATTTATTTCTGTTACATAACATTGAAGTTTTATTATGGATATTATTTTATATTGTTGTTATCCTTATTGTATTACGTGTGTGTGTAAGAGATTTTTTCCTTGCTTTACTGCAAACCTTTGTGATGTAACTGAAAGGGCGTTTGATTAGTAATCGATTTGTCCGGAGTTCAAATCCCGGTGGCAGCATTGCTCCTTTCTATGTTTCCTGCTTGAATTAACCCGTTGGTTCTACATTTCAATATTACTAACACTAAGCATAAGAGCGTTTTTAATACAGTTGTATAATTACAGTAGTTAAAAGTTTATTTTCCTCTAATACTTTGAAAAATATACCAATTCTTGGATGAACGTATTTTCTTGCATACCTTTTCCCTGGCCTATTAGCGCCGGGTTCTGAAAATTTTAAAAACATCAGAGTAATTTTTCTCTTCGTCAACGCATTCAGAGAATGAGCTAACCTACATTTTAAAATGGATTCCTCCACACAGTGATTATTTTCGTCTTACTAACGAAGACAAACTCTCGCACACTACATGCGAAGGTCATGCCTAACCTTTTCCTTCTAACTCTTTATGCCAGCCTAATGCAAGAACCGACTAGTCACAACGAAACAAACACGAACCGATATTCAATGTACGATTTCGCCAAGTCAGCTGCACATTCACCTTCTCTAATTATTTATGAATATTTTGAGGTCTATGGAGTAGCAGAGACAATAATAAGAATGGGCGAGATTCAAGTTACTAGGATGTAGAAATGAAGGTATCTTATTAGATATTGTAATGTTAATATAACCATGTATTCTTATTAGAATGCAGGGTTTTTTTGCAAAAACAATATTGTGATAGTTACCTGTAGTTTATCCATGACTATTTTTCATTTGTTACCATCTTCCCGTAACTGCGTTCTTCGGAAATTAAATTATTCTCATAATCTTCCTCTTTCGGGTTCAGAACTATAAAATTAGTAAAACAAAAGGTGGAATATATAAGAGAAAATGCGATATTTTGGACGAAGATTTCAGAATGGCTTCAGTTTGTCCATATTAGCTTTAATGTTTAGAGCACAGCATAAGATAAGAATGGATTTGAGGTCATGCACACATAAAAGCATTTTAGATGCTTTGCTAGTTACACACGAAACTTACGCTAGTTACACATAAAGGTATGAAACTTGTGCTAGTTACATATAAAAGTATTTTAGATGCTTTTATGTGTAACTAGCTCCAGATGGGGTTTAATACATATTTTTTACACAACAGCATTAAACTAGGCCCATGCCAGTCGCAGGATACAACAGTGTGTACGAGAAGTGTATGACAATTAATTCGGAAACACAAAAAGATCAAATATCAATAGCATCAACGTGTGTTTTATGTAGATGCGTTATCAGTGAGGCTAAAAATGATGAAGTTTCTCTTTGGTTCACAAAGTAAAAAAGCGAAACATAGTTTTCGAATAGAAGAGAAAAAGATGGCCATTCAATTTGGAAAGAGAAATTCTCAGGAAAAATTAGAGGACAAAATGTAATTAGCAAACTTCGGTTGACAGGTACAAAATTATCTTGCTATCATAATGATTTGTAATAACTTTGACTAAGGAAGATTAGTACGTTGATTATCTGTAAAATAAATTCCGTAAAGTGAACAGAGAAAACTGACAGCATGAAGTTTTAAACGTCCAAAGATAACTCTGCTTAGAAGAGCTACAAGTTTCATAAATTAAGTGTCATACACTTTTCGTTAAGTGTCATCCTCCTTTGTTTACTTCCCTAAAACAGATCAGTTATCTGTTCTCAACTAGCAAGTAACATGTATTTCAGTTTTGAAGAATTTCGGCTGCAATCTATGTATCTAAGCCTCATTACCCACACCGCCACTTAGACCATTTGCAAATAAAAAAAATTCGAGTGAAGAATAAGAGAATGATTTCCTCAGGTCATAAGAATTAAGGAAGCTAGAAAGATGAAAATGACACTAATAAAGTATTTGGCGAGATTTTCATATTAAATTTCACTCTAGGAACTACTGAGAATGATGTTCTTTATGTGCTGAATAACTGATTAAATTTATTTGAGAGTGAATTTCAAACCGTGTTTGTTATAAAGTGTAATCTTATACCTCGTTGCTGAGGTTATAAGGTATTTCTCCCGTCTTCTTCGCATGCCTTCGTGGTGTAGTAGTGAGCTTGCTCGACGCATAACCGAGAGGTCCGTAGCTCGATTTCCGGCGAGGGCATTGCTCATTTTTTATCTCTACTGGTTCTAAATAACCTAATGAGCCTACAAGCAGCGCCTGAATTAAAAAAGGTGGTGGATGATGATTCTCCACCACTCGGATTTGGCAATTGGATCCCCAAATCTCCAGTCGCCCAGTCCCAGTTAAAAGGGGGAGTATATAAGGTATTTCTGCCCCCTTTTACGCATGCCTTCGTGGTATAGTGGTCAGCACGCTCGACGCGTATTCGACAGGTCCGTAGTTCGAGTCCTGGTGAAGGCGTTTCCAACATTTCTAACTCTCTTGTTTCGAAATAACCTAATGTCTCTACAATGTCAAGGTGGAAAATATGTGATAACTATGTAATAACACGTGTACCTCCATGTAGACGTAATCTTTACGTAACCCATGCATATATGATAATACACCTACTCATAGTTATAAATGAAGCATACCGGACAAATGGATGAACCGCCAGTTGTGCTCTAACAGTCGTAATGCCCGTGGTGTGATGTGAGCGGGAGTCTTCTATTATAAACCTCCAATGTTTCGTTAAGATAACGGTTTTATCATAATAAAGCTTTGTACTTTAAAAAGGTCATTAAGGCCATTCACATTTGTTTAGCAGGTTTTAAGACACAGCCAGTCAGGGAAAGGAAAGTTGCGCCTGCGTAAACTTATAGCTGACTTAGCGAAACGTGTAGCTGTCGAACTATGTTTCCTTTGCTGTGATTGGTCGGCTCTTACGCCAAGTGGCATAAATTGGAAAAGTTAGGACATTTAGGCAAAATCCTTAAACCAGTTTTTCTGGAAGTAGCGAGATCTTGTTGCCTAGCAACGAAGCTCAGCTTAGACTACCTTATGATTTTAAAGCCAATGTATGAACGGAGCTTTGAGGGGACCCTTGGGCCAGGCGGTTGTTCGGGATAGTTTGTAGGAAGAGACAGCACCTGGATATCCTTTTGGTAAATATCTGGTGTCTGTACATGTACTTGTACCTGTAAGTGCATGTCACTCTGGAAAATGAAAGATCAGTGGTTCAAATCCCGGTGAGAATATAGCCGATTTTTCCTGTTTCTCGAGCTCAGACGCTTAGCAGATTTTACAGAAGTGCCCCAAATAAAATGTAACAGACTATAATTCCTCACCAGTTTTGGCCGACATCCTCGAGCTTAATCGAGGAAGTATGTAAGAAATTTCAGCCTCCCACCGTGCATACTCTCACAGTATAAATAAAAAATAGAACATCCAGGTAGTATTTGAGTTCCGCCAATTGCGTAGTAGAGATTTCACGTTTCAAGCCTCCAGTGTTCAATTTATCAGATGTCGTATTATATTTACTGAACTTGGTAAATATTTCATTTACGCAATACATGATTAATTTGATCTTATCTCATGTAATTTCAGTTTTAAATGCTCTTGGTTTTGATAGCTGCACAAATTGTTTATTTATTTTAAACTTAAATATTATATTACATTTTAATATTAGTACAGAGTAATTTTAATACTGTTATAATTGAAACTCGAATATCCGCCATAATTTTAACCGTCAATTTCTATCATCCGTCAGCAATTAAAATAATTTAATGAAAAGAATGGATCCACACAAAAAAGGGATGATAAAAATAAGTACTAAAACAAAATTTAACTTGAAATTTGCCATAATGTGCATATTGTAGTTTTGTACAGTGATTTCTTTGTAAATATACTTGCATAACTTAAAGGATACAAATATGTAGATCAAACAGCTTCATATTGTACTGAATGATACACTAAATTAGGATTTACAAAAATTTTAGTTGTTCTTGGATATGCTTAACCTCTCTTTATATTATTATTGTTGTTGTTCTTAGAGCATTGTCATCATGTGTATGCAATTGAAATGTTGAAACGCTGTCTACGTAAATATTGTGAATTCATGACATTAAAAAGCTTTGTTTATTATTATTATTATTGCTATTATAGTTGTTTTTATGATTTTGTTTTTATTAATGGTGTGGTTATCATATGTATAAATAGACCAGTATTTACCTAAGTTTCATACATTCATAACATGAACTTCCACTTTCATTACTATGATTATTGTTGTTGTGTATATTGAATAGAACAGTATCTGCATAAATATTACATGTTCAAGACATGCACAACCTCACCTTATACTACTGTTATTGTTGTTGCTATCGTTATGATTTCTACGCTGTTTGTTCTGTGAGTTTTTCAGCTTGTCGCAAATCTTGAAAATATTTCTGAAAAAAGAGTGCTGTAGAACAAATATTACATTTACTGAAAAAAAGGCTGCTCCTGAAGGCAAGCTGAACAATTTCAAATCTGCATTGTTTGAGAGTCAATCGTAACTCTCTTAGTTAAAACAAGGTATTGAACCTGGCTTATTATCATATGTCCCAGAATATATCAAAATTATCTCATCTCGATTCCCAGACTAGTAAAAGACAAATTTATTTTTACTAAGATCTTAGGATCTAAAATTTTCCATTTAATTCACCGCTTTGCTCAAAAAAAAATGTCACTGATCTACAAGTGGGAAATTTTCACAGCTTCAACAATTTGTTAGCCACGTGCCTACACGTATTTTGTGAAATTAATTAAAAACACTTTCCGGAGAAATTTTTGATAAATGAACCAGTTTACGGAAAGGGAAAGGAAGTTTCGCTGGTTTCCCATTGGTCCTGCAACGATTAATAACTTTTGCCCAAAAGAGGAAATTCCAGAAACCTTTTCTGAGAAAATATTTTTTTCAAATCTCGCGAATTTACAATGAACCAGAAAATTTTACGGGCTTTATGAATCCTGAGAAAGGAAAACTGGAATTAATAACGAACACGGAAAATGTATTAACCTCGGTACCACAGAGGAACCAGCCTTTCGTAGTTAAGCCCTGTTAAGTACACAATCGATTCCGATTAATCTTCCTTTCCTGCTTAGTAGTGTGTTTTCGAAGTAAACCGAGATTATAAGAAGAACTGTTAGGAGTCTTGAATTAATAATACCTAAAAAAATCTGAGAAACTTTGTGAAAAGAGAATGAATTCTTTTATTTATTTATCTCTCATTTCAGTGAACATGTCCTCAGAAAAGGTTAATGGATACGACAACTCACATAACATAAACATAAAGGCGAACTTAGAATTCAAACAGAAACTATCCAGAATAAACTTAAATAATTTATTTGCAAAGCTAGACAATTTATTTGTGCAATCAAGCAGGAATATGAGCTAAATATTGATAAATTCTAGAAAATAAATTCCCAGACTTAGAAAACATTTCTACAGCTGTTTTGAAAAAGTCTAGTTTTACTTAGTGATAACACAAAACTATTGTTTAAACAATCATGCATATACGAGCAAAATTACGTATGTACAACAGCATACACCAAAAAACATACATACGTACATAAACAGCAGCATATGCCAAAAATATTACATACATAACAGCAGCATATACCAACTAAATTACTTTATACTTTATTCAAATCTTAATAAAGACAAAAGTTTATAATTCATAAAATCTTTAATTTATTTTATTTTTTAGGAATACGGAGTGGCAACACAGATAGCAATTTGCGTTTTGATTCCTTTCTCTAGGTAGAAATGAAAGCCTATTTTAGTTTATGAAAAACGATTTAGGAAATTAAATTAAATTAGAGAAAACATCATTGATTTTTTGTCAAGTAATTAATGAGTTATGACATTTTCTTTAGAATGTTTTTTCAAGAAATATGCATTTTCTTTTAAAATCTTACACTAGCTACACAAGTGCATGATGTTGTAAATTTCCGAAAATATTTAAATCCTTTTGATTACAATTTTTTCATTGTGATGTTGTGTATTGCTTTATTTTTGTATTTGTTTAATTTTTGCATTTTGGATAATAGTTTTAGGATTTATTTTTGTGCAACTAAATTTGTAACCAAATATTCTTTACATAAATACTTATTTCTTACATTGAATTGTATTTTGTGATTCTGAATCCAGAATCGTTCAAACTGTAAAAATAGCTTAGTTATGGGCATAATCGCTTCTGATGGTCCTAAACGATGATACGTATTCCCGAATTAGCATCATTTTCCAATTCCTTGTAATGTGCGCTCGAGATTTGGAGAAATGCACACGAGGAAATGCATTTTCGAAGCTGTAAGAAGGATTTTCACCAAAGCTTCCGATCTTTCCAGAATCCCATGCAACGTTATATATATACGGCCTCTACAGCCAATTTCAATAGCTGTTAGTCAATTCTCAGAAAGACTGATTTGACTGATATCAGGAATTTGCTCTATTTCTCAAGTGCCAAGGAGGATTTGTCTGATATCCGCGCTATCTTTGCATGATTTATAGCTGTCTGTTTTGCTGCGTATCATTATTAATAACAATAAATAGTCACTTTCTGGAGTGATTATTGAAAAGACTTCCATGACACCTTAGCTCGCAAGAGTATGTATAGGCATATACATTAGCTCATGAAATTAATATTATGCCCTCATTATAATATACCTTCATGCGAGTTCCAAAACAGTTTAACGGGAAAATTCCTTCGCCAAGACCATTAGATATTTTTCGAAACAGAAACATGTAAGTAAGGGGCATGAGATTCAGGTCAGCTACCACTCTATAAGGTATTTCTCCCGCCTTTTTAGCATGCCTTCGTGGGGCAATGGCCAGCACACCCGGCGCGTATTTGAGAGGTTCGAGTTCCGGCAAGGGCACTGCTCATTTTCACGTCTTGGGCTTCCAAAATAACCTAATGTCCCTACAACTCTACTGTTTTTTAAAAAAATATAAAAAATCAATTTAGTGTTCACCGAGATTCGAACCATGGATCTTCAGGTTGTTAGCTGGATGAGCTAAACACTTACACCACAAGCGAACTCCCGGTAATACGATAATTCCTTATATTCTTCCCACCTTAAATGGGCCAGTGGGATGAGACCTGATCGACTCAGGCGGTGACAAATTATTCTACACTACATTCAAAGCCAGAGATCATAAAAATTCAATGATATCCTCGCCGAAATTCGAAAAAAAGTTGTTTTAATTGTTAGCTGAACGCTCTAACGACTTACTCTGGGAAACTAATTATGAGTAAATGAGATAATTCCTTGTGCCCTTTGGGAGTTACTAAAGAGTTTTAACCATGTGTATAATGTTCGCAAAAGCGATAAATGCTTTATTCTAACATTAAATTTTGAATTTAAGTTAAAAAAAATTATTTATCCAAAAATTCCTTCTTTGTTTAAATTTAAAGCTCAAGAAATGTATCTTCAAAAATTTTAAAGAATAATTTAAAGGCCTTTTTGAAGTTCGAAGCAGTCTTTGTTTTTTAATTCTTCAGACAATAATTTTAACAGTGCCAGAGATAATTTTAACAGAACCTGAGTTCATATTCCGGCGAATAAACTGGTTCTATAGGCTTTCCATGATTTTCCTATGTTAAGTATGAAGTTTCTCAAATGTGCAGTTTCTCTTATGAGTGAATGAGATAATTCTTGTGCCCTTTGTGAGTTAGTAAAGAATTGTAGCCTGTATATAATGTTCCCAGAAACGATAAATATTTTATAACGTTAAATTTTGAATGTAGTAAAAAAACTGATTTATCAAAAAATTCATTCAGTGTTTTAATATAAAGTTCAAGAAATGTATCGTAAGAGAACAGTTTAAAGGCCGTTTTGAAGCTGGAAGCAGTATTTGTTTTTTAATTCTTCAGAGAATAATCATCTTAACAGCACCAGAGAAGTTAAAACTGCTATGTAATGACACCCGGGCTCATTATTCCGGCGAACAAACTGGTTGTATAGGCTTTTCACGGTTTCTCTATATGAATGTAAAGTTTCTCAAAGAAAATCCTCCATGAAAGCATTCTTTCCCTTAGGCAAACAACTGCAGTGTGCTTTACCATAATATAATAATCCAAATCCAAATCCTCCACCAAAGCTATGAACAAGAACAGGGTCACAGTATTTATCTGTTACACTTAGATGTCCCTAATACAGCCAAGATTGGGAACCACAACCTTAAAATTTCTCTCCCATCCCCAAAAATGCATGCACTTAAAGTAAACTCTTTACCAAACAACGTCCGTTAAAGTTTATTTATTTTAAATACAACGAACTGGAGATCTTTCCTAAAAACTAAAATTCCAGCTATAATATTTTTCACTATCAGGATTTGAACCTAGTAAATATAGAAATTGGACAAATGAATGCAATATAAGCTTATAGATATTATTTATCTTCCTTGCTTCATTTCTTAGTATTGTAATATACCGGAATGCTTACGAATAAACGAATTAGTCATACATTAAAAATTATAAATTAAGCGTATATTAAAAATTATGTGTTAAATTCATTAAAAGAGGTATGTTAATTATATGTTAAAAGACCGAAATCATGTCAAACAAAAACTGTGCAGCTTATCTGCATGCTTAAAATGGAAAACCTGGGAATATGCACATTTTAAGAGTATTTTGTAAATGGCATCTGTGTTTTTGGCATGGCGGAATTAATCTGTATGCGCAGTCTTATATTGATTCAGCTGAATTCACCAAAAGTACGTCTTTTAAAGTACGAAAATTCACGACATATTGCAAATGCAACAGACGTGGGGGTGTAGCTCAGATGGTAGAGCGCTCGCTTAGCATGCGAGAGGTACTGGGATCGATACCCAGCGCCTCCAAATTTTTTTTTCTCTAAATTAACATTTAAAATAATTCTAATGACGGGAGAAACATGTTTTTATAAATTATTATATGTTCATCTGCGCTCTCGTTACAAATATCGCTCTTATCTTCTTTCCCTGACGACTTCCTTTATAAGCAGCATGCTTATGATTGAAGAAATTTTGTGATCTTTTGTAAACTCTCAGGATTTAATTCGCTAAATTAATATTTAAAATAATTTTAATGATGTAAGAAATAGTTCTTTATAAATTATTATATCTCACCTGTGCTTTCGTTTCAATATGAATTTCCGTCTTATCCTCTTCCCTTGATGTCTTCTTTTATAAAACCTGAAGATTTAAACCAACAAAAAATATTTAAAAATAATTCTGATGAAATATTCCTGTCAAAATATTTGATAAAAACAGACCTTTAGAAACTGTTACATACGTCATTTTGACAAAGGTAATTCCGTTGTTTAAACGCTTTGCATCTGTGAATTCGTCTCAGTATAGATATACATCCTATCTACTTTCCCTGAAACCTTCCTTACATGAGATGTATACTCATTATTTGAAGAAGTTTTGTTATCCTATGTGAAATCTAAAAGAATTAAACCAATGTCTGTAATCAAAAACCACAAACTATGGAAGCATTGAAAAGTCTTTCAGTTCTTTATATAATACTTTTAAATGATATAAATATTGGAGTTAGAGCTAAAAAATCAAAACGGTATTAAAATGCGTATATCAATTTTAATGCCTTCTCTCCTCATCCCACTGTTCAAGTGCATATTAACAATATTTAAGAAAATGAAAGTTATCACAGACTGTGTATTTATTTAATGTGATTATGCAAACGTGAATGAATGGCGATGTGTTAAAATAAGTTAAAGTGGCTTGGTGTGAAACATGGAAATATTAAACTAAGCGAACTTGAAGAATATGTTATTAAACATCTCAAAACTCTTCACAGTGTTTTTATATTCAGTTCAGGGGCTTCGAGTCCTGAAAAAATAGGAAATATTGTCACTTATTGCAAACCATGTGCTCAAGCATGTCCAGCTATATCTTGAATAATTAAGTTTTTTCTTTATTCTATAAGTGCATAGGGCGTTGATTTACAATTGCATAATATCATAATAATATTTTCCCTGTCATAATAGTATTTTCCTATCATAACAATATATTCCCTATTTTCCCTGTGTCCTGTTTCACTTCCCCATTTTTAACAGCTCGCTTAAAATATAAAATGTCATATTCCACACCTTTAATTGAGGTAATAATTCTTAAACTGGTAGGCATTATTAAATACTCAACTTAAAATTATTTCACGTTTTACGGTCAAATCTGTATATCAAAACAAGACTGCACTTTTTTTAATCCTACGCTTTTGTATTTTTCATTTTTTAAATATTTTTTTTTAATTTTAATTGTGATCTCTTCAAGAAGATAGACTGTAATCAAAAACTGCTTTTTTAGTACCACCAGAGCTGCTATTAATCTCGAACCTCTTGTGTCCTAATTACTTTTCAAATTTTTGCCACCAAATGTTATCTCCATGTATTATTTTTAAAAATTAAATAATTAGGAATATGTTTGTTTGTATGTATGTTCCTCGCATCGTTGGAAAACAAAGACACGTAAAGCGACCGAATTTTTAATACACGGTAATCCTTTACCCGAACATGGGCACCTTGAAGCCCGGATTTTGATTTCTTTCACATTTCGTGCAAATGTAACCGAATTTTTATTTAACAGACTCAGTGATTTGAAAGCCAGAAGTAACAAACTGTTCGAAAGAAAACATTTTTGTCTTCAAAACACCAGACTTTTGTCTTTCGGCAAGGTATAAAATATTTATTTTTCAATATTTAATCCACAACTTTATCTGTTTGAAAGCAATGTCTTGTCACTGCCTCACAGAGAATAATTATTATCTCTACACGCCAGCACGTTGCCATTCGGTAAAGCGTAAAATACTTAACTTTTAAATTTAATCCTCCTGTTACTGAGGCAATAAAAGCAGTTCTTAAAAATTCTACTTTCTTATTTGATTATTTAAACAAAAATTGCATTTTAATCAAAAGATGTCTAGTAAAAAATATTAAATATTTTTCTGAAATGATACTAGTTGGACTCATTAAAATAATTATGCACTTTTTTCTTTTTTATGAGAGGAGCTAGCCTTTGAAAACTTTTCGAGAGGCTAGTTTTCAAAGAAATATAAACGAATGTAAAAAACTCTATCGGGAATTCTAAGGGTATTCCGTTATTCAAAGAAAGAAAATCTGTTAACAGGAGTGGGTCCAAGATAAGACTGGCAATCTTCGCTGGTCAACGAGAGTATAAATAGAATCTTAATAAATCCTCCGGTACGACATCAAAATCTGAATCGTTTCAAATTTTCTTTCTTTCTTTTTTTTTATTTAAAAATATTTTTTTAATCTAATAGATTAAAATTTGGAAAAGCAAGGAAAAAAACAACTGTCGTTTTTCTATGTAAGACTGTTCAGCATTCAAGAATGTTCGTGATTGTTACAGATATCTGCATTAATTTTCAGCTATCATAGTGAAATATTTCATATTATTCTTGTTGTTTTGTTTTATATGAGGTTTCGGTGTCGAATGAAAACACTTATTCCAATAAATTTTAAATTCGTGAAGAACAAAAAACATTTCCAATTAAAATTTTCGCAGTTTAAAACAAGTTCCAAAGATAATCCCAAGGTGTCAAAAATACTGCTGTAAGTGAGTTTAGAAAACACAGATTGAGTAACAAAATTATAAAAAAATATTTTAATTGCCCAAAAGTAATCAACATTGAGATCAATATTATAAAGTTGAACTTAATCAATTTTAATTTATGTATATCTAAAGAAAAAGGCGATAAACCAAATATACAGTGGCTCAAAAAAGTGTTCGTACACTTACGAGCTTCATTGAAATATTGCTTCATTCATTAATAAAAATTAATATTTTAGAATCAAAATTTTTTATTAATATCCATAAATTTCTCTTGGCAAAACTACATTGATTATTTTATGAACCTACTGAAACGTTTTTTGGAAAATCAATAATAAAAAAATAACAGAAAAGTTACCTCATAAAAGTCTTCGTACGCTTGTAAGAAATCTGCACGTATTAGTAAATATTGTAATATTTCTGTCAGTTAATATTTTGTAGCATACACTACAGTATTTATGACAGCTTTGAAATAACTGGACACAGAGTTCACCAGTTTTCTTTTTTTTTTTTTTTTTTTTTTTTTTTTTTTTGTAATATATGCATCAATGTGTTCCTCCATTCTTCCACCATTACTGTTTTTAGTTCGTTTTTTGTTTTAATGTCGTGTCTTCGTACTCGAAACTCTAATTTTCTCCAAATATGTTCTGTTACGTTTAAATCTGGTTACTTAGGTGGTGTTTTCAGAACTTGTGGACAAATATAGACACGCAAAAGGCGATCCTTGAGTGCCATGGGTTTAGGATCGTTTGTCCCGATAAAAAATAAAGTTGTTTCCAGTATCCAAATTTTGGGCGGATAATTTTAAATTATCTTTTAAAATATTTAAATAAAGAGTATGGATCATTGTGCCATCAATAAATATTAAATTATTTAATCCTGAAGCTGGCCTGCACCCTCACGCAAAAATGCCTCCACTGCCATGCTTTACTGTTCCAACCAAGATCTTGGGATTAAACTCCTCATTTTTTTCCTCCATACAATTATACGCCCATCCGACACAAAAATGTTAAATTTGCTTTCATCTGCAAACAGGACATGATGCCAATACGTTTCGGGCTTATTACCATTGATTTTGAGAAGAAAAGCCTAAGCTTTCTATTTTTTACATGTCCAAAAAATTTTCTTCGAGCAGAGCGCTCATGTAATCCAGCTGTCTGAGTACTCGTCGAACAGTTTTAAATGAAATTGAAGTAGAAAATGTTTCAGTAAATTCTGTAGTAAGACACTCAAACATGGATTTTTCACAGATTTTCTAACTATAAATCTCTGATCACGTTGAGTCACGTCGAGTTTCTCTTTGCCAGACAACCTCTTCTTACTTTATTTTGGATTCGATTTTCTTCTTTAAAGTATTGTATCACATACTGCATCGCAGAATACAATAAATTTACTAAGTTAGCGATATCCGGAATCGAATTTCCATCCTTATGACAAAAAATGACCATTATCAAGTGCTGTTTGTTGTTTCCTTACGACTACGATCCATCTTTAAACATTGAATAAAATATAAAAGTAAGCTTACCAAAAATATTTTAAACGTCACCAAAATAAAAAAAAAATTTAAAAAGTTGTAGATGATAACTTTTTTATGCAATTTTACGAAAATGTTTCGGTGTATGATCACTTTTGTAGCGTGCTTTATCTATGCCTCCTTACATTTTGAATTTTAGAAAAAGAAAATAAGTTAGTATTAAAAACTAAAAAGTTTGGTTTTATTCAAAGTCATATGGAGATGATATGAAAAAATATAGGCTTTATATTCGAATTCAATTCCAGGTTACAACACTTTTTCTGCAAATTCCTAAAGTGTGCAAACACGTTTGTGAGATACTGTAAGTTAAATTTTTTGTACCAGTAATGTCAGGAAATATTTTTAAAAAGAAACGTAACTGCCATTAAATTAAGATATTTTCTTAAATTCTACTTATTTCAACCACAGCCAACTATTTGCCATCGAAGCGGTAATATAAGAGTTTGCAGTTCTCTGTTTTACGCAGTATAGTAAGTTTCGTTAAATTATGCTTTTTAGTCTTCTAGGAATAACACAGATTTTTCTGCAGGAAATTTTGCTCAAATTAACAACGGATTAAAAATTTCCTTTTAATTAATAATATTAAACGTTTTTTCCTTAAGGTACTTTAAAGAAGAAGAAGCAGAATAAAGGGAAAAATAATTGAATATTTCTGCAGGTCACGAAGAAGATCCGTGCATAACTTCATAGAGTTAAGAGAAAATCTAATTATTATTAAAATTTTGGTTGTGACTTCCATCAAAAGACCTGAAATTAAATAATTGTACAATATAAGTAGTTTTACTAAGAAGCTATTTTAACATTGCTGCAATAAATCTGTAGTTATATGAAATCCAAATGCAATTTACATCATGACTAGCCAAGTCTCTGGAGTATTCAAATGCCGAATAAAGACTTAATTATTTGTAATGTGAAAGCGTCACCTAAGCTTCCCTTTATCTTTAACTATTACCTTTTATTTATAATGTATTGCTTTTCTATTTCCCTAATCTTATCAAACCTGCTTAAGAATAACATCAAGGTTCGCTAACTTTCACTTTCGTATGATGCAAAGCAATCTTTATTCATCATTTACAAATACTTATCTTTGGATACATTATTACTAATTCCCTGTGTATATTATTTTATTTGTTGCAAAACACTTCTACTCACGATAGTTATCTTTATTGTTATATGGCAGAAGACCAATAGATAAAATAGCTGAACAATGACACATAGTTGCCTCAGGCCTTATTTCCCGCCTAACGAAAAGCTTGCGGGAGGTTTTTGGTGGCTACAAATTACTAGACTAGTTCTCTAGAAAATAAAATATAAATAAATAAATAATTAATCTTTCCAGAGTATTAGGGCTAACGTCACTTTATGCTAAGAATATTTAAAAAACAACATAGCTTTAGAATTTCCGATAGAGCGTCTCGTGCGCTGGAGATAAAAATGTTTTATTCCCTATAGTGTTGCCACTCCTCGCTTTGAAAGAGTTGACTTTTTAATCAAAATTCGTTAAAGTTCTACAAAAATTAAGCAAATTCCAATTTCAAATTCGGGCTTTCAGGTGCCCATGATGGGTGAAGAACGATATTTGTTCAAAATTTGATGGCTTTATAAGCTTGTTTTTTCATAGGGCCAAAAACATAAATATATTCATGCAGATTCTTCATTATTTAATTCCTTTAAATATAATACAAGGCGATAATATTTGGTGGCAACAATTTGAGAAATGATACAACGCTTTTAGTGATTCAACGAAAAATGCCGTTTCGAGACTAACACTCCTTCTTGGCTAACGCTGTTTTGGGCTGAAAATGCTTTCTCAGAGGTGATTATCTTAATTTTTGGTGGAATACTAATACCAGATTTTCATAAAAAAGTCATAGCTTTTATTAATCGTATCTAGCTTAAATTAACGGGATTAACAGGTTCTACTTCGTTGTTGAAGTTTATTTGCTGGCTACAAAGAAATTAACTAATTAAAACAATGTAACATTAAATTAAACAAGCTGCTAACAATATCAATGATTCTTTGTTTGAACACAGTAAATCATACAAAAGCAAATTCAAGGGAAGACATACCTTCGCGGAGGAATTTCTGAGGAAAACTGGCTCATATTTACATTGCATCTGAGGAAAGCTACTAAAATGTTCATACCGTCAGTTTGTTTGTTTAGGAGTCTTCACCACTCGGCCACTGATACATATCTCAAGTAGAAACAGCTCTTGAATATTTTTTATAACAACTAACCCAACCTAAGGTAACCAAACCTTGTCTAATCTCACCAAATCTAACCAATCCTAACTTCAGTCTGTTGTAATCCAAAATGTCACTGGATTCTCTAATTTGTAAAAACTGTATTTAATTCGTGATTTATCTAATTAAAAATATTCAGAATTTTCATAGAATGGTGTTATATACTTTTTTATATAATTTATTTCATATTTTCTAAAATTTTAATGAATTTTAGATTAAAAATCCCAAACGCGAGCAGTTGCAACACTTGTACGGAATAAAACACTTTTATCTCAAGCGCGTGAGACTATCTGTCGGGTATTGTAAATATATTTTTTTTAATATTTTGGAACTTTTGCCGTTGAATTGAATTTTATGTGGCGTAAGGGCCAAGAACATGATATTTAATAAATAAACTAAACACACAAAATATTAACAAAAAAAAGATACAAAATAAATTTTGTAAGCCATTATATTAATGTTACTAAGAAAACTGAACGTTGATATGATGGACTGAGATAAGACTAAAAAAAATAAAAAAATGTATTCCAACGCAACACTTCATCGGAAATTCTAAACATACGCTGCTTTTAAAATTCTGTGATTTTGCTGTTGAATTGCGTACAGCGTAAGTTCGAAGAAAAGGATGCTTAATAATAAAGCTAAAAAAAATGGTTAGCAGGAGTGAGTGTAACAACAGGCTGGTAACCTACGAGCTCAATGAGAGCGTAAAAAATCATGCCTTTGGGTGACTGTCAAAATCTGAAATCTTTCAGACTTTTTTTAATTTTCTATATACTTTCCCCACCTTCGCAGCTTCCATTTACAATGCCACTTCAAATTTATTTTCATTTATTATGATTCCCATATCATATTCTGAAGTTTTCATACACGACGATGGCGGAAAATAGTATGAATTAAAGAGTAAGTAATGTTATTATTATGTATAGTATAATATTATATTATTATGTATAACCGAAAGCATTTGTTTTTTCAACAACTTTCTTTGGCAGAATAGTGAATATCTCATTGTTGAAACTCTATATGTGATTCCATGTAAGTCTTTCGAAAATCATGCTTACTTGCAGAAAATCATATGCATAGCTTTTATTATTTTTAAAGTAAAAATGTATAATATGAAATGGCCAGGACATTTATCTGAAATTCGGAATTAATAGTAGCTAACTTCGAATTTATTGGGCTAATGTAAAGGATGTTGTTCTTAGTTGAAATAAAACTGTATCTTATCCAAAAGAAAAAATGAAGAAAACAGGAATAACACATATAGTCATTAGCAGAAAAATCATTTTAACAATTTACTTATCATTTCAAGAAACTAAATCTGAAGAATGAAGAAACTTACTTATAAATGACTATAACATTGCCATCTATCAATGCCGTTAACACATACATTCTGTTTCCCTTTTCCCATTTTTAGTAGACAGTTTTGTTTTACGCTGATGGTTTGTGGTAATAAATTTACCCTTGTACAGCAATGACAAACTATGTTTAATAAGGTCCGGTTAATCGACTTCGAAATGTTTTTTTTTATATTCGCACCTCTGTTGGGAATTGCTGTGCATTTGTTTTTCGAAATGCACAATGAAATAAATGAAACTGATAAAAATGTGGCTATGGCTGCAAAATATATTTTGTAAACATAACATTGCGCTGCATAAAGCAACAATAAATGTATCAATGATTTATTTGTTAGTTTGCTTTTTTCCTGTCGATTCTTTTTCTCTAAGGAATAAATTTAGGTCAATTACAAATGCTGCCAAATCAAAGCAACAAAATAAACGTAAAATTAATTAAATTTAATAATAATACAAACTTTTATACAAATAAATTTCGATATTATTGATAACTAGGCTTTAATTTTCTTCCAGTTTTTAAATTTTCCTTCCCGCGTTTTAACTATCACCTCGGGGCAATTAAATGGATTATAATTTCTCTTTTAACAATCATAAAAATGAAGCAATTTAAAATCTTTTGTGGTTCCCGCCAACTCCATATTAAGAAATGGAATTGGTGGAATAACGATAAGTAAACTATGACTTCCGACTGATTAGTTGTAAATAAAATCCAATTTCTTTCTAAACGTCATGGCTAAATATTAATTAGAAACACTATTCAGTTTTTATTATTCTGTTCTCCCATATAATGGACAATGATAACTATATGGGCATATGTATACAGCAGTTGTCATGGTTTGGAACATACGGCATCGATCGTAGTATATCTTCTGGTCATATAATGTTTCGAATTCATAAATCAATCATTTAACAATCACAAAATTCAGCAAAACAATATATCTTTAGAAATCCCGATGGATTGTTAAGTGATTCTATACATTTCTTTTTCCGTCAGTTCTCAGTATATAATACTAGGTTTCACGTTTCCTAATAAGATCGTCAACTTTTTCATTTGTCATTTTAACTTTATTCGTTAAACATCATTTTCTTCGTATTTACGCCACGTAAAATTCAACAACAAAATCATTAAAATTATCATATTTAGAATTCTCAATAAAATTTTAATTATTGCCATACATTTTTATATTCTTTATATTAATTATGTTTTCTATATTATTTCTTTAAAAATAATACACAGCTATTAGATTTGGTGCCAGCGTCCTCCATGATTTAGCATAATTCCAAGAATATATTTAATGTTTATAAATGTAAAATATTTTGCTCAATTGCATACCTTATTTTAAATACCAAATGTGGGATTTTTCGTAGTATTTCATAATATATTTTTTACGTAAGATTTACCAATTTTAACCAAAATCGTTCCCATAGATATAAAAGTCGTAAATACTAAAATTGAAAGATTTTGGATTATATTTTAAAATAGATTTATGTTAAAAACTGTTATGCGTAATAAGTAAAATTCTACTTTCTGCTGTCGATTAAAGTATATTGAGGGTTTCGTATAAAGCACCACTTCCGGTTGTGAAGTTTTATACAAAATCTAATCAACTGTTTATATGAATGTCAAAAGCTTAAATCCAGGAAACCGAAATTTTTGGAAACTTCATGTAAAAATCACCATTTCGTATAAATCTCTTATGGGCTTCATGTAAAGTACAACTTGCGGTTGTACAATTTTATACAAAATCTAATCAACTCTTTGTATGAATGCCGAAAGCTTTTTTAAATACGGAAAAAAAATTTTGAAAGTTTTGTATAAAAATTTCAGTGAAAGAAAAAATTCGCCATTCACAAACAAACAGCACTGGAAACATAATCAAAACGTGTTGTGGGGGTGCTAATTTATTACTGAAAAATTACTATAAAATTTTTGGAGCAGAAATATCACCTCCCCTACCTATGTATACAGCTTGGAGGGAGGCAAAAAGTACATAATAGTTATTTTAACATAAGCGTAGACTATTTCCTTATAAAATATATATAGACAGAGGCAAATTTCTATCATATATGGCACAAGTTCGGGCTGAATGCTTTAACCGAAACGTATGTTGACTTTAAAACTTAAATTCAAAACAATGCTGCCAAGTTTAACGAAATGTTTAATAAATGCAGTACAGATTTATTTTATGGAATGCTAAAATTCGGCAGCATGTATTTAACTTTAATAAAATTACATTGTTTAGTTTGCTTTGAAAGCAACTTTAAATTCGTTACACTTGCACTATTTCCATTATTTCCCTTTCGCTGTCATTAGCATAATTGTGTTCTGCAGTATGAATTTGTTACGGGCCATAAATTAAATTCTGTTAAGCAAATAGAAAACGAAAAGAGCGATTACGTTTATTGCTCAGTTGTGTCACTACAAGCATAAAGGTCGTAACCCTCGTTTTAAGTTTTACGATTCTTAGGTGAAGTAGGCCTGAGGTAGTTATTACTTCCTAGTAAAACGGAGTTCTGTGACAATTGTTTGATAAATGCATATCTCATTAAAGGAGAACTCTTCAACCCCTCAACCCCAAAAAGAAAAACTTATTACATCAAAGTATAACCTTTAGAAAGTGCAAAGCACGAAAAGAATCAATTTAGTGAAGAGCAGTACAGGAAAAGATGGAACAGCATTTAAGTAGAATATTGAATGCCAAATTTTTTTAGTTCATAACGTGACTTTTAGACTTCATAATACCTTAATTTTTAAAACTGATTTTTTTTTTGCGTTTTCTAAATATTGAAAATATTATACGTATTTTGAGTTAAATAAATAAGTTGTAGAGACATTAGATTATTTAGAAGTAGGAGATGTAAAAAACGAGCAACACCCTCGCCGGGACTCGAACCACTGACCTCTCGAATACGTGCCGAGTGTGCTGACCACTACACCACGAAGGCATGCGAAGAAGGCGGCAGAAATACCTTATAAAGTTAGCTTTTAAATCTTGTCTTCTCAGATTCTCATTTTTCTGATCTACATCTCTTCTTCCGAGTGTAAGCAGTGTGTATAACAGCATTAGCTGCTTAGATTACATTAGATTAAACAGCAATCAGTAACTTAGCAGACAATGATTGCCGAATTAATACTTTTATAGGTTTAATGTGTAATTAAAAAAGCTAAAATTATCTAAATACTGTTTTTTCATTAATGTACAACAATCAACGTGTATATTTTAAGGCTGTATTTTTTCATAAAACAGAGTTAATTTAAATTACTCATAAACAAACCAAATAAAAAATTTACAGTACTGAATTTGTTCTTGGATTACATATTTTATACTCATAAATTGTAATTTGTTTTAGAACTTATTGCTTATTTATCAATAATCAGAATAAGACGTAAGTTAACGCAATGAGCCTCACAGTTTCGAAACTGCAGTCTATAATTCAACTTTGCTGTATATCATGAGCCATTTACCTTGTAGTGTTGCTCTTAATACGCAGCAAAGATCATCGGTACTCTTAAATATCGTTTCATCCGCTGAACTTGCAAATGTGTTCTAATTATGAAAATCTAAGTAAGCTGAAATTCTAAATACATCCAAGTAATTCAAGCGGTAAGCTGAAACCTGCATTAGGATTGAAACTTTTAACAAATCGAAAAATCTGATATGGACACCATATGACTTCTTTTTACGTTCTATTTAAAATTATACACATTTTTTCTGTAGTTCCCTTAAACATATTTCCTCGAATTATTCTAACTTAATTAGCCGATCTCTCAAGGCAGGCTGAAAATGAAATCAAAAATTGCAAATTTTGAAATTTAATATCTCATATAAGTGTTGAATTATAAATTAAATATCTTAATTTTTTTCCAACATCATACAATTAAATACCTTATTTTTTTTTTCGTATGGGAGTCCTTCTTATAATTTTATTTTTTCATAACGAGTATAAAACTGGTCCAAATATAAGTATAGAAACCTGAAACTGATGTATATATGTATGCGTTATATATTTTTTGTAATTTGGCATTGCCAAAACATAAATATTTTCATCATTTAAAACAGTTCTGTAACTGGTATGTATAACTATGGCCAACGATTGCGAAACCTGGTAAGGACTTTTAAGCTAGAAAAGGGGGTGGGTATATGCATATATATATGTATGTATTAGGCAAAAAGTAAGAAATTTAGAGCCCGTTTTACACAAAGACCCAAAAAAAGTGAAATTCAATACCAACAAATTTCAAAACATCCTATAAATACACAAAAAAAAAATTGGTGACCCTATATATATATATATATCCGTTCGGTACTGGCGATTACAATAAAAAAGGGAGGTGTCCAACTACGTGTTATAGCAGTCCCATATGCAAAATACGTTCAAAATACTTTTTGAGTTTAAGAACTACTACGATTTTCGAGTTATGCTAGATACATACACTGGTGTGCAAAAATTAAGGACGAAGTCGAAAAATTAGCATATCAGCTGAACGAAGAGGCAGAGAGGACAGAAAGACCAATCAGGAGATTAAGTAAGGTGATGTACGGTAGCACATGCGCATATATGCACGTAGAGGTAATTGGGGAGTATCTGAGTAGTATAAAGCATGTTGTCGGTGTAAGATCAGTATTTCTGGCAAAGAGATTGCAGGCCGTATAGCAGTTAAAATCACACCGAGTTGCTGCCTCAGCGAGAAATGGCGAATAATCAATCTGTTAGACGACATCTGGATGCTTTTACCCGAGGTCGAATCATTGGGAAGTTGGAGGAAGGCCGCAGTGTGACAAGTGTGGCTGCAGAGTTCGGAATTGCTCACAGCATCATTTCACGACTTTGGAGACAATTTCAAACTACAGGAACAGCTATCCGGGGGTTTATTAGTGGTCGTCCACGAGGAACCACACCAGCAGATGACCGGTATATTGCCTTACAGGCCAGAAGAAACAGGCGGCAGACAGCGGGAGAAATCGCTAGACACACGACACAGGCGACTGGACGACCGATATCGCGTTTTACCGTGGCCAGAAGACTGCACGGTGGTGGTCTGTTTGCACGACGCCCTGTACGGTGTGTACCTCTAACGCCTGCCCATCGGAGAAGGCGTTCTCTGTGGTGCCGGGAACACCGGAATTGGAGAGACAATGAATGGGGACGAGTACTCTTTACAGATGAGAGCAGATTTAGTCTGAGTTGCGATTCTAGACACATACACATCTGGACAGAGCGGGGAACACGCAATAACCCCTTCAACATCATCAAAAGGGACTGTTTTGGAGGTCGCGGAGTTCTCGTTCGAGCAGACATAATGCTTGGTAGCCGGACCGACCTTCATATCTCCCAAGGAGGTTCGTCACCTGGGACTGCTATTGTAACGAGGTTCTTCTTCCTTACATGCGTCTTTTCACAAGGGCTATGGGTCCTCAGTTCCTCTTCATGGACGACAACGCTCCACCTCATCGCACAGTTACTGTCGAAGAGCTGTTGGAGAGTGAAGATATTGAACACATGGATTGGTCGGCAAGGTCTCTGGATCTAAATCCCGTCAAGCATGTACGGAACTTACTAGGGAGCCCCGTGGCAGCACGTAACTTATTGCCAGTAACGATTCCGAAACTGCGATTGGTGCTACAAGAGGAACGAGCAGCAGTGTCTCAACAGCTCATTAACAACCAGATATCCAGCATGCACAAATGATGTGAAACCTGCCTAGCAGTCAGGGGAGATCATATCCTTTATTAAAGACCGGATGTTTCTTGCTGGATATACCATCACAGGGATGTTTCGGCCTTCAGTCACATTGCGCTCCATGCTACTTTTTCAATAAAGCTTCTTTTTATCCCTCTGATTTCTCTTTTATTAAGTGTTGCTTACATTACTCATGTCCTTACGTATTGAGGATCTTACGGTATTAAATGTGTTGATTTGGAAAGCTTTTGTAAAAAGTTATATTGAAAAAACCGTCTCGTCCTTAATTTTTGCACACCAGTGTACATACGCACGTATACACATACATCACGAAAAAAGTCCTTCTAAATCCCTTTTACAATCTATTTTTGAAAAAGAGTCCATTATTCTGCCCGTTACGTGCTAACGTCATTAAAAAAATGGACCAATTCGATTCAAAAACGATCAACGTGGATATTTTTTGCGGAAATTTAGTACCAGAAATTTTTCGGAATTAAAATACTTCCTTTACTTGGCAGGAAAAAAAAAGTAAAAAAGTGAGGGAAAATGTCCCATGGGTTTTACTAAAAATACTGAGAAATTAAATTTAGACTTCGTTTTCACAAAATACATGTATAATTGACAGATAATTTGAGGTTGAAATAAATAGAATGGCAACATTTCTTAAAAAAATATCTACAGAATTTTTTTTCTTTATTTAGAGAAGCATTATGATTTATGAAATATTCTAACTTTTCCTTAATTTGATCCCCATACTTAATTTTTTCACTTTCTTCTTACCTACTTAAATCACTGTTATCCTTATCAGAGTTATTACTGTTAAGATAGACATGTTTCTTAAATAAAAGCATGAAATTTCCTGAAACTGAAAGCCTTAGAGTATAATTTAGAATCACAACCATATTATGCATTGATAGGATATTCATAAGCAAAATATTTTTGATTAAATGGAGAAAATAAATTTTTTTGCAGAATTGTATTTTCGGACAAAAGTATCAGTCTTTCATCTAGAAATTTACATTCTCAACAAAAAAAAATCTTGAACATCATTTAAATATTCCATTAAAGAGACATATAATAGGTTTTAGTATTAAATGAATGCCATCCGTGATTAAATGACTGATAGATTCAGAATGGAGAGCTGTTTAAGATGCAATTTGGAAGTAAATTCCTTAAATATCTAGTGGCAGATTAAAATTCGAAATCTGTAAATCTCAGTTACTCAACCTTTAAAAAGATATTGGTCGGTATAGAATTACTTGTTTTACAAAAAGTGTTAAGATGAGCTAAAGAAGCATTAATAGATTTTTTAAAATAAGGGAAAGGAAAAAATTCACGGTATTATTTTACTAGAATTGAAATTTTCTGATAACTGTTATAACTCTTAAAATTTACTAAAAATATCTAAAATGTAAAGAAAGCTTTATAAAATGTTATATAATTTGAGGCGTATTAGCATTGAAAGTAGAAGCTCCCTTACTCTTACGCTCGCTTAGGTATTCGCAAAGGCCATAGAAATTGGCTTGCATATTTATACCCACATTAAAATAAGTTGCTAATAAAGAAAATAAATATAGTATATCTGGTTGAAATTTAGTTTTGCTATCGGCCCACTCAAGATTCAAATACTGTCTAAACAGAACTATTAAAAATCAATTTGTTTTAGGGCAACTTTTAGCGATGATCAAAAAGCGCATGCTCCATAGGTAAATAAGCAAATGCACTGACATGATTTTCCATTAATGTAATCTGGTTGCAGAACTTGTCGTGGCTTTTAATGTGCCCACCTGTACTCGGATCATTGTTACATGCGGCATTATTGATCATATGATAAGAAGGATAGGGATAGGTTACATTCCTCGGGGGAAGGGGGGAGACAGACTTTGATTCTGGGAGGAGCAGTGTCAGGTATCAAGGGGGTATCTTAGCGGGGAAGAGATACAGGAAAACTGAGATTTTAGTCGGTCGTGGTTGATAATAGACATTGATTTATAGGGGACCAAACATAAATTGAGAGTTAATTTTTATTTGGCTTGCATCATATTTATATTTCCTTCGAATTAAATATACACTGAAGTAGGGCAGTCGAAGTTTAGCACAAAAGTAAACTAACAAATATTGCGTATAATAGTAACTAGACTAATAAACATTGTACATATGAGCTGAACTAGACTAACAAATGTTGTACATAATGAACTACATTCAAGCGTAGCCCAAATACGTATGTTTTAAAACACTTCTCATTAAAAAGTTCTGCACTAAATTCTTCTCATCTACTTGAAGACGCTAACACTAACTGAAAAAAAAAAGTAGAAACAAGAGATTGGACTTTTCATGTGGCAGACTTTTCAATTTTGGTACTGATTTATTCTCTGTTCCGTGACACAATCAGATCTTGATTAATCGAGAACGTATTAACCAGGTTCGCGGATGAGTGGACTCTGTCTAAAAAAATTTAATTTCTTTATTGTGAAACATGCGATTGTATTCTTTTATTGTGAAAGATTAATAACACAAATCTTCAGGGTAAAACAAAATTGTCTATGGAAAATACAAAACAAAACAAAAACAAATCGTTGGATAATTAATAACAGATGGTTATTATAGTATTCTACAGTTGTTTTTACCCACAACAGTACGTAGTTTAATTGTACTTAATCTGAAACGTATAAAAACTGCGCAAAGTTCTGACCAATTTTTTAAGCAAGTTGGTTCAACTTCTCTTCCGTTGCAAATATTGTCCTTTAATGCGATTTATAACTTTCCATCTCTAATGGTATTCATTCTCCCGTTATTTGCTCAGTCCATCTCCCATAAGTAATGATTTATTTACGTAACCAAATATGCCTACGCTCCAGATTAAACTCATAAAAGTACAGATGCATTGTTAATTATATGGATTACTCTTTTTTTTTATGTTTGTTAAATGCCCTTGGATTAAATAATTCAGTTAAACGGGGACGTCGTCGCAGTATCCTCTCAGTAAATGAGGAATTGACAGTATTTTACTAGTATTTCTAAAAGCTTCCTGACCTTCTGATTCAACATACGATGCATGCCAGTCCTTGTTTTGAATGGAGAGTACTTCAATTTAATTGGATTTTTCATTTAATGTCAACTTATATGAGATTCTGCCTACTGATTTTTCGGAAAGTGTACCAGTACTTTTACTACTTAATGTTCACGCAGATGACTGTAGAACATCACCGTATAAAATATTCATATTAATCCAAATAATCCAACGAATATATGTTTTCCCATTTCATAATTGTATTGCTTTGCCATGAAGCTACAAGAAAAAATTAAATAAACTATTGATCTCGAATGTGCCACAATCAATATAATTTAGTATATAACGCTTGCAACAGAAGGTAAACGTCTGACTACGATCTTTTCAGTCGCAAATTTACATAATAAAACAAAAATAATTTTAAAAAAAGCTTTCAGATTTTACATTACGCCCAAAAGGTTTTTTTTAACGTTTTGTGGGTTACCTTTATTTATAAATATATTGTTCTTCGCACTTAAACCATAAAATTCAGTTCAACAGCAATATCGCAAAATAATTTTAAAATGAGCATATCTTTAGAATTTCCGATACACAGTCTCGCGCTCTGGAGACATTTTTTTTCCCGCACAATGTTGCATTGCTTGCTTTGAAATCGTTGAGTATTTTAATCAAAAATTCGTTGAAGATTTACAAAATATGAAACAAATAATAAAACAAATTCCGCATTAAAATTTGGGTTTCCAGATGACCATATTCGGGTGGAAAAGTAGATATTCAAAATTTTATGGATCTAGGTACCGTTGTTTTATCCTAATGCGAGTAACTACAGACATTTATGCAAATTCTTCATTATTTAATTTCTTTAAATATAATATAGGGCTCTAATGTTTGGTGGCAACAATTTGAAAAGTGAACCGATATTTACGTATAGTGAACCAACGCCAAATGCCAAAATGAAATTGATAGCTCTTGAGGGCAACTTGCCCCTTTGGACTAGTAACAAAATATTTTTATCATGTTTATCGGCTACTCTAGTAAGAAATGATCGCATTCTCTCGATCGTGTTTTCATACTGTAAGTGGGTAGTATGCGATCACCTAGCAAGTGAAGATCCGATGTTCGAATTCCGGCAAGAGCACAGTTAGTTTCTCTAGGTTTCTTGTCGCGGAAAAACCTAAAACTCTTTACAACGGCTCCCAGACTAAGAAATAGGACGATGATTGGTCAACACCTAGATCTGGCCAACTGGATTACGTACTTATCTTCACATATACGTTTTAAAACGGATGAGAATGTAAGAACGTATTGCATTTTGTCGTTTGAAAGTATTGCATTGTAAATGCAGATGGCGAATAAAAGAGCTACGGTTTGAAGCCCGATGAAGGAACAGTTTGTTTCTTTGGCTTCCTTCTCAAAAAATCCTAATAATCTTTATATGTATACCTATGACGTCACAAACGTCTAACAAAAATCAAATATACGGATTTTTGTAAATTGTTTGTTAATATACTATTATTATAAATCAAATAACCAAACTTATTTACGTGGAAAAACATTTGTTTTTGTCCCGATTTAGATCCAAGATTGTAAAAAGCAAAACAGTTTAAAGGAGTGTAATAGTAAGAAAGATTTCTCTAAAACGCAGACATATAAAGCGCTATATGATAACATCTGAAAGCCAGCTAAAATTATTTAACTAGTTACTTGGTATACGAATTATCAGCATGTTTGCGTGAATGGCTGCAATTTGTTTCGAACATCATAAAGGCAGACAGGAGAAAGAGTCTGAATAATGATGTTACCTCTGCTTTTGCAAACATAGTGGTTACTTAACTAAACATACTTGTTAGAATACAGCTATATTACGCAGCGCAGAAGGTAAATCTCACAAAGCGGTAAAATTAATGAACAAATTAAAACAAGTTTCGCTTTATTTTAGGTGGTCTTTAATTTTGTTTTGTATAATAAAAGATAATGCAGGCTTTACTAATAATATAAACAGCAGTTTAAAATATTTTCACAGTGTTCTCTAACTAAAGTGAAAATATTCCATGAGCAGTAAAACGCTCCGCACGCGAAAACCTGAAAACTTCAACATACTTCTGATAAAGATTACCTAAGTTTCACAGGCCCTGTTTGCTTAAACGAATAGTTTAACAGGCGTTTAATTGTTTTTCATGGTACTTTTGAAACTGAAGTTTCACAAAGCATGTTTTGAGGCAAGATCTGATCTGAAACAAAGTATGTTTTCAGTCTTAAATTAATGTACCAATTCATTTTAACGATGACTTTATCATATAAATATTTAAATTTTGAAAAATAGAAAAATATATTCGAGATTTTAATTTATTTTTATCAAGTGCTGTATTTGATTAAGTTAGTAATTTTTTCATTATATATATACTCACATAATACATACTTGCTTTGCATATAAGGTTTCTTAATATTTATAATTTTTTTAAGTTCTGTCACGATTCTAAGGATCACTCACCACTAGACTTATAAGTTATCTAGCTCTTAGGAAAGCATTTAAATAAAATTTCACTGTTGCAACTGCTTATATGAGAATACATTTAGAGCATGAGGAGGCAGATCAGGCAGCGATTATATGAGGCGTGCAAGATATTAGCCTGCTATTAGTAGAGTAACAGTATGGTATAGAACTATTAATATGGTAGAACTATTATTAAAGGAAGATTAACTCCGACATTTATATATATATGGAAGAGGGAACTCCTGATCATCACATATTCTCATGCCCCTTAACTGAAGATAATCACATAAAATCCGTACAAACTGATCTTCTGGCATTCCAGAGGTTTCTAGTTAAAGATAAACATCAGTATCCTAAGTTTAAAAAATTATGCAACTACGACTCTCTTCCTATAGCCTAGATCTTTATCAAGTTCCTCACATTGCATAAATTTAATGAACTTTTATATCACGTGAAGATATTCAAAAGGATTTCACTTGTGAACTTTATAAATTTTAATAGTAACTTGTGAATTCTATAAATTGTAATTGTAATTTTAAAAATTATGTTGGTTTCTTAGTAAAATTATTTTCTGAATTTTCAGTTTTTGCGTTGCCAAACCCCTGAGTTCTCATATTCTTACTCACAGTGTTTTTGATATTATTCTCAAACGATTTGACCCCGTGAACACTTCTTTAGTATTATTAGTACAGTTCAGTTCATTATAACATCGTGTTCTCAGTACTTCCTATTGTGCGCATAAGGTTTTGTAATAAATTGAATTCACACGAAACCGATGAATGCTTAATAAAAAATTTTCCCTAAAGAATGCCTTATAGTTCTGGAACTTTCCACAAAAGTACTTGCACAGCTCTTCTCGTAGCACAGAGCGCGATCAATAGCTACCACTTCAAAGTACTAAGAGTGTGAAACATAACGCAATGCAAAGCGTACCTAAAGAGCGAAGCTCGCTCGGATATATCTCAATATTCAAGTCAACTCTGAGCTAAAAACTGAAAACAGATGCTCTTTTCTATCTGATATAGTTTAACCTGCCATTGAGAATTTCAAGTACCTCCGATTTCTCCAAATTGCTGGAAGGCAAATACAGTCTTAGTTATACATAGAGACGAATACAGTTACATACGCATTTACCGCCCACCCGGTATAGTGGTTAGCATCGCTGAGTGTCGTGCCAAAGGGCCTGGGTTCGAACTCATGGATGTTTGTAAATGTATACTGTCGGTGCGGCATGGCGGCACTCTAAATATGCGGCAAGCCGACAGTCCTCTCGTATGGTTTGGTTGAAGGGGAGAGGAGTGGGAGACCCTCAGACCTGCCCCCCTGTGGTGCTGTCCATCAAAATTGGGGATGGAAGTGAGCCGAATCGCACTGTGACTTGTATGGTGCTCAAGGCTGTTGCCAACGATAGGCGTAATTTTGCGCTTCTTGCCACCAGGAGTTTCGTGACTTGGGCCAAAGTTAAGAAGAAAAACTTAGCAGCAGCAGAAGTGGCTCCCTTCGAACGAAAAGGGAAACAGCTGCGCAAAAATCAAGCAGAAAATTTTTTTGGGGACGTGCGAAATATTCCACCCGGCTTCGAAGTTCACGTTTGTCAAGAGCTCAGAATTCTTTGATACCATTTTTCTCCATGTCGTATTGACGTAAATCAAATCAATGATCCGCGCAAAGAGATTAATTAATGGATTATTTGTTTTAAGTAACAAAATCTACAAAAAAATTCTAGTTTATAGCGAAAAGTTTTGCCAAAGAACGAATTCTGTAAATTCTTTAATTGTTGACCGTATTTCTCAATTTTCTGTACACCTGGCGGCTTGGCGACGAGAATTTGTCCCTCCGCGTTACAGTGGTGCAGTAGTCAAACTGGTTTACATTACATCTAAGGAAGCTTTCCTTCTTTACATCTGTTCTGGTTTACAGCTTTCCTTCTTTACTGGTTTACAGTACGTCTAAGGAAGCTTTCCTTCTTTACTCTAGATTCCACTTACTAAACTGAATTATCTTTTCAAGGCCAGCTAAATATTAAGAACTAATGCGCATTTTAATACGAAAAGATATCGATACGGCTCTAGTGTAGAATTGGGTGCCTCTTCAATTGATGGTAAATTTTGTTCAGTTTTGGCGATGAAACTCCATTTCTGGTTACCATGATAGTTTTAACTTGGATTTAGCTTCTAGATTTTCTTAAGTGAAAGTAGATTGATGTGTACTTAGAAACCGAGTTTGTGCAATTCTTTAACTTCTAATTTTGATTTTGCGTAGCGGCCACCTTGAAATTGTGCCTTCCTGGGGTCAAACTTCGCTTCAAAAAAGAATCGCTAAAAAAACAAGGGGCACCCAATTGTAAACTTTACCTAATACTATGCGAGAGCTTAATAGCTTTCTTTGATGTAGATATGCTACTACTATGTAAATCACAGACCACCATTTAACCTTCTGTATAATATTTTACAGCAACATTTAGTCTGTTTTATTCGCTTCCATTTTAGTTTTAGAATCTACTTCTAAAACTTAAGCAGCAAATTAATTTTTATGTTACTCATGTACTTTTGCTTAGATTTGAAAATCATTTACGTATAAGTTGTTATAAAATCACTGAATTACTTCACATTCTAAGTACATTTTATCACAAGATACAAAAATTATTAATACTGTAATTTGTAATTGTTCACCGTGTTTAAATTTCGAATTTTTGAATTTGACTACATTTTGCTTACCTTTCCAGATATGTATATAGTGCCTCCCAGGCCAGAAGCAAGCAGTTACTCATAACCTAAAAATATGACATAAAATAAGCAATTCTTCTTCAATTGTTATTCTTTCACCGCCTCATTCTGGCTGTGAAACCCTGAAGCTTTTGAAAAAATGTACACTCACAATGAAAAAATTAAAAAATGTACACTTCACAATTTCTAATTATATTTTTCTTTAGTTTGTAACATTTTCTTCCTTGTATACTCTTTTTTTATTATTTTCTGGATTTTGGGATAATATATATTTTTGAGATAACAAATAACCATATCGATTTTCATATTCCTCTTGATTCCACTGTGATTTATAGTCCTCTTGATTCTACATTTTAATACACTAAAACGGCAGCATTATCCAGAACACATAGATTTCTAATATTCCTCCCGTTTCTATACTAATGTTATTGTTATATCCATAATGATTTTTTTCTCATGTTGATTGCAACAAGTTCTCTGATTTCAATGTTCATGCTTATTTTATTCATATATTGGTTTCCTCTATCTAGCTGCACTCACATTGATTACATGGCTGAAATTATCGTAACTAGAAACAGAAAATATCGATGCATTCACTAAGTTCAATAAACTCAAACTGAAGCAATGGTGAAGACTATGTGATAACCTCATCTGAAAGTGTCATAGCAAATAAAAGCTGTGATTTTTCTATTGCTATGGACTACTTTGAGTCCGTCGAAGTCAGTCAAAACTTTGGAATGCTACTAGATTAAAAGGAATGGATCTGATGTGATAAAATAAAGCACATACTAGGATTAATGAAGTTTTTGATGATAATCTTTTGTCCTTATCCTCATAGTAGTAGGAAATTTTCATGCACACACTGCTAGTAAATCTTCAAATACATTAAAACGACGTTATATTCTGACAAATAGCACTGGAATTTCAGATCAGGTAGACTTTATATTTCAAACGGTATGTTCAGCTTCCCATAAATCGCAGGAGAAGGGAAGCGGATTAACCGAAGCTGGTCTAAAACAAAAATTTTAATTTTTTTGCTGCAGAGAGATGGAAAATTACTGTCATAAACCATCAGAGTAAAACAAAACTATTCAAGTCAAAATACAAAAAGAAAAATTCATAGGCTAATAGAAGGTACAGCAGATGAAGTCATAGTTCTTAGGAAAGGATGTTTATTTATCCACAGTATTATGAAATATAAGTGTACGCAAGCCAGAATAAGCAAAAAATGTATAAAATTAAAAAAAGGCCTAACGACATTTTTAGAATCTGAAATCATCAGTTTTGTTTAAGTTCAGATGCAAGTAGTGCTTTTATTGCTTATTCTTGTACAGTCATTAGAATTTTTTGTAATTAAAAGTCATGAAAAATAAGCAATGCCTTTGTGAAGACTCGAACTTGAACCTCTCGAATACGCGACGATTGTGCTAACCGTTACACCACGAAGGCATGCAGAAAGGAAAGAGAAAATACCTTATAATATTTTCATTTCTAACGGTTCTTATTGCTCCATTATTTACAGTGTATTTTTAGCCCAAAAGGTATTAGCTCAGAAGGATTATAGATTTTTTAAGTGCATTTTTATTATTAGTACAAAGGGGCAATTTACCCAGAAGGGTTATTAATTTCGTTTTGGCATTTTGCGTTGATTCACGATAAATGTTGATTCACTTTTCACACTGTTGCAACCAAATATTACAGCCCTGTATTATATTTAAAGAAATTAAATAATGAGGAATCTGCATAAATGTATGTATGTTTCTCGCATTGTGATAAAACAACGGTACCTGGAGCTATCAAATTTTGAATATTGAACGTTTCTACCCGAATATGGGCATCTGGAAGCCCAAATTTGTAATTTGGAATTTGTTTTATTATCTATTTCATATTTTCTAAAACTTTAACGAATTTTTTATTAACAAACTCAAGGATTTCAAAGCGAGCAATAGCAGCACTGTACCAAAAAAAAAATTATCTCCAGCGCGCGAGACTGTGTATTGGGAATTCTAAAGATATGTTCTATTAATTATTTTCCGATATTACCGTTCAACTAAATTTTATGTTCAAGTGCGAAGAACATGATATTTAATACATAAAGGTTTAACACGAAACGTTAAAAAAACGCCCCTTTGTGCTCAGAGTAAAATATGAAAGCTTTCAGTTGATTTTTTTTAATTTTTATTTTCTTATTTATTTATTTTTAATACTGATTTAATTTACGCAACCAAATGAACTCATATCATTCAGATTAAACTGCTTGAAAACAGAGGTAAATTTAATGTGTATATGCAGCTACTTTTATATTAATTTTAACATGAATTATTCTATTTTTTATGTTTTATAAATTGCTTTTGAATTAACTTTGATTCGCTGTTAAACGTTTATATTGTCCACGATATTATCAAAATAAATTTGGAAATTGACTGCAGAGTAAGCCTGGATAGTGAAATTGTTTGTGTAAACCTGAGGTTGCGAAAGTGCTGATGTGAATTTTAGGTCTTAAAATTTTGCACTTTACCCTAAAACTGGCCATTAATTTTTTTTCTTTTTTTTTCTCCGATAAAATTTCTACCTTAATAATAATTAATATTTGAGACAATAATCAATTATTATAATGCTCAAACAGTATTCATAATTATTTTTTAAGAGTTCTACTGGGGTTGGATACTCTCATTCAAGTGTAGCACTGCACAATGAATGACACATCTTTCAAATAACATTCATGATTTTTTTCCAGAGAACCTCATGTAATTAATACTACTAATTTATATTAATTTAACAATAGTTAAGCATTAAAAATTTGAAATGTATTATTTTCTCAACGAAGTACTTGGAAAAATCAATTCCTTAAAAGGGAATAAATTCTTTTTAGTGCGTAGGCATATTTCGCATTTTTTTTTTCCTTTTTTCTTAGCGTGTGCTTTCCAGTCTGCAATCACTTAATTAATGTATGCTGATAGATAAAGTATCACATTTCTTACAATATTTTTACCTATTTTTTAATGCTGCAGCCCAGATGGTATTATAGATGCTATCACTGCCAATCAACATACCAGGAGTCAAAATATTTCTCATCCACATCCATCACTATTTGCCTCTCTTTACAAAATTCCAAGAATACCCGTTTTTGTTTACGTCTTCCATTATACTTGTCATCGCTGGTGAGCTTTCAACTTGGTTTTATGTGTTCGCAATTTCATAATCTCAGAAACTGTACGCAGTTCACATCGCTTCAAAATTTAGATTCATATATGGTAAGGCAATATGATAGATCGAAAGTATCTATTGAATTCTAATGTATTTGCATTCCTGAGATATGTGTAATCAAATGTATCATCCACGACTACATAGTTTCATAAAAATGTGTTTTTATCAGACCATATGCCGGATTTGTGATTTGGACTATTATTAATTCAGCGACACAGGAAGAGCAGTCTGTGGCTGCTTGTGTTTCCTGTCTTATCATCGTGACAAGGGAAGAGTGGTACAAAACCTTGAATGTCATTTTCTACAATATATATAACCAAATTCATCACTTATAACTTTTATATAGTTTCCTGCAAGTTCACTTCTCACACACTGTAACCAAGTTCGGGGAAATGGTTTGTTAGTTTATTGTTTCGTATAGCCAAGCAGAAATTTGATGGCATTTTTCATGTCTTCTCCTGCAACTGGTGACAGCAGAAGTTTGTGAAAGACTTTTGGATGCCATTTCATGGGAGCTTCCATTTCAGTCACTGGGAATTCTAATAAACAAAAAGACAGTGGCTTTTACCATTTATAAATGTGAATGTAAAATTGTTTTGCTTTTATTTGATACTCCTTTCAGCTGCGTTTCATTCTCAATGGAATTTATATTAAAAAAAATTGCATGTGTACACCACATGATTTCCTTATACGGAACATTAAATTATACTTATTTTTTCCTGAATTTCATTTAAACTTATTTCCTTGAATTTCATTAGAGATATATTTCTCATTCAATTAATTCAGTTCTTACTTCGCGACAAGGCAAAAATACATAAAATCTGAAAATATCTATATTACAAATTGAAAAATATAGAAAAACATAAAACACCAAATACAATTAAAAGAATTAAATTTTTTTTGCAATCAAAATTACATTTTCTACGCAAAAACAAGCAATTCGGCCAGCAGGCAAGAAGACACAGCTTTCGGTGCACAAAGCTGAAAGTTTACTTTTAGTCTCACTCGGCAAAAAGACACTGAAGACGTAGAAGCTGACTTAATTTGTTGTGGACGCCATGCCGAGTCAATATATGGGATAATTTAATAACTTAAATGATAATTCCAGAATGGATTAAGCATAATTTAATTTACAATAATAAAAGAAGACGTTACTTTGCTGTTGCGAATCTTAATTTTTCTAGATTGGCAACAAATCCACTACTTTGCTAAGTTTCAAATGTAAACAAATAATGCTATGGTAAAAAATAGTCTTAGCTGCACTTAAACAACTTTTAAATTGTTCATAATTCTACAACTATAACATGCAGGTTAACTAAAGGCATAAAAACCTTAACTGAAAGATAAAAACAACATAATTCAATCATTTTTAAAGCAAAAAATGCACAATTTACCGAGATATAAGAATAAACAAACTGAATTCAATGAGCCGAGTAATAGAATGGATATATATATATATATATATATATACATATATTTATATACTTTTGATGCTGCCGATTTCAAACAAAATAGGAGGTGCACAAATACATGTTATAGCAGCCCTATATACAAAATTTCAACGTTCTGAGTTTACTCATTTTTGAGTTATGCGAAATACATACATACGCACAGACGCCACGAAAAAAACTCTTCTGAATTCTTCATTCAGTTTTATAGTTCGTTTGGGAAAAAAAGAGTCCTTTATTCTGTCCTTACGTACAGATGTCACGCAAAAACATTGTTAAACTGAATTCGATAGCGGTCAAAATGGATATTTTCGTTGAAATATGATACCCGAAATTTTTTGCCATTACAAACTTACTTTTACTTCGTAGAAGGAAGTAATAAAGAAACACTTACGCTCACTCGGCTATTTGTGTCATTTTCTGCAGAACAAATTCATATAATTATTTTTAAAACAAAAGGCTTGTTTTCGCAGTTACATTTTAGCATGAATAGCTTGTTTGCACTGAAATTATCAATAAAATAATAAGCTTTTAAACTACGTAGTGTACTGTAATTTTCGATTTTTGAGCTTTTCTAAAAGTATCTAATGAGTTTATTTCCCTTCTTCTTTATCTCAGTTTGCAGTAGTTTCGATCTTTGTTCTAAATATATTGCCACATCAAACTATCAGCTAATGCAATGTCTCCTGTTATTCAGCATACGAAAATGCTGTTTTAACGGCATTCGTCCTATTTCAGGCAAATCCTCATGTAATTTTTCTGTGTATTCAATACAGTATTTCTAAATGAAAAAGAAATATTACTCTGCTTAAGACAAAATATTGCGTTATTTGATTATGGCATGGTACACTAAGTCTTTAATGGACTTTTCCATAATCAGGTATAGAGTGATGCTTTCGTAGAAGACATTTATAACAGAAATTGGCTCTTGTTTACGTCACACTGAAGATAACAATGAAAATGTCCCTGCTACCAGCCAATTTGGTATGAGCTCGGATCGAACTACCAGTTTTCAATGTTCTCAGCCTCTCGAGCAGTGTTGAGTTCTTAATGTTATAAATTTTCTTCAGGTAGCTCTGAATTTTGGTTAATAACGCTTTATTGGTTACTGAAACTTGGCAGTCTAAAAGAAGACATATCTGTGTGAATGATATTTCTATGATAATTCTTACGTTGACCTTGCTTTCAATTCATTCTCCTTACCTATACAGTCCTTAGTGATTAGCATCTTCTTTCAAATACACAAAGTTCTAAGGACTAGATTTGATTGAAAGATTTTATTTATTTTTATGATAATAAATAAGATTAGGTATTAGTTATTTAGAAAAAAGATTAAGATTATAAAGATTTTATTTATTTTTACAATTAGTAAACGTTTCATTTCAAGCTATTAAAAGTGGTCTATTTTACCATCCTGTATTGTGAAAATTAAAGAGACTATTTAAAGAAGAAATAAAAAGGCTTGAGAACCCATCAAGCTACCTAAATAGATTTTGCTTTAAAAATTGAGTTATGTTACAGTAATGCAAATAATATGAATACTCTTTTACAAATAAAACACTTTAAGCGTTAATAATCTTGTCCTATTAACTTTTCAGTCTTAATAGTGGCTAAGTTCATTTTTTCATTCTAAGTTCCTTTTACAGAATCAACAAATTCAGTCAGAAAGTAATCAGCAATATCGTAAGGTTAACTAACTTCTAACTAATACTCATGGCCGCAACCGCTCGCAGACTATTGCCTTAGAAAGTTATCAGTAGTTATGGAAATGTAAATTAACACTGATGATCATAATGTTGTTCTCTAAGATGACCTCATTCTAATCCTAACTCGATCGATTCATCAGGCATACATTAAAGTGAAAACTAAACTATCTAATATGAATATCAAATTAAAATATTTTATTAATTTCATGTAACGCATTAATTAATCACTTCTGAATCATTAACTTCGTAGACTTCGTTGGATGGTTATAATACAACAATATTTTTAAACTAATTCAATGCATTTCTTGACTGTTTAACTAACTTTTTCATTTCGAAGTTGACTTCTTTGTACATGACTTCTCTAATTCAAATTTTCGTAAATCTTAGATGATTAGATGATCTTAGATGATCTTACACGAAAAACTTAAAAAAAAAGACTTAAATTTAGAAATTACCTTAAAACGTATTGTTGAGGCATTGACGCAAAGTAAACGGGAGAAAAATGCGGTAGGTAGTTGATTTATTAAATAAATTTACTTCATTCTATGAATATTTTAGTAAATAATTAGTGGCTTTGGAACTTCTGCAGAAAACTCGTTATAATTAATTTGCATTTTTATTAATATAATGGCATTAATTAAATAATATAGCGTATTTATCTGTTATTAATTTTCCTTAACTGTCTCCAAAAGTCTTCATTAGAGTAAATTCATTGCTTACACAGGTAAATGCCATCACTGATTAATATTGTCTCTAACACGACCATTCCGACGAAAATCAAAATAATCTGGATTCACAGATGATCGTTATAGACAAGATTCACTTAGCTAAAACAGCTATAATGCAAGAATGCATAATGGTCTAAACAGTAAAATTTGAACTCAAGCGGATTTGCAGAAATTTTGCGAAAGCTTTAGGAAGCGATCGAGGAAGTTTGTGATTAATTATATGACCTGTGGAGTTCTTGGTTATAAATCAAGCTACTTGCGTGATGACGAAGCTAGCTTCAAAACTAGCTAATATAATAATTGCATATAAAGTCTGCAATGCGTTTTAAAACTGTTCAAAAAATAATGAGTACCTTTAAAACTATATTTAACAGTTTTACTGCAAAATGTATAATATTAGTTTTTACACACAAAAAAATACATAATTTTCTTTTTCCCCTTGTTAATAGCGTGAAAATAACTTGTTTTTACTTGCTGTCGCTTTGTTTTGTTTTGTTTGTTTTTGTTTTCCTTTTGCTGGTATTTAGGTACAATAGTAGCTTATAGATGAAAACAGTATGAAAAACTAACAATTGAAGTGCTACTCTCTGTGCCTCTAAGCCTTTTGATGTAAAATTCTATGTTGAAGATGTAAAATTTTATGTAGATTCTATACACTCTATGTACAAGAAAACCTCCGTCATCTCCTAATGGATCTGATTTCAAATTAGTTGTATATTCTAAAAAAAGGAGACAAAGGGTAATATGAAAGAGTTATTTTATATTCACAATTAAGAAACTACCATTTAATTATGGTGTTTTGGGGAACTTTGAGGTTTCAGGACAAAATCCTTGACACTTGGAGGTTTAAATCCCTATCAGATTTAGGCCTCCAATCAAATCAAGAAAACAACAAAACAAGTTTTTTCACGCTATTAACAAGGGGAAAAAGAAAATTATATATATTTTTAGTGTGTGCTTGTTATAAAACGCTCTGCCGGATTTTTATTTTATAGAGTCTTACCTCTTTGGTAACATAAACTGCGCGAGAGCTCTGGGAGACTTAAGCAACTTCTCACTATGTCTTGCAAATTACAACACAGACTTGGAAAGCCTATAAAGGACCCTTTTATTAAAATCAGTAGATTAACAGAAGGCATAGCTTGTGCTTACAGAACCAGCCAGGATTATGGCGTAAAGTAGCGAATTTAATATAAATAAGTAAAGTGTAAATTAGTTTAAAGGGGACACAGACAAATTCTCGTAAGTTGGCTCAGACCTGAAATCGGCGTGACAAGCCTTATGGTGAGAATAACGCAACGGCGTGGATAAACTGCTCTCAAGCGAATCTACTAGTGACGTGGCTTTGAGTAGGTGGAACACGCTTTGATTCTACAATATAAAAACTTCCTTTAAATACTATCTTTTTCTACCTCACTTCTTTACCTTTTCTACCTACGTCACTTGTGCTTTGAAACATTTCTAAAGCCTAATGCTGCTTTAACTATACAAAATATAATATTAGGATTATAAAGCCTGCACTTAAATTTTTAATATAAGTAGAATTATTGCTTTAATGTTTCTTAAATTTTTTGTTCTAGAAGAACCTTGAAATTTTTTTTTAGATCGCAAAAAACTCATACCCCCCCCCAAAAAATTTAAAAAAATAAAAAATAAATATGCCTGTACCTAATTAGAAAAATTGTAAATATAGTAATCCTTGGCATTACTATTTTGAATATGTATTACTTATTCTCTCTTGAATTTTTATTTCAGTTCTTTCCCTGCGAATCCAATTTTTTCGCTTAACGTTTGTTTTCATTTCCACTTTCCCTGTTACGCTTCGTCATTTCCTTCGTTCCTTAATTTGTTTATTTCGAAAAGATTTGAGATAGATCAGATCTCTACTAGCAGTTCGTCTCAAAGGATATCTCTCATTACGAAATAATAGTACAACAGCTCCATTTGAAGAACGGAATTCTAAAAATATATATACTGAATGACACCTGCAGCACAGCTATTAAAACATTTACTAATTATTTCAATTGTTTCGACGTAGAAACATCCATAGCCTAATTTCTATATTTTTCGTATCACGTTGATCATTTTATGCTACCACAGCATTAACCAATCACCCAAACTAGCCAATTAAAAATTCAAAAAACTGTTGCCAATCTTCGAAAGGTACCTAACATTACAAAAGTGTCAGTTTTAAAAACTGCTCTCAATCTTGCTAACTGGCCCACCAGCGGCTGAGAGGTTAACACCGCTAAACACTGGTAGTCGGTCCGGAGTTCGAGTCTCGGCGAACGGGCTGGTTGCATTGGCGTTTTCGTGGTTTTCCCCATGTGTAACGTCGCTACGAACCAGTTTCCCTTAAAAAGACTTCCACGGGGCATCCCTCCCTTTCCGTGTAGTGCCTAAGGGCGAAGCACGTAATAAGTAAGTAAAATAAGTAATCTTGCTAGATAATACTTTTAAATTATGCTTCAAATTGTAACAGTATTTTACATTTTAATCAGTGTAATAAACACGCAGATTTAAGAAATGTAAATGTTACTTAATTACTTATACTCTCCTTTTATTTTAATTACACATCCAATTCACATTTTTTAAAGTTCGAATTCCATCGAACAGGTTGGGTCCATGAGTGTTTACATGGACTTTTCCACATGTAATGTGAATACGAGCCAGCTTCTCTTAAAAAATCTTCAACGAAGACATTCCTTTTCTTGAGCAGATATCCGACATGTGCTCTGCGGTTATTAATTAAATAATTATTTACAGTTACAACTAAATGATAAATTTTACTTCATAAAATTATCATTTTTATCATAATTAATAAAAATATTTCTGACTCTATGCATTATGCTTTTGATTGCAGAATAATCATTTGCTCACAGCGCTACTAATAACGAGTTTATACGTTTTTACTTCTTTGTACGAAGTAAAGGAAATATTGTAATTGCAAAAAATTTCGGGTATCGTACTTCAACGAAAATATCCATTTTGACCGCGCTTGATTCCATTTGAACGATTTTTTTTTCGTTTAATCAGTACGTACGGGCAGAATAAAGGACTCTTTTCCCCAAAACGGATTGTGAAATGGATTTAAAATGGATTCAGAAGAGATTTTTTTCGTGCCATCTGTACGTACGTATTCATCTCGCATAGCTCAAAAACGAGCAGCCTCAGAATGCTGAAATTTTGTATATGGGACTGCTGTACCATCCAGATGTGTGCCTCTCTTTTTGGTTGCAATCGGTAGCACCAAAAGTATATAAGCATACATATATACACCTACTCTGTTATCCGGCTGAGTGAGCTAAGATTTTCACTCTTTTTATTCTTATATGTTGGTGAATTTTGCCTTAAGCTCTAAACGTGATTGAAATATATTGTTTTTAGGTTCCGGTTAAGGTTTTTATGCTTATAGTTAATCTGCATGTAATAGTTGTAAAATTAGCGACAATTTAAAAATTTTTTAAGTTTCTCTAAGCCTAACAAAGCCGCCATTTGTTTACATTTGAAACTTAGTAACGTAGAGAATTAAGACAGTTTCTGCACCTTTCGTGTCTTTTTGCCGAATGGAGCCAAAAGTGTTGCACCGAAAAATCTGCCTTTTTGCCTAATTTTAATTAATTTAAACTCTAATTTTAATTGTAACTTTGTTTTTTAACGATTTTTAACTCTATTTGGTGTTTTAAATTTTCCTGTATTTTACAATTTTTAATGAAGATGTTTTGAGTTTTCATGTATTTTTTTCTTGCCGCGAAGTGAGAACTGAATTAATTGAATGAAAAATATATCTCATTCATATAATGAAATTCGGGGAAATAAATTTAAATGAAATACAGCAAAAAATGGGCCTAATAGGCCGTAGAAGAAAGTCATATGGTCTGTACATCAGATTTTTGAATACTTTAAAATGATACGTTTTAAATTTTTGAGCCAAAAGTGTTTAATAAAATATAATGAAATGATTTAAAAATGATATAAAATTCTGAGAAAGTCTTTATACAAATCTGTATTAGGATTAAAGACATCTCTTGAACAGAACTTAGCATCACTCTTTTACAATCTCAACGTTAAAGAAAACAGAACAATTTCCACAATTGAATAAGTCCAACTAACTCTTTTTTATAACTCTTTGCATTAAGATAACATTGTTCTGTATTCTAAAGGTATTATCACTAGACTACTGATAAGGACTGGATATTATCATTGGATTCAAATCCAAGTGCACCATTTCAAATCTTAGGCAATGAAAATCAAAGTAAATCTGTTTTTATTTTTTTACCCAGCCCCTGAACTTGCAGCCAGCTTTAAAATTCTAATCGTTTAATATTATTCAGGAACCCGAAAGAAGATCTGTGCTACAAGCAACTTAATGGGAAGGAATGTTCCTCGGTAATCAGATACCCCCATTCTTAGCCAGTTTGTGTCAAGATCGCATCGAGAGACGTGTTGCTGACAAGGCAATTGGATTTTTCTAATTTTGTTAATTTTTATTCTTTTTTCTTCCATTATTTTCCTTTGTTAGTGGTGTAAGGCTAATTTTTTAGGCTTTGGAAATTCGTATTGGTAAGTTTAAAAGTAAAAAGTCTCGTTTTTTATTGGTAGAAGACTTCCGAACGAATAGTTTTCCGAACTGCTTCTATTCTGATAGGTTTAATTTTTTCCCATTCATCATTTTAAACCGCAGGCATAATGAAAAGATTAGTTATGTAAACATGTATATAAACGTGATTGAGCAGACATATGAGAAAGTAGAAAGAGAAGTATTACTCAAGTGTTATTATTCACTTAAACTTCATTCAAGATTTATGCATTTTGTCAACAAAGCCTTCAACACATCAGCAGATTCCCCCCCCCAACATTCGAATGAGCAGCTGCCCTAAAATAGGCTTAAAGCTGGGAAAAGTTTGCAGAAATATTGAAGGACACTTAACATATACCTGCTACAACTGAACAGGTGTAAAGGCGTTATAGCAAACGATTTATTTATGGTAATTCTCTAGCATACGTTTTTACTTTACTTTACGAAGTAAAGGAAGTGTTGTAATCACAAAACATTCCAGGTAACCTATTTCAACGAAAATATCCATTTTGATCGCTATCGAATGCAATTTAACGATGTTTTTGCGTGATATCTATACGTAAGGACAGAACAAAGGACTCGTTTTTCCCAAACGAATTATAAAACTGATTTAAAAGGGATTCAAAAGAGTTTTTTTTTCTTGGCGTCCGTACGTACATACGTAAGTACATACGTATGTACATACGTACATACGTAAGTACGTATGTATGTATCAACCCATAACTCAGAAAAGAGTAGCCTCCGAACGTTGAAATTTTGTATATAGGACTGCTATAGCACGTAGTTGTGCACACCCTTTTTGGTTGCAATTGGCCGGACCAAAAGTGTATAGCTCAGTGAGCTCATTTTTTTTTATTCTGATATTTTAGTAAACTGTGCATTTTTTGTTTTGAAAATGGTTGAGTTATGTTATTCTTATTTCCCGGTTAACGTTTTTATGCCTTTTGTTAATTTGCATACAATAGTTGTAATTTCATGCAATAGTTAAATAATTCATGCGTGCAATAGTTTAATATCAGCAATTTAAAAGTTGTTCCATTACGGTTAAGCCTAATTCTTTTTACCAGAGCAGCCATATTTGTTTACATTTGAAACTTAGTAGAATAGGGAATTAAATCTTTCTGCATCTTCAGCGTCTTTTTGCCGAATGGTACCAAAAGGAAACTTTTAGTTTTGTGCACCGAAAACTCTGCATTCTTACCTGATGGCCGAATTGCTTATTTTTGCATAGAAACTGTAATTTTAAGTGTAAAAATTGATTTTTAATTGTTTTAACTGCATTTGGTGTTTTATGTTTTTTGTATTTTTCAATTTTTGATGAAAATATTTTGAGTTTTTATGTATTTTTGCCATGCCGCGAATTGAGAACTGAATTAATTGAATGAAAAATATATCTCTAATGAAATTAGAGGAAATAAGTTTAAATGAAATGCAGGAAAAGATGCGTATAATTTAATATTCCATGCAAGGAAGCCATGCGGTGTATATAACAGCTTTTTTAGCACAAAATCGGTTCATATTATCTTCCTTAAAAATTGAAGTTACTTCGTAGAAATTTCTTAATGGCAATAGTCTATTCTACCTGAGATTAAAGGGATATTCTATAGTTTTATGTTGTAAATTCAAATTATATTCGTTGAACAGCTCCGAAGTAAATGTTATGCTATTGTAGTTAAGTATAACGGCTATTTTTTAAGTGACGTTCAACAGGATTTTAATTATTTTTCATCTTGCGTCATAAATGTAGCCCGCAGGTTATCAACTATCTCACATAAGAAGTTTTATACTTAAGAAAGTGTTTTGCCCATTTAATTATTTTAAGGATTCTACATACAATAAATAAATGAATGAATAAATAATATTAGAAATGAGAATTCGAGTAAAGCTGGAACGATCGATTCATTTGTTTCCACTTATTTCTTCAAGCTTAGAGTTCATTATATTAGTTGGTACAATTAACAAGTTTTGTATCAAAAAGACTCTAAGCTTTGGATCTAAAAAATTGTATCGGTTGGTATTTTAATGCTCTTTTATTTCATGTAGGAACACGAATTCGATTCTCTTTTCTACTACCTTTCTCTTTTTCATGTAGGCTAGATGTCATATGTATGCAATGCGAATAACCGTACTAAATCCTATTTTCTGTACTTTGCTTCAGTATTGAAGAGATTAAGCAATTAAATTAAATAATCAGAAAGATTAAAAATGATACCATTTTCAAGTAACTGACTTCAGCGGTAAGGTTATTTCTCCTCTGCTTTGTCTGCGAGCTTACAGCCTTGTATGATTAGCCACTGGACAGAATTTTCAGAAACAGTGAAGCAAATATGCAGTACTGAGAGCAGAAACAATAACGAGCGTAACCTGCATAACCAGCAGAAATAAAGATTTAACAGCAGTTAATACAAGCAGTAGTGTTACAATAGAATACAATAATATTCTTCGGTCAAAATGCACCGTTCTTTCAGCAAAGCATAAATGAGACAAAATTGTAGTTCTAACTATTCTTTATTTTCATTTCACCTGTTTAGTATATAAGCCTCTTGTATGAATTTGTTTTTACATCATGTTTGTTTGAATTCAGTTACATCTAGTTAAAACAAACCTCTTCCACAAATAGCATTTTTCAGTTAGCTAAAACAAACTTCTTCCACAAACAGCATTTTAGCTTAAATAATTTCGTTTCCTGCAAAATTTTGCTCTGGTATTTATCACTTTAGATTTAGAAACTTCTTCCACAAACAGGATTTTAACTTAAATAATTTGGTTGCCTGAAAAATTTTGTTTTTGTATTTATCATTTATCATTTGTCAATTTCGTTGAGTTGTGGTATACTCACATAAAATATTAAATAAGGTCAATTTCGTTAAATTGTGATATGCCACATAAATCTTAAATATAGTCCCATTTTCTCTAAATCCATGTAGTAATTTAACAAACACGTTAATCTCAAACATAAAAATTTTTATGTTAGATAGATAATAAGAAAAAAAAGAGACAGAATTAGTTTATTCGACAAAAACAGCCGCTCTCTTCCCATCGATTCAGATAAATCCTTATTTTTTCCTGATGGCGCCATTGTTCTGACCCTTCAAAACATCTGCCCGACCCCTCAGTCTACCCATACTTTCCGATTAAACCGATCCTAGGCTAATCCAGCCTTAGAACTATTGTATGCGGCTCGTACAAGCGTTTAGCTGCCTTTCACGATTGAAAATAGACTTAGGAGTCCACATGACACAAGCATATCCGACACACTACACCAGAGCAGAAAGGAAGCCGGAGGCACTATTGAAGAGAGAAGACTAATCCGTCATCGTGCCCCAAGCTCAGATATCTTTTGAAACGAGTAGTAGAGTTACAAATAATCTCCATTAAATCCATCGCCAACATTTCCAGCATGTGCATTATGGCGGTATGATATTTAATAGGACTTTTTAAGGCACGTGTCATTGATGGCTAAAAATGAGAGACAATAAGTTTTTATTTTTAACAGCAGAGATCTTTAGCTTGAAAGATGTAAGTAGTTCAGCGCTTTTAAAGGAGGAAAAAAAATTGGTAGCTAATGTATTTTGATATACTATTTACGTTTATCGCATCAGAATTCAATGAGACAGTAAATATCAAATTAAAATATGGCTAAGAATAATTTATTTCATTTTTACAGTTATCAATAAATCTCTGTTAAAAATAATTTTTAATATGAATGTTAAGCGAATATTCATTCTAGTATATAAAAATGTTTTATTCAGTTTGAATGTCAGCTGTTATACCTAATTGCTCATTGAAAATATGTGTCTTGATTTTGAATAGTTGCTTAATTTGCTGTTCCAAGGAAAGAATAGAATTCATAATTGAATTTTCCTAAGGAAGGAAAGCCTTATATATAAAACAGCATCCTGCAAATTTTATATAATTATCCAAAAAGGAGCTGAATAAATTTTATGTCCGTTAACAGCTAGGAAATTTTATGGAAAAAAAATGCGCTGAAAGTTTCTTGTAAAAACTGTCAACATAAATTTAATTGCCACTCATAAGAAAAGCTAATAGTTTATTAACTAAGTTTCGTTGCAACGTTTTGAAAAATTTATGAATAAAATTGCTTCTAACATATTTTACGTAACATTTACAGTGAATGCAGCTTCATGTAATTTTAGCTGCTAGTGGAGATGAAAGTTGTGTAGATTTTTTTTTTTACTTTAGGATAATAACTAATTTAAATTTCTTATCATTATTCGTTAATTCCTTGTTTTACTTCTGAAATGCAAACGGCGATCCCAAAATAAAATAAAATAAAACAAAATAAAATAGAAAGGAAAGAATAGAGCAATAAAAATTTTAACTAGGCTGTTTAAACTGTTATAAAAATATTTTACAAATTATTTGCGCAATTGGAATTGTGTAAATAGTTCGTAAAATATTTTTATTTTGAATCTTTTATTAAGTATAATGAATTAGAACGAAACTTTTGTAACATATGAACTGGAAGTTGATTGTACATCTGTACTTTTTGCAATAGTAACGAATGTACACCCTGCACAAAAAAAAAAAAAATGGGACATTTCTGTATCTCTCGTTCTACTGGACCAATTGCCGAAATTTAACTTACGTTTTCGAAGTCTCAAAGCATAACTTCGGATAAGAGATTTATGTATAGCATTATTCTAACATAGGTATTTTGAAATCTCATATATATCCTAAGTCGCGCTTTCGAGACATGGAAAACGCCAAGTTAAATTTCGACAATTGGTCCAGTAGAACGGGAAATATTTAACTGTCCCATTTTTTGTGTGTGTGCAAAGGTGTTCATAAAAAATCAATGTTTAGAGTGTCATGATACCTCATAATGTAAAATGAAGTCAATGAAATTATGATCAATTATTTTCAAAAGTTGATTAATTATTCATTCATCTATGTAAACATTAAAAGCAAAATTAAAAAAGTAAAAGATGTAAATCATTCCACTCATTTTTTTCTTAAAAATAAAAACAAACAAAAAAATTCTGGAAATCACGAACATAAAAATTTTAAACAGGAAACGCCATTAAAAAATAATTATCCGGACAATAAATAACTTTGTAATCATTTCATATTTATTTTTCTGTTCTTGATTCTATGCTTTCTTATTTAATATTAATATTCCACTACAGAATAAATGGAAGATCTTAGAGCGATATGCAGAACAGTCCCACATGAATAGTCATCCTCTCATTTCTTTCAGGTATTAGTATTTTCAACTTTTCTCAGTTTGCGTTAGCCACGGAAAATCACGTCCATGATGAAAAAGAAAATATTACCAATCCACTTGGCGTAATGATATTAATTTACATTCTGTCATATGCTTTTCCCCATAGAATGTGTTACCATCTTAACTCTAAATTTCATTTGCAGTAAAAATAAAATGTAAAGAAAGCTCGTTGTGTCAGTTCTCGGATAAGTGGACATTCTGGATAACTCGGCCTTTCTTAAAATTTTGCTTGGTTTAATATATTTTGCTATGCAGAGAAGATATCTGCTTTAATCGACATAAGTTCAAACGCTTTTCAAGATAATCATCTCTACCTTGCAGTTTACGAGAAGAGAAAATAGATAATCATAATAATTTTGAAGATCCAAATTTGTAATCTGAACAGTATCTGACAACGAGGATGATTCTCCTTCTACGATAATAAGTAAAGAAAATACTGTGAAGATACAGATCTCGATGATGAAGAAAATTCAGATGATGAATCTTACGTGAAGGAATCTTTGTTATATATTATATGCAATTCTCTATTTTTCCGAGTTCAAGATGGTACAGAAGTTGTTTTGAATCACTTATGCAGCGTAGAAGTTTACTCAAACAAAAATAAGCTACTCTTTAGGAATAATTTAATCATATTTTTTTTAAAATCTTTGTTATAACTAAGTTTAAATATATTTATTCGTTGCAGTAAGAGCTAATTCAGTATTCAGAGGTTTATAAAAACTGAAAAGTATATATAAAATTCCTCATATTTAAGCAAGAAATACTCTGAAATTTGTTTCTTTGTTTTTAGAAATTTAAAATTAAAATTTATTTTGAATTTCCTTCTGCCTCAATAAATCCAGGCCCGCTTGCTCAATATAAATCACTTGCTGTAATCAAGTTCTCTCAGTCACTTACGTTTCTATTTTAATTTCTGTAACTGAGTCGCTTTTCAAAAATAAAAAGTATAAAATAATCTAAAAATCTAAAATAAATAATAAATATTAAAAAAGCCTGAAAAATTTCAGATTTCGAAGGTTGTCCAAAGGAGCTTGCTAAGGTTATTGAAGCTCTTGCTGAGCTCTCAGTCTACCAGTCTCCTGTTGCATTCACTCCTACTAAACAACTTACAATACAATGAATTCTCTCTCTTGGCTTGTAATGTAATCTAAGAAACCATGTCCCCTTTTTCCTTCCTGATAAAGTTTTTTTTTTTTTTTTTTTTTTTTTTTTTTTTAAAGTAAAGGTAGTATTGCAATCACGAAAAATTTCGGGTATCATATTTCAACGAAAGTATCGATTTTGACAGCTATCGAATGCAATTTAGCGATGTTTTTTTGCGTGACACCTGTACGTAAGGAGAGAATAAAGTCTTCTTTTCCCCCAAACGAATTATGAAAATGATTTAAAATGGTTTCAGAAGAGATTTTTCCGTGGTGTCTGTACGTACGTGCGTATCTATGTATGTGTCTCCCATAATTCACTCACGAGTAGCCTCAGAACATTGAAATTTTGTATATAGGACTTTTATAACATGTAGTAGTGTATCTCCTATTTTGGTTGCAAACGGCCGCACCAAAAGTATATATATATATATATATATATATACACAGTCTGTTACTCGACTTTGTAAGCTCAGTTTCTTTATGTTGGTAAATTTTGCATTTTTTACATTAAAATGATTGAATTATGTTATTCTTATTTACGGTTAATTTTTAATGCCTTTTGTTAATCTACATGCAATAGTTGTAGAATTATCAACAGTTTAAAAGTTGTTTAAGTTCGGTTAAGCCTAATTTTGTTTTACCACAGCTGCCATATTTGTTTACATTTGAAACTTAGCAGAATGGAGAATTAAGTCTTTCCGCACCTTCACGGTCTTTTTGTCAATTGGGACCAAAACAAAACTTTTAGTTTTGCGCACCAAAAATCTCCCTTTTTGCCTGCAAGCCGAATTGCTTGTTTTGCGTAGAAACTGTAATTTTATTTGCAAAAATGTTTTTAATTTTTTTTAACTGTACTAAATGTTTTATTTTTTTCTATATTTTTCAATTTTTACTGAAGATATTTTGAGTTTTTATGTATTTGTGCCGTGAAGTGAGAACTCAGTTAATTGAATGAGAAATATATCTATAATGAAATTCGGAGAAATAAGTTTAAATGAAACGCAAGAAAAAATGCGTATAATTTAATGTTCCGTACAAGGAAGTCATGTGGTGTACATATCAGATTTTTTTTAATGATGCATCCTTTTCTAGCTGCATATATAATAAAACATTTAGCACACCTTTTTTATTAAATCTGCATTGAGTACGCAATTATTTTTCTTTTTATATGGTAGCAAATCTAGATGCACATAAAAAACTTAATTCTTTTCAAAAAGGGTTCTGAAGACACTGCTACCTGAGTTCCTAACGACACAGCATACACCACAATTATTAAAAGTCAGTTTTTATTTCCCTTGGCTACTTATTACATCGAAAGAGTTCTAATTTCGCTACAGATGCTGCGGGCGTCTAAAATGCGATCTTATCAACGTCAATCCGAGATGCGGAGCAATTACTGATGTCTATTTTATAGGTCTGAAGGGAGACACATCGATCAGCGATCGAGAAAAAAGTGACCCGAATGCAGTTGCCTCTTGGAATTCTGCGTCATCGATAGTCCGTCCATCCGTCGCTTGATGGATAGACCTCTTGGACAGGCCATGTAATTGCACGTCCTTCAGGTCGCGGTTCAGATTTCTTGTGAGGTCTCTCCCAGACTATTACTTTTATTATCCCTTTCCTTACGAACCCGCAACTGGGAAGCTTAATTTTTCTTTTCGGTCTCTTTCCTGTTTCTTTTCCGACAAGTTTCTGGACATTCTTTCCTCTTTATTTATTTTTTGTCTTGTTCACCATGGCTCAGAGGACGATGGAATATTCATTGGTTGTTCTGCTAAAACAAGTGTCAGGAAAGAGTTGGCACTTTTATAACATGATACAAGGCACATGAGAGGACAAAGTGGATTGGTGTCAAGTTTTGTGGCTGAAAATGAATGGGATGAGTCTGTTTACTACGTCGAGATAAATATCTCCTTTTCTTGTTCACTCCTTTAACTAACTTAATTTCCCTATTGCAGAAACCGATTTAAATATCAACTAAATTATAATTTACATTAAATAATGCCTAAACAGCAATCAAATAGCTTTGTCAATTTATTAAGTACTTTTATAGGAAAATTATTAAAGAGAAATGGAAAATATTCTATCAATTTCTTTGTGATTTTGAACCTAATTGGCACATGACCTAATAGGCATTTTGAACCTAATAGGCACATTACAGTTACTTTATTTTTATGATAAGATATCTTAATTTTATGCATTTACTGTGTTTCTGACATCTTGAGGAAAAAATCTTTGCCATCAATAAGCTGGTAATAATTTCAGAGTCAAAAATAAGTACATTTTGTTTATAGATAAACGCTTTTTTATCATGACGTTTTTATCATGACGATGAAGGTAAATAAATATGCCTTTATTCATGCAAAGTTTTTTTTTTCAAAATATTTTAAAGTTGATAAATTATCAGTTTAATAATTCATTTAAAGTTGTAAAAAGGATTTCTAGAAATCAGTTACAATTTCTCTTTTGAGCTAGCGGATTTATTTCGAAACGTGAAAGGATCATAAAATACATCATTATTCTTTTTCTTTCAGAGCAGGAACTATGGTTGGAAAAAGAAAAGAAAAGAACACAAGAATATCGTTATCCATCAAAATAAAACTAAAACTTTTCTGGATGTTAGAAATCACCTTTCTACTCAGCATAGCCATCTTGGGAAATGGTAATGCAGCGATTCAATTTAAAAAAAAAAGACACGAACTTTTACTTTTAATCCGAATTGCTAGTATGTACATTAAAAAAATTGTTTCATATTGCACCATTCTCAACTAATATTATTTTAGTTGTGTTGTTAAGGGAATAAAGTAAAGTAAGAATAGCTGTACTATTGTCTCCTGATTTATAAACACATTTCAAAAATTTCCCAGGTGATAACCATCTTGCCTCTCAATAAAATAGTAGCGATTAATGCACCCATGTCTTTACAAACCACAGAGAAGATTCTTGAGTCTCATTTTTATATAATTTACTACGCTCACAACTGTCGTTGGCACAATATTCAAACCATTTCTTGGTCATTCATTCTTTGGAAGCCAGAGCTTCTCTATGGATCATGCAATGTGCCCAGATGCACAGTGGAGATTTTTGTTGCTTGTATACTTCCAGACATTGCACGAGTACCAACGATTTTTCCACTCTTTGTTTGCCTCGTTTATAAAATTATTTAGAGTATCAAATAATGCTAGTGCTGTTGCTTTGAGTTTTATTGGTTAACAAAAAAGTAGTTCTGCTGCTGAAATGCCATCACAAAATGGAACATACGCAACGAAATGAGTATCTTTATTGTTATCTGTTGCCTCATCAAGCTGAACTGACAACAATTTGTCATGCAACTTCCCGAAAATCTGTTGCTGTACATCTTCAGCTATATCATCGATTCAAAGGGCAACAGTATCATTTGATAAGAGATATGGAATACAAGTCTATAGCAAAATTATCTCCAAACATAGTTTCTACAATCTCAGTTGCAGCTCCCAAAATAAGTTCTTCGCAAGTGGTGCGAGGCTTTTTACATCTGGATATTTTATATGAAACTTTATAAGAAGCAAGTAAAGTTTTTTCATTTACAGAAAAAGTTTTCTTTTAAAATGTTTTTTGCTTTTCATACGATTTTTAATTTTAATTCAAATTTTAATTCAATTTATTCATTTTTAATTTTAATTCAAAAATTAAAAATGAATAAATAAATACATTCTCGGAGTTTGTTAACGTTTTCACCATGAAGCGTTTCCAAATGTTGTTTAAGTTTATTAGGTTTCATACTGTTTGCTGCCAATATTTTTGAGCAAATAACACCCAGATTTCGAAACTATGTTCGTCTGTGCACTTGTTGATGCTTTAGTATCGTCTAATGTTTGTTTACGACTTCAAAATTTATCCATAATTCTATTTAAATCTACTGCCGTTATTTAATACCGTGAATTGCAATTAACGCGCAAATTACAAAATGCAGATTCAAGATTCGGATCTACTCGACCGCAACTGACTGGAATTGCACGAGGTGCAGCATTTATACACATTTTGCGAAGACGTTCGATAGGTTGCGCAGATGTCCGCGAGAATGCCGATGGTGATAAATAGCAGAATGTGATGGACAGAGAGCAACATAGACTAGACTAATTTTCTAATGACATTTGTACTTTTAGAAATGGATAATTGAGGAAATAAATATTTAATTTAATTAACACTCATTTTGGAATCTGTTCCAATTTAAAAATTAGAAAGGAAAAGTAACATAATACTTACCCTGTTACTTAAAAGTAACTTATTTAAAATATCTATCACTTAAAAGTAACATATCTTGATAATTTGCATGGCTTATAATTAAGGTCGTATTGTAGCTTTAGCGTCGAAGTACATTATTATTGCATTCAATACATAGCTACTGCATAGGGGACACGATGAAAATTATGGTTGAAAATTAGGTCGTAAATATTGAAAGTTTGAGAAGCACTGACTTAAGTGATAATTAACATACTTGTAAAAATTATTTCCCTCCACCAATAATATGTTTTTATTAGGAACACAAAATTCCATAAGTGAAAAACAATAAAAGTCTTGAAGAAGTTTCATTTAAAGAACTTTAAAAATTAAGTAAATATTAGATAAATAAATAAATAAAATAAAAATTCTGAAAATCTTGACTCAAACAGAATGTTTGAAAAGTAAAGATTCTATTTTTGTTTGCAAAAATTTTTATTTGTTAAAATACAAAAATATTTTATACGTTACCTGATACAATAATTAAAAACGATTATGTTGTTATGCTCATTTTTCTTCGGTATGTTACTTGAATATAATTAATTCACCCTGGTAGATCGATGAAAGTGTGCAAAAGGAGCCATATGCAGACTGGATTTCTCCGTCTACAATCCTGAATTCTTGCGATTTTTATGTTGTTTTCTTGAGATCATATCAAAGAAATCATGTACATGTATTTCTAATCAAACTTCAAGAATTTCTGCACGGAACTGACGTAACAGAGTATTTCATAACTCTAAACAGACCGGAGCAGGTGACAAGTGATTGGCAGTTTGATGCATGTAAGCTGTTTTATTGAAAATGCATCCTTAGAATAATACCTCATGTAACAAACTTTCCTCTTGTTTGTATGAAGCGAAGTGTAAAACCATTTTTATTGCATATATAGCAATTTTGCAAGGAAGTGAAATAAGTTTCTTCTTTTTAAAATACCCTTTGTCATTTACACTTAATTCATTTAGATTCTCCATGAGGAACAAAATTTCTTTTTTCATTCATCTGCAGTATCATTTTTGTATTTCAAATTAAAGGATTTTTAACATGCACTTAAGCTGCTTGGAACCAGGACCGTTCCTAGCGGGGATGCAGCGCGTAAAAGTACGGGGACGACCAAAAGCAGGGGCGGCCGGACTCTCGTGATACCATGCCTAAATATTTTAAATTTACTAAATTCATTGCAAGTACTTCTCATATGTAAGTACTTTTATACAATTTGCCATATATAAGTACTTAGTGGGTGTGAAATAAAATTTTTATTAATAATTTAGCATTTTTTTTAATTTGTAGGCGGCAATCTTAGGCAAATACGCGGGCAGCCAACGGCCTAGGAACGGTACTGCTTGGACCATTCTTTTTTCAATGCATAGTTAAATATTATTAATGCACATTTGGTACACAAAATATGTGTAATCATTATCAACATAAAGTTTAAATTTAACATCCAAAATTATCATCTGACCTAATAAGTAAATAAAAGCAAATTATTTGTGCGCAGAATTGGCCAAATGTAAATCAAAACACATCATGTCAGTCGTAAGGTAATCATTGTTAGCTAATAGGAATAGAACAAATCTTGGGTCCACGTGGATCAGTTCATAATGGGAAGATTAGTTCTTCTGGTACGCGTACGAAAAGATTTCAGTTTGCTACTACTTCGACAAAGGGCATAATCACTGCACCAAATTGCTCCCCAAAGCATTGCCCAATGCCGTGCCTTCGCTTCCCCACTCTCCTCATCTTTCTCAATATAACCAAAATTCTTCCCCTAAAAAGATTATTTCTCGTATGTTCCCAGTGGTCACACAAATGTACTCGTACTAATCAAAAATTATCACCGAGACAGGGACTTGAACCTGCTGCTCGTAAAATTTGTGTTTAGACTAATTTTTCAGACGTTTAGAAGACAGGCAGAGCTTCTTTTTGTAGGTTATAGTTTTAGAATGATATTAAAAAGACTAATGTCCTATCCTCATTTTATTAAATATTTAAGAAAAATTTATGATTTGGGGGCATGCAGTGGTGGCAGATGAAGGTATAAACCTCAGCAGGCATATAATGACACGAAGCATACGAGTTGGCAAATATACTGTAGGCAGATGGTATGTCCAGCCAACAAAGAAGTTATTTATAAACTTATTTTCTTTACATCAATTCAACAATATAAAATTTTTTTTTAAATATTTTTTTTGTAACGCTTTACTGGTATCAAAAAATCTCGAGCTTTAGTTAAATGTAAAATTGTGTAAATATATTTCAGTATATTTTAGTTTTTAGTGGCTTGTTAATATCCAGTTTTCTAAGGCTATACAAGTAAAATAAATCCTTACGCTAATTGAGAAATAACGCCACTAATAATTATTTAAGTTAATAGCTAATTTAATTAATGTGAAAATTCTGTGATTGCATTTCCAAAGAAAACATTATTTCTTCTTTCTTTGGGAACAATTTATTCTAATAAACAATCGCTCCTGAAGATATTAAGTTAGGTTAACTGCTTAAGGCAAAGCAAACTCGAAGGCTATCTGCCTATGGACAGGGCTGCCTTCATGGAGGGCCTTTAAGGGAAAATTGGCTCTTTCCCCTAAAATCCGTATTACACATGGGAAAAACTACGAAAATCAACCATACAGCCAGCTCGTTCGCCAGAACTCAATCCGAGGTCAAACTACTAGTATTTAGCGGTTGAACTGCCAGTGGGCAGCTTCTGAAGATGATTAAAGATTACTGTTAAGCAGGAAAAAAATATCATATTTCTGTAGGATAAAACGAAATTAAAATTTAATTTTGCTAATTAATGAAGCAATTTATTTCAGACACCCAAACCTATGTATCTAGAATTACATATTAATACTTATTTAATTATCTCTGCTTGTCTGTCTGCTTACTCCAGCATTTTTACATTAATATTCACCAACCAATACTCATTTCTTCTGATTAAATATAGAAAATGTATCAAGCTTATAAATTAGAAATTTAATGCTTCCAAATCATTTGTATTAAACAAACTGCAAGAAAGGAATGTATAATAAAGGTATTTTAACATTTATTTATTCAGAAGTTATTCAAAATAAATGAATTCTTTATAATAATAAGCAGGAAACAATAAAATAAACGCTCTTAGACTTTATAATTTGGACATCTTTTGTAATTTTCCGGTAATGCTTAATTTAGCCATTGTTCTTTTGAAATGCTTATAATTGTAATGGAAAATCAGTATAATAAATTCTGCCGATTTATTTAGTTCAAATTACGTTATTCATTAACCATTTATCTTAATTTACATTCTTTCTTGGCTTTTTAAAAACGTTAAAAAGTTAATGAGCTTCATATACTATTTCGTGCTCATGAGAAATACGCTGGAAGGAAATATTTAGAATTTATTATGTTTTTATTGCATGTTCGAATAACTGAAAAATATTAAATTCATTCATATTAAAATAAAAATACGCATACTATAATAAAATGCAAAATGTGTCTAACAGAAAAAAATAATATTTTTTAATACTTAATTTTTTTAAAACAAAAAAAATTCTGCATGAATTTTGCTATATTTCTGAAAAAACAGAACCATGAGTTCATAATACCCTACGCAATAACTGTTTTTGCTGTTATTAATAGTAAAAAATTCGCGACTTACCATTATTAAATGATTGCAATCATAAGCTTCTTTAACACTGAGGATCTTTTTTACTATTCTTTTTTGAAACACAACTGATTTTTAAACGTTAAATAACTAATTGCAAAAATAATTTTATAGTGCAATACTAAATTAAATTAAATAGGTAAAGCATTATAAAATACAGTAACAAGATTTGTTCTTTCAACGAACATTCGATATTGTTAGTGTATTAAATGTATTTCATTCCTCAAATTATAAATTAAAATTTATTTTATAAAATTTAAATGCAACTTATAAAATTAATTTGAATACAGTCGTGTTGTGTGAGGAATACTCAATTTTTCAATTACTTGTCTGCTCACATTTTAAATTCTATCTTTCTCACACTTTTGAAAACAAAATGAACTAGGTCCTATTGGCAGAATATATATGAGTCTTAAGATTAAATATGTATAATTATGAAATACATAAATTTTTCTAACTACGTTCTGACTTTAATTTGCTATAGTCGCTTAAATCTCTATTTTAATATGGATATTTTCTCTTTCCATTCTTTGCATAGCGCTGGTTACTTCACTTAAAAAATACCCTTGCGAAGGATTTACTCAGGAAAAAAAACTGACTAGTGCTTACATTATACATTGGGAAAACAATGAAAATATCCATCTAGGCAGCACAGGATTCGAACCCACGTCAACCAGTAGAGTCCAGCGACCTTACCTACTCGATCACTGCGCAAGAACAGAATTAGAAATGCGATTGTTATTTAATGCGTCTAAGTTTCTTCATTGCTAAAATATTTGCATAGGAAAAAGCAATTTTATAATTAACAGTCTTTGATAAAACGAATTTAAAATATGCAAGGACTGAAAGAAATACAAAGTTGCTATATGGAACTGTGGTTTATTTAATACTTAAAATGCTTTGTAGAATTTCTCTCTTTTGCGAAGCACACACTAAGTCCAGACTCTGAAATGACTTATTACTACGTTCGGTAAACAAACAGAGAGCATAAGAAGGGTTTAAAAGACGCCTATATTAAGAATTCAAATAATTTAACAAAAGGCACTTCATGTGCTTACAAAACCAGCCAGCATTTATGGCGTAACACAAAAATAGTAGGAATTTCAAATTAATTAAAGGTCGTAAATTAAACAAAGGCTACGCAGAAATGATTGGTGCGCAAGTTGGCTCAAACCTGTTTAGGCGAAAAACACTATTGGCAAGAATAAAGCAACGCCAAAGGCAGACTATTATCGTAGAATTTCAGCTAGTAACGTGGCTTTCAACAGGCGGAAGGCGCTCTGTCTAAGAAATTTAAAACTTCTTTTTAAATACTACCTCACTTGATTAATTAAATTAATTTATTGATTACCCTCATGTGATTTACCTCATTTTACCTCAATTTGCCTTATTTGATTAACTAAAATTCTACCTCATTTGAATACACGTGAACTAAAATTAACACTCTGACAGGAAAACGGAAAGAGAGAAATGGCAGCATAGCTTCTAACTGGTTAGATAAAATAAATAAATATCTTAAAGGTTTTTCATAATTTTAGTATTTTGTTTAGTTATGCTTATTCTAAAATTTTTGAGTACATTTCAAGATCTGATTACTTTATAACAATTATGATGAAACCAATACTTCACTGAAGGAAAAGAAAGCCGCCCAGCCGGTATAGTGGTTAGCGTCGCTGACTGAATTGCCGAAGGGCTCAGGTTCGAATCCCGGAGAAGGCATGGATGTTTGTAAATGTATGGTGTCGGTTCAGTATGGCGGCGCTCTAAATATGCGGCAAGCCGAAGGTCCTCTCATGTGGTTTGGTGGAAGAGGAAGGGGTGGGAGACCTTCGAACCCGTCCCCCCGAGGTGCTCTTCATCAAAATTGGGGGCGGAACTGAGCCAAATCGTACTGTCACCTGTTAGGTGCTCAAGGCTATTGCCAACGACAGGCGTAACCTGGCGCTCCTTGACACGAGAATTCTCGTGGGCTTGGGCTGACTTTGTCAGATAAGTGAGCATGAGCAACATGAAAAGAAAGATGAATGAGCTTTTTGGGAATACATAATGATAATGAAAAACATCCTAATCAAAGGCTTTGCTAATTTATATCAAACAATTTCTACTATTCAAAAACTATTTTACTACTTTCAAAATATAGTTATTGCTGCTACAAAACATAGCCATGTCTCTCTGAGTGCGGTTCTGCCACGAATCTATTTCGATTACGTGTGGACGAGCAGGGCGTTGATCGGGTTGACGTAACGCAGTCGGGCGCGGAGTAGGCACAGCGACTAATGCACAAATTGAATGAGAGCGAGCCTCTCACAGTTTTTTCGTCACTGTGTACAATGGCCAATGCCTAGGCATGCTGAAAATTCTCGCGAGAGCGACAAGAGTATTTACTCGTCGCATTAAGCTATTTGTAACTTTCAACCAGATTTCACATTTGGTGTCAATTTAAATAAGTTGTTATAACTTAGTATTGCTGCTGTTATTGTTATAAAACGACACGTGTTTTTTAAAGTGTCACCTATTTGAGATGGCTACAAAGAAGAAGCAAAGAAAAGCAAAAAATGAAAACTGTGAATTTACAGTTGAATGGTGACGGTTCGCGTTTATACAAAACTCAAATGGCCTTCTGACCTGTTTTATTTGTTAAGAAAAAATGGCGTTTTGAAATAATCATAAATTTAAATTAATAAAATAAATCAAATTTGGAGAGACGCTTTACAACCAAAAACGCGTCATTTGGAAGTAAATATCCCACCGGTGATGAGAAGGAAAAAGCTGTTGAGGAACTTCTGAAGAATCAAAAATTAATTTCTATGTTTAATTATCGGAGTCTTCCGTCTTCCAACAATGTTAATATTGCAAATTTTATTATTAGTCAAGAGATTGCTAAGAGAGGTAAAC
>KK113513.1:1082837-1100267 GCA_000611955.2 Stegodyphus mimosarum
ACATAAAACTACGTTTAGCATTTTCCCCAAAAGATGCAGTTATTGAAAACACTTTGCTTTGAAACTTTTAGAGTAAATAATAAGAACTTAAAACTCTTCCCAGAATATTATTTGTAAAACATCCTTTCCGATTCTTTATCAGTTTGATTTGAAACGTATAAAAATCTCAGTTTTATACGTTTATTATGATACATAATAACGTATAAATCGCAGTTTTATCCGTTATCATATCCATGAAAAATCACTGGACTTTATCTTTCTATCTTTTTTATGCTAGCAGCATAATAAATTTAGTATAAATAATAAAATAGTGAGTCGCTATCCATAAAGCACTTTTTACACTTCTTTAGCATTCCGATTTAAAATTAAATATCAATTCTTACACTTCAGATATTAAAATAAACTGGATTTATTTCTCGTATGTAGACAGCATACTTAAAGTCTCTGAGAAAAAGTCAATTTCACTTTTTATTTTGTTTCGACAGCACACACTGAGATTTTTGTTTCATGACAAGCAAAGTGTTTTCTTCCTTGTCTGTTACTATGTATTTAAATATTGCAGTTTTAATTTTGCATATCCACATTTTCTTTGAACTATTTTCATTTAAAAGCTTCTAAAAGATTTCTCCCAAATAAATTGCTCAAAACACCTCTTTGAAAGAAAGATAATTGATGACTTTAGACATGATTAATCGATGCAGTTTTACTAATTAGACACACAGAGTGCCTTCTCTCAAATTATTAATTATAATTAACAAAGAATGAATTTATTTTTATAACACCGGGAAATTAATATGAAGTTCAAAAGCTATCTAAAATTACCTATTAATAAATAAAAGTAATGTTTCGTTCTGTAGACACTTGAGGAAGAAATTAAAAACTTCTTTGAAGTAAAATTGCATTAATCATTTATGCGTACTCTCTCTAATTTTATTCTTTGAAATTATTCATCGTTTTTGAATAAGCAACTCAAAGTCTCTGCAAGTTGGTTAGACCTATTAAGTATGAATTTCTGAGCAATTAAGAGAGAGGTAAGGCGATAGAGTTTTATTCAAATAATTTTAATAGGAAACGTACAATAAAAGCAATAATCATTTTCTTTTCTCCAGCAGTAATCATTTTCTTTTTTTTTCCTTCTTCATTATGATATTCATATTATTGTTTTGCTTTTGCAATAGCAGTTAACTTAGAATTTTTAAAACTGATTGCTAATTTTTGGAGTGAAAAAAATCACATTATAACTATATTTCTCAGTAGTTTGATGACCATTTAGGGTATTTTTGAGAAGGGGAAAAAATTAGGAAAGTAAAAATGAAATAAAATCTGAAAGGTTTAGATTTTAAATTACTTCCAAAGGAACGTTTTTTTTTCTTAATATTCTGGGCGTTACCTTTGTTTATTAATTATCACATTCTTCGCACTTAAACCATAAAATACAGTTCAAGAGCAATGTCGCAAAATAATTTTAGAATGAGCATATCTTTAGAATTTCCCATACACAGTCTTGCACAAGATAAAAATGTTTTTTCTGTACAACGTTGCCATTGCTCGCTTTGAAATCTTCGAGTTTGTTATTCAAAAATTCGTTAGAGTTTTACAAAATATGAAATCGATAATAAAGCAAGTTCTAAATTTCAAATTTGGGCTTCCAAATGCTTATATTCGCAGGAGGGTTACAAATTCAAAAATTTGGTGTATTCTTCAAAATTTGATGGCTCTAAGTACCGTTGTTTTATCACAGTGCGAGAAACATACATACATTTATGCAGATTCTTCATTATTTACTTTCATTAAATATAATACAGGGCTCTAATATTTGTTGGGAACAATTTGAAAAGTGAAACAATGCTTGTAGTGAATCAACGCAAAATGCCGAAACGAAATTAACAGTCCTTCTGGACAAATTGCCCCTTTGGACTAAAAAAAAGTTGCTTTAAAAAATAAAAGAAAAAAAGACTGAGGGTAAAAATAAATACGTTGTGGCAGCACATTTTAGCAAGCAGAATTGTAATCACACAAACTAGGAATTTCACTGTAAATAATGTATAAATATTGATTATTGTGATATATTCTAGATTGCTAATAATTTGCAGTTGCAGTTACATTATTAGCGAGTGAAAACAGTAAAACATCCAAGATGTGAATTTTGTGACATTCCAAGATGCGAATTATGTGACTTATCATGCTGACTTATCTATTCAGATGCCTAAAAATGACATATCGAAATAATATAGTTTGTAATATCTTTTTGTGTATCTTTTACTGAATCAGTCTCACTGTTTTATTGAATTAGTCTTATTGAATGTCTTTCCTTGAAAGTGTCTTAAGAATGTCTTAATGCAGTTTTACTGAATTTTGGCTAAGACGAAACTTTGCATCAGCAGAAACTCAAAATAATAACACATAACTAAAAATGAAGTTTTAACATCATGATTCAGGTTGGTAATTTAAAATACTAAAAAAGCATAATTTTTACAATTAGATGGAAAAATCAACTTTTTTTAACAATACCAAATGTGGTAATTGCACCGAAACTCAAGTGATAAGATAGAATTTTATATATATATATATTATTTTTATCATAAAAACTATTCTTGCCTTACTGGGCGAGAAAAGGGAAAAGGTAGCTTTTCAAATAGGATATATTCAATCTCGTAAAGGAACTAAGGCAAATATTCGCTAGCTGTCAAGCAATAGAACCATTGTACTTACCATTTTACTTATACTTTAAGGCACATTTGCTTTTAAAATTTATTAAGTACGACAGAAAAAGGGGAAGGTGTAATGTTTTCAAGTGATTCATCTCTATTCGTTCGATGTAAAGGAAGAAATTGTAAGCATTTCTGATAGATCAGGTAGTACTTAGAAGTAAGGAGAAGAAAAAATAATAAACAAAACAAAACAAAAATCTGAAAGAATTCAGATTTTAACATCGCAACAAAAGATTCATTAAGGTTTTTCCTACTTTCGCTGAATTTGCAGTTTACAGTCTACTCTGAGACTCACGCCCGCTAACACAATCTTTTTAACTTTATTATTAAACATCGCTACACCACATGAAACTCCCCAACACAATCATAAAATTTTTACAAGCAGCATATTTTTAGAATTCCCGATCCAGTGTTCAGTTTTGCCGTTGATTTTCTTTTGAGTCTTTTCTTAGTGCATTTTAGCAATGTTCAGCATAATTTTTTTGCCTTTTTATTATTAATTTTATTTTAACTTTATTACCCACTTAATTCGCCACATAGAATTCAACAGTAAAATCACAAAATAATAAAAGCAGCATATTTTCAGAATTCCCGATAGAATACTAAGCGTTGCCATTTTTTATATTCGTTATATTATTTTCTTTAAACATAATACGTAACGATAACATTTGATGGCAACATACTTTTATTTGAAAAGTGACATAAGCACAAAAGGGATAAAGACAAAAACAAAATGAAGATCAAAACTAGCCGCAAATCTGGTGCTAATGAAATGAAACCTTTTTATTTTAGGTTATCTTCCAAACGAATATATTGCATTAAAGTTATACAGTCTTCTTTTTATTTTGTCCAATAATAACCTCGTACTATTAATACAATGATTCCTAAATAAATAAGATGCACCTGTTGCATCAGTGACGTCAATTATCGGCTTAGATATTTGGAAGCTTTGGTACGCGTTATTGTTTTAACATATGCATTATGTTCCAAACATTTTCCCTTTGCTGTTTCAGAAATTAGAATACAAAAACATTAATATGGAAGCCAGACCTATTTTTGTGACCTCCACTTTACGAAACAGATATTTATAATATAGAAAAATAAGATTTGATTAAAATTAGGCAAAAAAGCGAACTTAGATTGGTGCAGATTTTGAATAAACTCCGTAAATCCGTCCCTCTTCTTCCGTATCGAGCTATATCGAGAAAAATACGATAAAAAATTTCTCTTAATACAGTTCTATCAATGGAAATTCTACAAAGCTTTCTTTATTCAAAGCTTACAACGCCAGCTGCTTGCTTTCTAGCATTTAATTAAATTAACTTAGGCATATTTGTCTTCCAATTAAAGTTAATTCATATTTTAACTAGTGTACCCATCGAAATCTCAATAGAATTGTGAAACCAGAAGTGACCACTCTTTATACGGTTATTATTCAAACATTCACTTTAAGATGCAGCTAAACGAATTGTTATTTTAAGTAGAGAAAATTATTAATAATGACAACTTCTCATGACGTGTTGGAATTTCAATGGAAAATTATTAAGAATGATTAGTTTAAGATAGCTGAAAGAATGGTTAATTAATTTAAGCAGAGAATATTATTACCAATGCTAATTTCTCTTGACATAAGAGAATTTCAGATGTATGGTAGTTCCAAAATATTTTATGATGAAGACCTAGATAATACATATACTTCAAAACAAGGAGCTTTATTCTTGGAAGAAATTCACTGTTTCATTATAGGAGGAATCTACTGATTTAGAGACATCTTAGTGTAGGGCTGAGTGATCATACAAACGAGACAGGCCAATTCATCATTTGACAAATTGAGCATTTGCTGACAAACTGAACATTTTTCTGCTTGATAGCATCTAGAGTTATTGCCAGCGTAGGATTTATGAGTCGCGATCGTAAAACCTTCTTCCTTTATAACGAAGCTCACCAGAATATAAATAGAGTTTGCGTGACAAAGTTAAATAAAGTCATCTTTCATACAACGTATACTAGCGTCTTCGATATATATGAATCTAATACAAAGTATAGCAAAAACAGTAGCTTGGAAAGACATCCTGAACACTACAGTGCTAATTGTTAGCTAAGTTCTTCTCGGACACAATTGTAAAGTGTGCTCCATTGAAAATGATACGATTTTAAAATTAAATAAAATAAAAACTATTTCAGATACTTTTCATATGATTTTAAAGTACAATTTAATGATATTATGTTCTGAATAAAATATTATTTAAGGATCCAGACTTAGTGCACAGCAAATTCAATGAACCCAGTTTTCGACGACTGTATATACAACACCTCAAGTCTAATGTCACGAATGCAGGCCAAAAAGGAAAACTTCTCCACAACAGGAGTGGCTCCGTCTCAACGTAGAGGGAAATAGTTGCGCATGCGCGAAATATCTATCGCCAAAGCTCGAAGCCGGCATCGAAGTTCAAAGGTCACATTTATTAAGAGTTCATAAAACGAATATCGTTTTAAATTTCTTTAAAGGAAAAGAACATGTTTTTTCGCGCAAGTAAATTAATTAATGGATTAGTTATTCTGAGCAAAAGAAAGTACGAAAATTCGAGTTTAAATTATCGTGAAAGATTAACGACAGCAACTTGAAAAGGTTTAAAACATCGTTTTTTTTTTTTTAATTGGCAGAACTTAGAACATAAACGCACTTCTCGTGCTAACAGGATCGACTACACTTGTGAAGATGTAACTTAAAGTAGCAGTCAAATTCAAATTAAACTTTAACCTAGAAGTCAAAATTTAATTTAAAACTAAGACTGCCTCTTGATTTCTCACAGGCGTAACAATTAAATGCCGCCAGCAATAACACAAAGCCGAAGAATTACAATCTAATCCGAGCTGGCGAAGCCTAGCAATGTAGCCTCGAGAGGCAGAAACTCGCCCTGTCTTACAGTCTAAAGCCCTCGACTTTAGTAATTTCTAACTCATTTTCATTTCTGGTGAGAAAACGGGAAAGGGTAAGTGATAATAAAGGCTGAAATTATAAATAACTGCTTAATATAAGTAATAAATGGTAGAACTATAAGTTAGACTGTCTTGCATCCTAAAATTCATCTTTTCAAAGACGACTTGATAACTGCTACTAAAATCTTCAACGAGAAGTATTCATTGTTCCTCCTCTCAAACTGTTAATTACTTTTTTCTTAGAATAGAGAATAGATTCTATTTATTTAAAAATCTTTTGTTAGTTTTATTATAGCTTTGTATATTCAAAAAATCACCAGCATATGCTCAAACTCCCTCTCCCCTCCTTGGAACGATTTCAGAAGATTGTGTCAGTTAGATTCGTAATGTTATCTAAAATGTTGAATTGGAACTCTGATGCATTATATTAAATTCACTGTGATTTTTGTAAATTTTTCAACGTTAGGAAAAATAAATTTTAATTCCTTAGCTGAGAAAGGAAAATTTTGTAATTTTAGAGTTGTTGTTATTTTCCAAAACCTAATGATAATTCTAAAAACATCTACATTACACATCTATAAGCAATTTTATGCCATTTCTAAGCAATTTCTTTTTTATTTAACCCTTTTGAAGCCTAGATTTCACTTGAAATGATGTACTATATGAATATGAAATTCAACTATAATTTTTCTCAGAAACTAATAATTCTTTAACCTATGTTAATACTACACTGTTCTTATGCTAAATGTTATAAATAACGCTTAACTAAACCATAACGCTTAACTTTATACCGTTTCCTAAGGTCAGCATTATTTTGAATAATAGTGACTTCAGATATTCAAGTCATTACCTTAAACAGTTTAGTTTTATTTTATTTTGGCAAAGCACGTGAGACTTATCTCCTAAGGGATCCATCGTGAAGGACTTCCAATAAGAAACTAGCTCGTATCAGTGTTACACTTGGGGGAAAATACGAAAACGTTTATACAGCCAGCTCGTTTGCCTGGAATTAAACTCAAGTCGAACTACCGGTGGTCGGAGACTTAATCGCTCAACCGCTGGTGGGATTCTTAAGTCACTGTCAACTGATAAGTTAAAATATTAGCAAATTGTGGCTGCTTTTCTGTAACATAAAGAATGACTTGCAGGTAAAAATTAAGTTTCTGAAGGATTTTATAATCTTACATTTAAATTGCTTTTCAAAAATCCATCATCATCTATAGCTTTTCTGATTAATAATCCTTGGCATTCAAAAATGAATTTTTGGCGGAAACTGTCACGTTAACTTAAAGTACAATGAGGTTATAGCGTAAAGAAAATAAAATCTTACAGACGACAAAATTTGTGCTTATGGTCTTTTATATCAAATCCATCTGCTGACAAGCTGTCTTATTTTCACAAAATGCGTTTAACTATTTTCTCCTCACCTCAGTCTCTCCAAAGTAAAACCTATTCAAAGCGAAATCTACACCACTATTACTATCCCGATTAAAACTCTTGAAAGATATTCTTCAAAAGCATTAACTCTTCAAAACCCCTTTGAATGTGGAGGCCAATTCTTTGTCCCCGGATGAAAGAAATTCATTGTGCAGTTTCGTCTGTCAATACCTTAACCATTCTCCTTTGTTGCCACGATATGAAATAAATCCAGAAGCCCCGTGGAGGACTAAGCACATGAAAATTTTCCGCTTTTCTTCAAAACCATGAGCTTTATTATCCTGGTTTCCACCTGGCCAAAGCAGAAAGGAAGATCTCTAAAACGATATTTGGGAAAAGGGAGAGAGGGTGATAGTGGAAAGGCTAAAGCAGCCAATGGCTTGCTAATAGTTCTCAAGTGGAGGTTCTCTTTTTGAGATTAAACTGGTTCCGTATCTCTTTTAAAATCCACTGCGCGGCAGCTCTGTTATGTTCATTATGGGGAGAATATCCTTACAGGAAAGATGGTCTGAAGAGCTACTTGGAAGAGTTGTTAACATGAAGAACGGAAGTAGAAAATTTCGATGAAAACTTGAAAGTCTCAAGAAGTGCTGTAGTAGACATTCATTCGGAAGTAGCTATCATGAAAGGGATAAAAATTATACCTAAACCAATAGGGTTGAAAAGAAACTATAGAGAAACTTTACTATATGATAAACGTAGCAGTTTAATCTGCTGTTTAGGAAACATTTTACAAAATCTAATTTCGTTGCTAGATGATAAAACAGGTAAAGACAAGTACGAGTCTTGTCCTTATTCTTAATATGTTTGACATTCAGATGAATTTAAAATTTTACAGCACACATACGTCAGATTATGAATTAGGAAATTGATTTATAAACAAAACAAACACATTTTTTATGATCACTTGATCATATTTCCCAGATAAATCTGATTACTTATAAGAAATGAGAAGTTGCATAGAAATCAAGATAGAATTCCAAAACTTAAATGGTAAATGCAACTGAGTAGTTTCTTTTAAATGACAAAGTTTATATACACGGTATCAAGATTGAAAAGCTAGGCACAATTTTATGCTTTGGGGGGAGCGGACCTGAGCACTCTGTCCTGTACGGTGCTTAAATCGTGCTGTCTCCTGTATGGTACTCAACGCTATTGCCAACGACAAGCGCAATCTTGCACTACTTACCACGATGAATTTCGTGTATTGTCCTGATGTTACTGTCAGACAAGCAAAATAAATAAGAACACGACAACAACAATAAATTTTAAAACCTTTTCTAGTAGTAAAAGGAAATTATCTAATTCTTAGTAATTGACAAAAATATGATGGCAAAAGAACAAACCGAATAATGAATAGTTTATTATAGTTCACGTTTTCAAAGGATTTAGCTTGTTAGATATGCTGTGAAATAAAAAGCCAAAAAAAATCGAAAAAAAAAATGTTTTTTGTTAAGTGTTACTCTGTAGAGACGTTAGGTATTTGAAACAGGAATACTGAAAAACGAGTAACGCCTTCGCCGGGAATCGAACCAATCTCTCGGTTACGCGTCGAGCTTCCTTACTACTAACACCACGAAGGCATGCGAAGATAGCAGGAGAAATACCTTATACACTCCCCCTTTTAAAGGGCGACTGAGAATTTAGGGGCTCCAATCGCCACATCGTGGTGGTGGAGAATCATCATCTACCACCTTTTTATTTCGTGCGCCACTTGTAGAGACATTAGGTATTTGGAACAGGAATATTGAAAAATGAGTAACGCCTTCGCTGGAAATCGAAACACAGACCTCTCGACTACGCATCGAGCGTGCTTAGCACTACACCACGAAGGCATGCGAAGAAGGCGAGAGAAATACCTTATATCTCTTACATTTTTTACGTACTTTATAGCGTCCTAATGGTGTAGAATCAACTCAAGTCCTTCTGACCGTATTAGACTGACAAACGAGGTACCGATCCTTCTAAAATACTATGGCAAAGTCCTAAGAAAGTTGCAAACAGCATTTTTACTAAATTTTAAATGAGCAGAAAGCACAGCTTCTGAGTATAATTAAACTCCTCCACCTGCGAGTATTTTAAATACTGCAGCTGAAGTTTCAAATTCAAGGTATCGTAGTAGGAGACTGCACAAACTAGTCAATTAAAACTGGGCAAATTGGATTATTTCAGCTGGTTTAGTATTTCAATGCTTCTTTTGTAACGTCGACTAGGGAAATAGATAAAGCCGAAACATTCACAGAAAGAGCTGTACGATAGAACGCAAACTGCGATCGATGGTGCGAAAAGCTCTGTATCTAAAGCATTTAAAACCTTCGACTTTAATACTCTAACATCTAATTGTCATCCTGGTGAGGATCACATAAAAATGAAATTATAGTAAAAGTTTTACATCGTAATAGTTGGTTATTAAACGAAAATACTCTACAATTTTCACATTAAAGAAATAGGCTAGGGTCATATGTTTATCATACATTTGTTTGTACCAAATAAGCATTTTTGGGTTATTATTATTATAAAGTAAGTAAAAATTAATTTTGTTGATTGAACATTTTAGCAAATAATTTGAATTTATTTACTTGTGTAATATGTCCGATATTTATGCAAAGCTTTGATTACGTTAAGTATAATTAAATATTATAGCTGCTAAAAACATTGATTCGTGAAATTTTTCAGGGAGCAAATTAATTAAAATGCCTGTTCTTAGTTAATTCTTCAGGAATTATCTTAATTCATGTCCTCTTTGTTAATCCACAATATGTTTTCTTCGATTAAATTTTCAACAATTATTATTATATAAATTTGGTCACAGGTGAACTGATTAAATTCTAGTCATTTCAATTTTCTGAGCGAAATCAAAACGCACTGCAGATCAGAATTCTAATTCCTTTACAACCATAATAATCCAGACTATTTGCTTTGTAGTAACTGCAAACAAATTACTATTGCCAAAGTGCTTTCAGTAACGTGTGACAATATCAGAACTTAATTTCGGAAATTAGGAGTACTAGAACCTTACCGAAGGCCGTTAGGAAAATTAAATAATAATGAATAAATAAAGCAATAAAAACTGAACAATTAAAATTAGCTAAAGAGAAAATTGATGAAAAGTATTAAATTAAGTTAAAATAACGACAGACAGTCAAATACTAAATCAAAATACCGAAAGAAGCTCATCTTATTTGAATTATGACTTGGATTACGATTTTACTCAAATTTTGACAAGTGCAGAAGGAAGGCTCTAGCTGACTTTAAATCCTGGATAAGACCGCAAACCATGTGAAGACTTCAACCATTTTAAAAGCAGGATATAAATTTGCATGGTTTCATTCTAATATCGAAAAGGACTTAATGCTGATTTCTTCAAGTTTCATTGTAGAAGTATCGTCAGATCTTTCATGATGTAACAAGAAATTCTGAACTAGAAAATAATCTTTAAAAACTCAAATCAAAGTAAAAAGCATTTTCATATAATTCCAAAAGAAGAAATACGTTTTCTTAAAGTCTGAGCTTCCGAACAACCAAAGTTGTGGGGAATGGGTTTATCTCATGACTTTGAATATGAAAAAGAAGTTACCTTCACCTAGCAAAAAGCTTTGCTACATTCACTGCTGACCAGCCCAGTAAATATACGTAATATTGCTTTTTCAATGCGTTTAAAGTTTGTAAATACAATAACTTTAGGCATATGCATGCCGCGCATGCTTTCATTCTTTGTTAATGTTTAGATTCCCTTATATTTAAAGGAGAAAAAAAAACTACATTAGTTTCAGAACTACTGTCACAACATGCGAAAGCCGAATTCTATGAAACCAAATCCCAATATATCCAAAAGCATAATTTTCTGAAGAAATAGCTTTCCTTTGATAGCAGAAGCGCTTTCTTGTATCAAAACTTCATCTTCAAAATTCTTTGTAGTAATCTGCAACAAAGATGAAGTGTAAAATAAAGCATTTAATAACATAAACATAGTATGTGGTATACTTGTAGAAGAAAGTTTACTGAACTAATTTGCTCAGCACATTAGTTTTGAAATTAAGATGTTCTTGAGGTCAAGTGTGCTTAAATTATTAATATGTAGGATTTCGTTGTATGAGGAAATGCTTGTACACTGCGCGGGGGAGGGATGAAAGAAAGAAAAAAAATAGAACAGTTCTTATATCTTCCGTTCTACGGGGCCGATTGACGAAATTCAAATGACGTTTTTCATGTCTCGAAAGCGCGATTTAGGCTATGTATTAGATTTTTATATAATATTCTTCTAATATAGGCATTCTGATGCAAAATCGGACATTTTCTGAAATGACATGCAGTTTTTTTTTCATCTTTCAATTCTAAGACCCAAATAATGCCAAATTGCCAAGTTTCATAAAAATCGCACAAGTAGTTTTTAAAAAATTAGCTCTCAAAATTTTAGCTCCTCTATCTTAATTGAGTTTGACATATATTTATTAATATCTCGTTTTCTATTAAACTTATTTGATTCCTTTTTACAGAATTCGAAATTTAGGCTTGATCTAAACATAATTCATCCATTTTTCATGATTTATTTTTTAAATTTGTATTTTTTAATATTTTTTATAAATTTTTCCAAAAACTGTTTGCTTTTTAACCTATAAAAGTTTTAACATCATCTTAAAGTAGATGTATTTCTAAGCATACCTGCAAAAAATTAGAATTTTTCATTCAAAATTTCCTAAGATATGCGTGAATTTACATTTTTGGCGCGTTTTAAAATTTAGCATATTTAATATGAGCGATAATAACGAAAATGTGGTTTAGGCACTTTGTTAAATTTGTTTGGAAGAATGAACGATGGACTTTTTTTTCCTCTGGATCATCAATGAAAAAAAAAGCGCTTTCTTGCATCTAAGTTTGGAAAGCATCGGAAAGTAAGTTGGTTACTATAAATTAAGAATTCCGTTAAGTGAAAACTGAAAAAAATGCGCCAAGATAAATTTTTAAATTTCTCACCAAAAATTAAAAAATTTAATATCTAGGCATAATTTCAGTCGTAGACTCGAAATATGGGAAAAAATTATATGTTGTTTCAGAAAAAGTCCGATTTTGTTTCAAAATACCTATGTTAGAATAATGCTATATATAAATCTAATATATACCCTAAGTCGCACTTTCGAAACATGAAACATGGAAAACGCAATTTGAATTTCGTCAATCGTCCCAGTAGAACGGGAGATATAGAACTGCCTCCCCTTTTTTTTCCGCAGTGTACAATGACACACGCTCTTCTGTTCAATACATTTTGAGGTCTAGTCTGTCTAGGTTATTAATATGTAGGATTTTATTCAGGTGGTAGTGTTGAAATACTTGTACAATGGAACACGCTCTTCTGTTCAGTATATTTTGCTGGACAGCAGGGAAGAATTAAATACTAGAAAGAATCCATGAGTGAAAGTTCTCCTTTTAAAGCTAAAATGGAAATGAATATGTAACGTTTTTGTGCTAAAATATTTTTCCTTCAGGTTGAGGGAAGGGAGAGCTGACGCTTCTGAAAAAATAATTAATGTGTCCCTGAAAAACTGTCCTGTGGAAATTCACTTAACATAACTAGTTTGTAAGTTGTTGATTGTAAAAAGTTGGTTCCACTTAGGTTTAGAATTTAAAATCTTACTAAGATGGTTAAAGACCTTCATATCGATTGCTTAAATTCTAGTGAAGAATTGTAGAGTTCCTATATCTTATCAAGATCATTAAAGACCTTCGTTGCGGTTATTTAAATTCTGAAGGAGAACATTATAGATTTTCATTATGTTAATTAACCAGTTATTTTATGATTTAGGCTTTTACTGTCATTTTTTTCTTCCGTTTCCATGCTAGAATGCAAATTAGTCGGCGTGTATTTAAGATAAAGTTTTTAGATTGTAAGACAGAGCGTCTTCTGCCTCTCGCTTTCACGTAACTATGTTGCTAGTTCAGATAGGATTGCTTAGTCTTCAACCTTTCATGGTACTCGTACTCAGTCTCCACGTCGGTTAGACTGTGAACCCACTTCGTGTTAAACTGATCCTTTGCTACTAGCTTATCCAAATTTTACATTTGACTGTTTGTTACCCCATCCCATCTGAAGGGAGGAATTCTGACTAATACATTACAACATTGGCAAGATGAATGGGACTGAATTTCCTAGGGAAGAAAAGCCCATGTCTTTTACAACAAAGTTTCCACCGACCGCATAATTTTAGCGCCATTCATAATCCGATTTGTCACAGACCACGATCCCTTTCCTGAATACTTCTAGTAAAGGGAATTTATTTCCGCTAACCTCTATGTATGCGGCGAGACTGGATCCCCAGACCATTATATAACATTGTATCCACTCACAGATACGTGGCATGTGCGGTTACCAGGCTCTTTTTAACTCAAACGATCTATTTAAGTGGTTAACTCAAACGATCCATTTAAGCTATTCTTTATCAAACAGCCGACCATCCTTAAGAACTGAAAATATATAAGAAAAAAGCAAGAAGCATTAGGGCGGGACCTGTGTCTCGCTGATTAGTGTGCTCCAATGTATTGATTATGTATCTGTATGCTGTTTATGTATTCAGTATCTGTATATCTGTGTTATGTCTGCATACGTATATAGTACTTGTATAGTATCAAGTATCTGAACCTGCATTAGTTTCTGTGTAACAAAGTATCTTAACTAATATTATAAATGCGAATGTGAGTTTGTTTGTTTGTTTGTTACGCTTTCACGCCTTAATTACTTAGCTGATCATCATGAAATTTTAAGGAAATATTTTTTAAGTATTAGAAAAGATTATTTAAACTCCTTCAGGATTTCCGACTTTTGGTTCTTCTTTTACAAATATTTTTCAGTCATTAGAAAATATACGTAGCAGTTTTACTAGGTTTCGCGGCGATATACGTATTTTTAAAATTCACTTGGAGTTTGAAACTTATTTAAGGACAGTTTAATTTTTTACAGTTTTTCTTTTTCTTTTCTTTCCTCCCTTTTTTTTTCTCGTTTTCGAAATACCTTGCAAATGTGAATCTAACATATCTAGGAATACATGTTGGGCCCGGGCAGCAAGAAATGCTCGATCCCAAGAATCTTCCGTTAATGCACAATTAAGAAGACAAGAACAAGCAAGGCGACAATCTGTTTTGAGAACTGATGGAAAAACTTCTCAAAGACAAGAAAGATTAGAGGCCCAAACTTTCCATCAAGCTTCTATGAGAGCAGCTGAGACGCCTCTCCAAACGCAACTTCGCTTGACAAGAACAACTTGAACGGCAAGCTGCTTTGAGAGCTGCTGAAACGCCTCTTCAAACACAAACTCGTTTAGAAGAACAAGCTAAACGCCAAGCAGCCTTCAGAGCTGCTGAAACACCTCTTCAAAAGCAGATCCGCATGAAAGAAAAACTCCTTAAAACTAATAAAATTTAAGTGTAAAAGAATGCTAAAAAAACGTGAGAAATAATAAAAATTAAACTCTTTTTTTAATGTGGAAATATAAACATTCTTTTCTGCCCTAAAATGATAATCAAACATTCCTGCAACTTTTCAACAAGAGCTATATGAGACTTAAAAGAGCTAGTTCTCTTTTTTCAAGAATCAGCACTCGCTCGCTCAGAAAAGAGAATCGATTCTTTGAATCAGTACGCTAACGAATAGCACCTGCCTGTATTATATGCTTGGGGGAATGTGATAATTGGTTTATATCCCCACCTGCTCAAACGGCGACTGGACAGAGACACGACACCCAATCGACCAAATCCAAGTGACGTCTACCACAAAGTTAGTTCGCCATTGTAGAAACACGAGAAATTAAGTGCGCCCTTATCAAGGCTAGAACTATCGATCTTACTAATGGTATCTGAAAATGCCAACCACTTACGCAACAACAGCACGAGCGGAGAATGCCGTGTTTCGTTTAGATACTAGAACAGAATGCTTTACTTCTTAGATAAATGAACATAAAAACGAAAATTTATTGTTGCTATTAAAATTTGCTCCAGAGTTGAATTTTTAACATCTTTTCATCTTCAAGATAATAGAAAACTCTTCAGATTGCATAACAATTGCTCTCACATATTTTTTTTTCAGTAATTTTATTTTTAACAAATAAAGCTTTCTGATGCTGAAAATTTTCAACGATATCTTTTTTAACTATGCTCATTAGTTTACTGGTAAAAGAATTAAAAAAGCACGTAAACAATTAAAGCAGCTAAATAAATCTTAATAAATCACAATGAACATTTTTATTATTATTTATCACTTAAAAAAGCTGAATGCAACAAAAAAAGATAAATCTTTACGAAAATAAGTTATTCTTCACGTGCTATCAAATTCTTCGGCTCTTGGGATAAGTATCTTTAATAATTTCCTTCATTTCTTCTCCAGAAAGGAAGATGCAAGAAGATTATAATTTTTAAATACTTTTAATTAGTTACGATTATGTTTCGGAGCTCAAAAATGCAGTATTTTCAGCTCAGTACATAATTACAAAACAGGAGATTTTCTCTTTGAACTTAAATCCTACTTTCCGAAACTCTCCCACTAATTAAAAGGATTAGACAGAGAAATTTTTGAATAATAATGCCACCTTATGAACGATCGCCCTTCTGTGCAAAGGAAATAAATTTACGTAAAATAATAGTACACATAAAAAAAGAGAGAAATTAAAAGTAGAACTATTCTAAGACCTGATGTAAAGCTGAGCTGAGTTGTTTCATTTCTTTCTTCCCCCCCCCCTTTACGAAAAATCTTTCGAAATAAATTGAGTCTGACAATTTAAAACCGTAACTAAATTGGGATTTGGAAAAAAAAAGCAAAGAAAGATAAAAAAAGTAAATAAAAAGAATTTTTTGGCTTTCCCGTTTTACATGCATAAAGTATTATTTTTCTTCGAAATCAGAGACACAGAATAAAGTTCAGCAAGAAAATGTACGCCTTCTGAAACTTTTCCCTTTCTCTCTTATTTTTCTGAAATCTGATTACATGAAAAGTTGGCTGTCTCCTTAAGATTGAATTTTAAGCTGTATTTTAGAAAAACACAGTTTCAGTTCCCTGAAAAAGTATTTTCCGAGCTTCATTATCCAAAGGCATTTTTAAAAATAGAACAGCAAGTTATGAATCCAGCGGTATTACATTTTGTGTATTTACAAAAGGTAAATCTCGAAGGTAAAAAATATTCCATCGTACCTGTAAAAGTAATATTAAGAAATGGTATGACATTGGTTATAGGGTTAAGAAGTGATACATCATTATATTTTTGTGGCGACATCATTGCATTTTATTTTTAGCCCAAAGGACCAATTTGCACAGAGAAGCTATTAATTTCAATTGGCATTTTGCGTTGTCCACTATAAAACGACATTTCACTTTTCAAATTGTTACCACCAAATGCTGGAGCCTTGCATTACATTTAAAGAAATTAAATAAGGAAGAATCTGCATGAATGTATGTATGCTTCTCGCTCTGCAAAAAAAAGTATCGAGAAATATCAAATTTTGAATAACGTAGTCCACCACTCGAATATGGACAATCTGGAAGCCCACATTTGGAATTAGCTTTATTATTTAATTCATATTTTGTAAAACGTTAATAAGTTTTTTATTAACAAACTGAATGATTTCAAAGGGTACAATTGGCAACACTGTATGGTAAAATTAAAACCATTTTTGTCTCCAGCGCTCAACGGAAATTCTAAAACTTAATTATGCTCATTTTAAATATTTTGTTATATTGCTCTTGAATTGAATTTTATGGTTTTAGTGCGAAGAACATGATATTTAATAAATAAATGAGCGCACGAAACATTAAAAAAACTTCACTTTGGGCCAAATATAAAATCTAAAAAGCTCTCAGAATAGTTTTTATTTTTTAAATTTATTTATTGTGATGAAATGGCAGGGCATCTCACATTGTATGTAAGATGTCCTACCATTTTATCACGTCCTAATATTACTTTTACAGGTACGATAGCATATTTTTTACCTTCGAGATTTGCCTTTTGTAAATATACAAAATGCAATACCGCTGGATTCATAACTTGCTATTCTATTTTTAAAAATGCCTTTGGATAATAAAGTTCGGAAAATATTTCTCAGGGAACTGAAACTGTGTTTTCCTACAATAAAGCTTAAAATTCAATCTTAAGCATACAGCCAACTTTTCATGTAATCAAATTTCAGAAAAGTAAGAGAGAAAGGGAAAAGTTTCAGAAGGCGTACATTTTCTTGCTGAACTTTATTCTGTGTTTCTGATTTCGAAGAAAATTAATACTTTACGCATGTAAAACGGAAAAGCCAAAAAAAAATTTTTTTATTTATTATTTTTATCTTCCTTTGGCTTTTTTTTTTTTTTTTTTTT
>KK113513.1:1109296-1136747 GCA_000611955.2 Stegodyphus mimosarum
GCAAGTGTCTTATATACCATTACGGTGACAGTACGATTTTGGCACCCTCCAAAAAACATTTTGAGGGAAAGCACCTTTAGGGGTTCTAGGGTCTCCCCCCTCTTCCCCACCACTAAACCACGTGAAAGAACTTTCGGTTTGCCCTATATTTAGAGTGCTCCCATGCCCCAAAGACACTATAAATTTACCAACATCCATGCCATCTCCGGGATTTGAACCCTGGTCCTTTGGTACGGTGGTCAAAGTCAATGTGCACTATCTCGTTTAGGTTGCTAACAGTACAAACTACATCGCATAAATTTGTAGCAGGACAAATTACAAAATAGAAACTGGTAACAAAAGAAATCTACATAAAATACACAGTTCTTATAAAAATCCCAATCTCATTTATTCAAGCATTTAAAATAACCCCTAACAGTATTCCTGTTGCATATCCAAAGTTCATGTGTTAATTTTTACAATGTTATGGCCATTTCTATAACGGATAAAGGACAGAGCCAATAATAAGTTTCCTTGTTAAATAAAAAACCATGATATGGTCAAAACTAGAGTAACAAAAATGGGGGGGGAGGGAATTCCACTGTTATGAATGAACTGTTCTTAAATGCAACCGACAAGAAAATATCAATAACTAATGTATAACTAATAACTAATGTATAACTAACTCAAATAACTAATGTATACACTAATTATTATCAACATAAACGCTTAATTTATTTATAATAGTATTTTGCTCATATACGGCTAGTGATTCTTGAATAGATAAGAAAAAGATGAACATAAAATTTTTAAACTGAATTCAGAGAAAGCCGAAATAAGCATTTTAATCAAAGCCTGCAAATTAGAATTTCCTTTTTAGTTATTATTACTGACAGAATTCGCCCTGTAACATCAGCAGAAGTGGCCAGATGTTTTAAAATTACTTCACGGCTACAAAAACATAACTTGCAGTTCGAGAAAACTTATTACAGTTCTATTATCGCGAAGAAAGAGAATTCAAAATTAAGAAAAGCAAAATTCCTTACAGCTCTGCCTTTCCTTTTTTAAAAGAAAAAAAGAGTCACGCAAGCCAATGCTAGAAATATTACAAAATGCAGTTAGTTGTTCGAAATTTTAATTCTTATCTGAATTTCATTCGTTTCGAAATTGAGGCTGGATGTATATCTCCATTTTACTTCATCGCCAGCGCAAGTAAGGAAAACTACTTTTAAAACATCCGTCGTCTGCTTCCGTTTCATTTGTTTTGTTTTGGCTGTTGCCAGATGCTTGAACCAGATCTCTTTTCACGCAATGAAGATTCATTAGGATCGCTAGCAAGCAAAAAGAAGAGAGAGAGAATAACAAAACTGATGATCGACAGTGAAATGTTTTCACTGAGGAAAAACGATTTATACTATTTTGCGAGTGTCGTGATTGTTGCTTCGTTTAAATTCCTTTCAGAATGAAGTGAGAAACTATTTCTAAAAATTTTCTTCCTTCGTTTCTATTCGTATGTGTTTATGCGAAAGCGTAATTTCCTTTATCTCCATTTCGTAAATAAATAAAGTAGCAAATATACATAAAAAAAGTAGTTTTCTGGAAAATGTAATTTCCTGATACGCAATAAATATTCTTCCGAATTCAAATACAAAGCTGCAACTGAGTTTTCTATTTGTGATTTGCATTATACTATCCTACGTATTACGTATTTTAATAATAAGAATATAGTTTTAAATCTGTAGTTCCCAAAATGTTGAGCACAACCTATATTATCCTACGCGTTAGGTATTTGACTATTAAGAAAATAGTTTGGAACCTGTGGTTTCCAAAATATTGGGCACGAACCAACAGATGGTCGAGAGATATTATTTGATGAGCGGAGAATTGTTCTGAAGTTATTTTTTGTCTTATCGTATAAGTATACATACAGATATGTAAAACAAAATGCTAACATCAGTTTTCAACAGCCCCTTAACTAACTTTAATCTGGATATTTCTATATTCCATTCTAAAAATAGCATATGCTTAAACTAAATCTCTCAAACTCATTTTTACTTACCGCTAAAGACGTAGATAATTTTGCAAACTGAAACTCAAATAGCCAGTGAAAACAATGTAAGTGAAACTCAAGTTACTTTGAACTGAGGTTTCTCTTGAACACGTCGCACTGACTCTCTGCTTCTTTTGAAAGTTAGACACTGTCCTGCTTCTCTTTTTTACCGCAATGACATCGAAAATGAGAAATTTCTAGAACAGGCGCTTGCTACAAAACTTTATCTACGTTGGCTCAAAGTTGAATATCAAAGAGAATGAAATATTAATATTAAGATCGGACCAACAACGCAATTACTTCTTCACACTATCAATATCTGTCTTTAAATCTAAATTATTACTTGGCATCATTCATTAAATTACAATTATGAATTAGTTATTCATAGTAATGTGTTTATTTAATGTTGCTTTATTATTACTGAGTCTTCTTTTAGAGATACCTAGCCTCCGTCCCCCTCCCTTTTTTTTTTCAAAGTAGTTACACGGATGTAACATATCGCAAGATAATTTTTTTTTCAAAACATTGGTTTAAATTATACACAATGCTAATTTATTAAATTAGTTTGTAGAGCGTATTTTACCTTGCAAAGCGTATTTTAATTTTATAACAGTTATTTTAATTTTGAAACCCTCTCCTTCCAATTCTTGTTTCGCATTTAAAATTCCGTACCAGCATGAGTTTTTAATATCACGTTCAATGCAAAATGAGTTAGGAGTAGTATTTATTGGAAGTTCAACAACTTCGATCGAGAGTGCTAGAAGTCCTTAGTGGCGCGTGTTTGCCTTCTGGCTAATTCATTATTGAAGCTGTTACGCTCTGCCGTATTATACGTACCTATTGATATTCGCCGGCTAGTTTAATTTAAGGGCCAACTACGTTAGATAATTGTGTCTGGTCTAGTTTAATTAATTGTAGAATAGTTTCTTATTTTCTTATTCTGAGTTAAAACCCGAGTAGAGGCTTTCCTGGAAGCTCGAAAAGGGACCGACTGTATTATTTATTTGAGTGAATAAAAGGTTAGTTTAACCCTTCTCGAGTCTACGACATAGTTATCTGAACTCAGCGATAAGTCGCTTCGTCGTTCATTAGGTTCATCGACGTTTTATCATAGACAAAGGGGAGAGGAACATTACAATCTTAATTAATCCGTTTTTACGATTTGGATCTGTGCTCCCAACTACTTCTTTCCGTTAACCTTCACCAAGATGCAAATGAGTTAGGGTGCGATTTAAGGCGAAGATTTTTAAATGTTTTAGATATAAAGCTTATTAAGTATTCCTCCCGCCTTCTTCGCATGCCTTCGTGGAGTAGTGGTTAGCACACTCGACGCGTATTCGAGAGGTCAGTGATTCGACTCCCGGTGAGGGCATTGCTAATTTTTCATCTTTCTTGTTTCGAAAATGCCTAATGTCTTTGCAAGCTTTTGGCAGCAACTCTCGCCGTTTTACTTCCTCTCAGCAGCTCTGTCAGTAAGTATTTCGGCATTAGCCATTTTGGTGTTCAATTTATTTAATATTTGTACAAAGTTCCGCCCAAAAGAACTTTCGAAAATCAACCAAGCTGAGTTATAAACGGATGTGACAATGTATATGCACTGTCACTGCTTACTTGGATCTATAGGAATTGGACTGACGAAGATCCAAATTACTTTGTTTTACTAATATACACTCACGTTTGTGAAATTGCAACACCAAGAAGGAATCGTCATAATTGAATGCAATTTAATACACAGTTGAGTGGTAGTGGTACAAATAAATGATTAAATGTTCAAAGCAAACAAACAAGAACAAGAGATCAGAATCAGTATTTTGTGTGGCCCCCACGCGCCGCAATAAGTGCTGCTACACGACGTGGCATGGAGTCAAACAAAGTTTGAATGTCTGACTGAGGAAGAGCATTCCATATCGTTTGTACGCGTACCCAAAGTTCGTCTGCAGACGCAACAGGACGAGGATCACGAGCAAGACGCCGACCAATGACATCCCACACATGTTTAATTGGCGACATATCCGGGGAACACGCAGGCCAAGGAAGAAGCTGTACCTGCTGCGCTGCAAAGAAGGATTTAACAATCCGAGCAGTATGAGGGCGGGCATTGTCCTGTTGAAATACAGCGCCTGGCAAGCTTTGAAGGAAGGGAACAGCTTCGGGCTGTAGAACTTCACGGATATACCGGTTGCTGTTCAGATTGCCCACAATTCGTAGCAATTGAGATCGTCTATGATATGCTATGGCGCCCCAGACCATAACTCCGGGTGTTCGTCCACTGTGGCGTTCGATAATGCACTCCGGAAGGTGGCGTTCACCGGCATAGCGTCTGACACGAATGCGGCCATCATGGTACCACAAATTAAAGCGGGATTCGTCAGAAAACACGACATGCTGCCAATCAGCACGCCAGTCTCTATGCTGATTGGCCCATTGTAGCCGCAGGCGGCGATGGTCGTGCGTTAGGGGGATCCTGTATAAAGGAGTCCGTGCGCGCAGTCCACACTGCAGCAGACGTCTACGAATTGATGAAGCACACAATGAAACACCTGTAGCTATTGACCACAGTGCTGCCAATTGTCTAGAGGAAGCTGTACGGTCCGTCCGCGCCATGCGGACCAGGTGTCTATCATCGCGAGCTGACGTCACATTTCGGGGTCCACTCCCGGATTTCCGAGTTGTCCGACACTCGTCCGTCCACTGCTTCCAAACGCGCATCACTGTGCTGCTGTTACGCTGCACACGAGAGGCTACTGCACGATACGACAATCCAGCTTCACGAAGGCCGATGATTCTCCCTCGTTCAAACTCTGTAAGTTGTTCAAATCTCGCTCTCTTTCGTCGACGAGGCATAAGTACAGATTGAGTTAACGTTTACCACTAGCAGATAACCACCGATAACCATACACGCCTCGCTACAGCCGTCTATTTATTCGGATCCATCAGCCGTTCAGAGGGCGCCGCTCAGCATACGCATGCGCTACGGATTTGCAATTCTAATCATTTGCATATCATGCGCTACTTTGCATTTCCTGAAAATTTCAGCTCACTCGCGTAAGTCCTTCATGGTGTTGCAATTTTCACAAACGTGAGTGTATATATATTTAAATTTTAATCTTAATATCTTTGTCGGTTCAAAAACAGGTTGTTTAATTTATTTTTACATATTTATTTCGTTGCATAAACCCCCTGATGGTGATGCAGTGAAAAATGTAAATTTCATTTTCATTTTTGTTTTTGGCATATTTTGCCTCCCTACTTCTTGCGGTTTGCCACTGCGCTTCTGTTTTGAATTTCTTGCATGTGCTTTATTCCGATGAATTTTAAACGCATTATTTTATTTTATTTTATTTTATTTTGCATCATTACCACCACTTGTTATTGCTAACATCACGCAATTGGATTAACTTTTGAATTTTTTTTTACATTTTATTTATTCATTTTGTTATTAAAATTAGAACCACATATATTTATTTCTTAATGATTATTTAATTATAGTATTACTCTCTTCTGAGACTCTTTCTAAACATTTCAAGATGTTAATTTTTTGCAGAAGTGGAGTCCATGTTCTAGTAAAATGAAAAGTATTGCCACTTGAACAAAATGCTTATTTCCAGCCTCGTGGGCAAGCGATCCCAAGAAATAAGTATGCAACATAGGACTTGAACAGTTAATTTTTCCATTATTGGTAAGTAAACAAGTCTGCAGGTGGAACCAATATATGTTAAAATAATTGAGAGCAATTTGCTTTTATCTTGGTTTCGTAATTTTGGAAACTAATTTTAAATGTACGATTCTGTGTTCTATATCTTTAATTTTCGACAGTGTAATTTTTTGAAAAGTACACATATTGTAACTATTTAGCTTAAAATTATTTCGAGCATTAAAATAAAATCTGCGTGCCAAGATTGGGTTCCAATTTCTTTTCTCGTGAATATTATGCTTTTGAATTTTTAATTTATGTGTATTTTAGTCTTTTTGACAATTAAAGGATACTTTTAATAGGGGGGATAGACTGTAAATGCACAGTAATCTGGAGTTTCCAGGTTGGAATTTTTTTCCTTCTCTACAATCCTCCTCCAATCGCATGCATGTGTGCATATTATGCTTCAAATGTACGCATGTATACATATCATCGATCTCCAATCATTACAAACACAGTTAACCCTTGCTGAACGTGGGGATTACTTCAATAACACTCTGCTCGTACGGCAAATTCGCGTTCCGCAATGTTAACTTTCTATGGAAAAAACGGTAATAGTTCAGATTAAGAAAGTACATCTAATTTAAATGAACATAAATATTACTGTCATTGAAGTTGGAAAATGGAAAAAAAAAAGTGTTAACTGAAAGGATTTCTATTGCAGTTTCATAAGTAGGTACATAATGTAGTTGTTTTTTACAAATAGCTGGTGATTTTTGCTCGTGGAATGCCTGACTAACTCATTTAAAGTTTTGCGGTAAGGAGCGTAAAGTTTTTCTATACTTTTAACAAAGTGTCATCTGTTTTCTTTATTGGAATCAATCTTCATTACAAAATCAGATACTTCTTGTGCCTTTTTTCAAAATTATTTTAACTTCTAGTACGTTAAAGGCTCTTTATCTTCTTCACTATCGCAGCTTTCACCGTCGATTGGTGTTATAAGATCATCAAATTCTTCACGATCGTCATTCATCTTTTCACGATCGTCATTCTCGACTAATTCTTCGATTTCTCCTTCTTCCATATTTGAAAATTCTTTGCTGTCTATTGCTTTTGCAATATGTACTTTTCTTTGACTTCATTTTCAGTCGATAGTACTTCTTTAAAACTGTTAAAAACTTTTGGTCAGTGTTGATGATACCAATAAGCATTCATTGTGGATGAATTCACTCGTTTTCTGTGCGAGTTTAATCATTTCTGTGCTGTATCGTGTATTGAATTGCTCCCAAAATGCCATTAGTGTGTTATGCTTCCTTTCGTCTAGTGCTTTATTTACAGAGATGTAAATGTAAAAGGTTTTGAAAGTCTGTATGATTCCCTGAACCCTTGATTGAATTAAGGAAATGGCTTTCAGTGGACAGAATACAAACCTATATATTTGGATACCATGTTATGATGGCTTCAGCACCATGGCCTGGAGCATTATCGAGAATTAGAAGAAATTTAAAGCTCATGTTTGGTTGTTCTAAGTAATGTTTAACTTCTGTAATGAATGAAATTTCAAACCAGTCATTAAAAAGATCTGTTGCAATGTGGCGACGCTTTGTTGCGCGTATGGTTGAAATTCTCATATTAGAAAAGGTAAGAAATCGGAATATATATTATATTGCCTTATTTATTTCGTTTTAAAATGAGCTGAAAACTGTTATTATTAAAAAACAGTGAAAACTTACGTTATTAAAAAAGTATTTAATATTACAGCACAGAGTTTTATTTATTGAAAAAGTATTGATCAGCATATAGTGTAAATGGTATTTATTTTATGCATATTATATTTTTAAAAGCAATTGTTGCAACTCCTTCTATATGTAACCACATATAATAAGTTCCTATATGAACATATAATAACACCTGTGGATATATGAGATATGAGAACAGCTTATAATAACAAACCACAAGCACAGTGATGTACATAAATGAATAAAAATCACATCTCAGATATTTTAAAATATAGTTTTGGCAACAATTTTCCTTTCTTATTGTTGTTGATAGATTTTTGATGAAATTGCATCATTTTGAATAGTTTCATTCTTTTAAAAATTTCGGTTTGGCAACAATTTTTCATCGTATTTCTTATGTTACTGTTTTTAAGAGACTGAAAAGTTTAAGAAATTAAAAAGTTGTTTCTTTTAGCAACTAAATTGTTTAATTACTTTATTAGGATAATTAACATTTGTATCGAGGGATATTGCTTATTTCATTGTAATATTATGTTTTAATTATATATAATTTTAGTTATAAAAAAGTTTTGCATGATATTTTTTAATCCGTTTAAGTTTTTAATATGTTTATACCATTTGAGTTCTTAAGATTTTGCAAAGGGAAGTTGGTTAATTTATTTATTAGGATAATTAATATTTGTATTAAGGGATATTCCTTATTTCGTTCTATGCTTTTTATGCATTTTTTTATGCATTTTTCTTAATGCATTTTTAACTGAATTTTTTTTCCGTTGTTGTTTGTTTCTTTTTCGATAAAATTGCTCTGCAGAGTAAAATTCTGTGCAGTTTTCAAATTTAATGTTTGGTGTTCTCTTTAGGCATTTTTCCGGTACACTTAAAAGCCAGACGAAGGCTGGCCGCGCAGCGGCTAGTAAAATATATTTTATGCTGTTTTTTATGTTTACAGTGCGCAACTTCTTTGTGTTTTAAATATGAAAATTTAATTAAAGGATTCAGGCTTCCTTAACTTGTCTTCAACGGATGACAGATCATTGACAAAATACTGCTGTTTTATTAATTAGCAATCCTGTACAATTTCAAGAAATGGCAGAATAGTGTAGAGACATTAAGTTATTTCGAAGCAAGAGAAATGAAAAATCAGCAACGTCCTCGCCGAGACTCGAACCACGGACCTCCCGAATACGCGCCGAGCGTGCTGACCACTATACCACGAATGCAAGCGAAGAAGCCGGGAGAAATACCTTATAACAGTTAAAAAACAAATGGTTCTGTACCAGATTACTTAATATATGATGTTAGGCATTAATTGCAATCATAACGCAAATATTCCTAAAAGCTGTCAGTTCTTTAGATTATAAATACATTTTAAATTGTATCAGTTATGCATTATATTATTATGGAAATAAAAGAAGCATTTATTAAGAAAACTACTATTAAAAATATGTAATTTCAATTTTCTACTTTTCCTAAAAATTATACAAATAAATTAATTTGAAAAATTTTAAAAATAACAAATGTCTGGAAAGTAAAAAAGATATGTCTATAATTAAAAATAAAACATACACTAAATACACATTTTGCAGCTTGTAGATGAAATTTAGCATTATTTCCTGTGTGACCAATTAATGAAATGTGGAAGCCATTGATTTATTTGAAATTATTCTGATTACAATCATGAACAATAAACACCCAGCAAAACTTAATTGGCATCGAAGGTTATGACATTTTGTAATGGTTAACGGGAGATATATATTTGTAATGGTTAAGGGGAGATGTCAACCATTTTGTAATGGTTAAAGGGAGATGTATATTTATTTCACCCAAAAAGAGTATACTGAGACTTCGCCCCAAAAAAGAAAATACATATTAAAATGTACTTAACTTAATTTTTTTCCATCTGTTTTAACAATTTTCTGTAAGTTATATTCATATAAAAATTTTAAGATTTTGAATTACGTCAAAAGGGGCGTTTTTTTAACATTTTGTGTGCTAACTTTATTTATTAAATATCATGTTCTTCGCACTTAAACCGTAAAATTCAGTTCAAGAGCAATATCGCAAAATAATTTTTAAATGAGCATATCTTTAGAATTTCCGATACACAGTCTGACACGATGGAGACAAAAATGTTTTTTCTGTACAATGTTGTCATTGCTCTTCTTTAAGTATAATACAGGGCGATAATATTTGGTGGCAACAATTTGAAAAGTGAAACCACGCTTGTAGTGAAACAATGCAAAATGCCAAAACGAAATTGATAGTCCTTCTGAGCAAATTGCCCCTTTGGACTAATAATTCGCTTTCTGGCATTAATCTTAAGAACCCTTTTACTTTACTTTGACGTGCTCGTATTTGATGAAACTCGCATTTAAACTCAAAACTCGTTATCTACCGGTGAGATATCATCGTATTTATGGTGAATACTCATATTTATGCTGAGTTACCGTCTTAAATTTCATAAAAACAAAATAAAGCTTCATATATGGCATGAATCTTTACGATCTACAGAATTTAGATGTTTGAGCTGTAACCCCCATTATCCCACACTAGAATCCTTCAGGTCCTTAGGGCTACGCTGTTGCATCCAGTTTAACATTGTATATGTCCATACCATAATTTAATCCTGCATACCCGTACCAACCTGATTACATGGTATATAACCGCTAGTTCACTTAGACAATTGCACTAATGAACCATAAGCTATGCATAAATCGAAAGGCCTTCCCTTGCTTAGTTTCCTGAACTGTGCTTGGAAGTGATTCGATGCAACCACTGCGGGCGTTACGTCATGAACAAACTACCGTACCTGTTATAGCTGCTGTCCGTTCAAGTATATATATGTAGTTAAGATGGAACAATATGGCATGTTAATTATTAAATTAATAGTTGCTTAGTATCATTAATATAGATGTCACTACTAAGACTGGTAAGCTTTACATTTGCCAAAAGCTATTAAATTATAGTTACAAGAGGCTTAGTTTGGGTAAATGTTCTTTGTTGTTTTCATTTTAAATTTCTTATGTTATTCATGGCTTATTTCTTTGGATGCACGAAAAATTATTTTGCATTAATCTTAAGAGTCACAAGTTCTGTTGGTTTCGCTATTCAGTTCACTCATGAAATTAAATCTTCTGAAAATGGATCTTCATTCCTGAAGTTAAATATCACACATACCTACCTCCCTTTTCACTGTCCCATAAGATGTCATTAATAAAATTTCAGTTAAAAATTGCACGTTTTTCTTGTTTTAATCTTGCAGAATTTTACCAACTTTTTTCTTCCAGTATTAGAGTGTTTTACAATTTTCGAACTTTAGCATCATAATTTTTTACAATTTTTGTATTTCGGAGTCATAGGTTACAAAAACGTTCTTTAAATATGTTTATTCTTCATATAAATTTTATAAAAAACTAGAGGGGAAGCCCGTCAGATGAGCGGTCTGCGGCATCATGATTTTAATTTAATATAATATAACAACTTTTTCTGAATATCAATAAAAGAATTAACTTGGCGATAACATACGATGTCAATTATCCTAACCTGAAATAAAAAAAATGTCAACAGCAGATATTTATTTAAAATTGCTGACATTAACAAAAACCTTTCGACATGCAATGATGTCACATGCAATCGCGTGCTTTCTTCAACGTCAGAATATGGCCTTATATAATAACAAGGCATTTAATGATTGGCAATGCCATTTTTTTCATATTTTGTAAAACTTACAAATTTTTTATTAACAATCTCTATGATTTGAAAGCGAGCAGTGGCGACAGTTTTCGAAATAAAGCAGATTTTTATCTCTTGCGCGAGAGACTGTTGCCTCTCGGAAAAATGAGCGTGAAAATTAGCGTTTTCAAATTTTTTAATTAATATTTCGGTTTATTAAAGTCGTATGAAGATGAGAATGGTCGAAATGGCTTCCCAAGTATTTTTTAAATCTGGGGGTGCCTCTCTCGTAAACCTTCCCGTCGTTTTAGAGGAGATGATGTCCGAAACAAAAAGATAGACGCGCAGAGATTTAAATAGTACAGATTTGTAGTACAGACAGCCTATTCTGGTGTTTTTTGCGCATAAAATTTTGTTCTTCCCAAGTACTTGCGTATTTAAGTGGATTATTTATTTTTAATTGAGACCTCCATTATTTACAATCTCTTTTATTTTTCTGTTGAAGTTTTCTAAAAACATTTTCAACTGATGACCAGGAAACCTGCAAATTTTCCTTAAATGTTTTAATTTTACTTTTTACTCTCCAACAATATTTACATACCTTAAATCAAAAACTCATTATTGCATCTTTCTGCTTTCCATCTTGCTCAAAAGAGGATTCTAAATGCTTGTATCACAGAACTAAAACGGTTTTTCAAGTATGCAAATGCACTGTTAAAACAATATGTATATATTTCCAATGGCTAGGCAAAAAGATGATATGATTTTATCTCTTGCGCGAGAGACTGTTGCTACTCGGAAAAATGAGCGTGAAAATTAGCGTTTTCAAAGTTTTTAATTAATATCTCGGTTGATTAAAGTCGTATGAAGATGAGAATGGTCGAAAAGGCTTTCCACGAAATAAAATCTTACAAACAGAGGTTACAAACAATAGAACTAAGAACAAAAGCACCGAAGTCATTACCCAAGGAAAGCTCTTGCCTCCTGGCATCTTGAGTCCTCCGTAAGACCACTAAGAAGGTAGTCCCTGTCCATTTCAACTCTAAAATTACAAAGTGGGCAAATAAGATTGCTTGAAATGACTATACCGTGAAGGTGAGGGCAAGGCAATCATGCCTCGCAGACAGACGAAAAGCCGCAACTGCATTGCATCTTAGACTATCGGGAATAAGAGATGGACTTATCATTCTCCAACTTTTTAAGGCTGTAAGAACCTGAAGATCTCATAAGATATTAGACATAAATAAACTTTTTAAAAACAGTTTAATCCTAAAGCAAGAAATTACTGTATTAGGATGTTGTAGTAAGCTGGCATCTCTCTCTCTCTCTTTTTTTTTTTTTTTTTTCAATTTCCTTTTTTATTTTTTCAAGTTCGCTTGTTTATTGCCCCAAAGGCCACGATGGCCAGGCACCCACTGGAGAACGGTTTGTTTCCCCTTTAAAGTGAGAGTTCTAAAAAATTCTTGACATTGCAAAATTTCAGGTGTTAATGGGTGTTTGACAGAGCTAACTAATTAAATGGCTGCGTGAGAATCAGAAAAAATAACTGCCTTTGCAAACTTGTAATGAATAGCTAATAATTGCTGTAGGGCTGTACAGATGGCTACTACTTCACCATCAAAGGAGATACCAATGTATCCTGTAGAGGTGTAGAAAGAAAAAAGATTCGAAAACACACTAGCCCCAACCTTAAAATGACAGTCAAACTGAGAATCATCAGTAAAAATGTGCAGCCATTGAATAGGTGACTATCTAGCCACAATGGTCTCCAAAGCGATACATTTCAAAACGCTTCGTGCAATATCTCTCTTTCTATTGATGGTTTCCACTAGGTCTAGACTTACTTCGACATTAGTCACCTCCAAAGGGCTTCTAGTTGTCAAGAGAGGTTGTATATTACCTGGAATCTCAAGGTTTTTCTTCATATCCAGAGCGTTTTTGATAAATCCATATTGGGTTTTTAATTTCCTAGGCTTGACTATGTGGAATCCTCTATCAGCAGTAGCATTTCATAGAGAACCAAGGCCCTCATTTTCATAGTATCCTGGAAAGGTTTATTTCCTTTCAACAATAACATCGCATCGATAGGTGTGGATTTCCTTCGGTAAACTACTCAACATGAAGCTTCCAACTTAATTTATTATCAAAAGTTATTCCGAGATAAGTAAAGTTGTCCGTGTTGGTAATCAAAATTATCTTGATAGTTTAACTCTGGGCGAAAAATTTCATGGGTTGGAGAAAAAGACTGTGACGCTGTCTTTTCGAAATTTACAGTCATATTATTTTCTTCGCACCAATTCGAGAGCAACTGCAGAGCCTTATTTAAGCGGCTTGCAATAAGGTTTTATGCGACATGTTTTGGAGTCTTGGTCCAAATTATGAAATCATCAGCAAATAGTAGACCGTTAATATCAGGTGTTGATTCAAGAGAAGAAACGAGATATATTTATTAAACAAGGGGCAGCTACTAACTGCTCCCTGAGGAAGCCCAGTTCGTAAATTAAAACATTTGGAGAAGGAATCTTCAAACTTTACCCTGCATGCCCTCTGGCTAGTGAAAGACCTAATCCAATTAAATCATTTTGATGAAACACCAATACTGAGGAGCTTCTGGTAGAGCTTTTCCCTCCAGATAGAATCATAAGCCCCTTAAAGTGAACATAAACAGCTGTCAAAACGTTTCTGTTATGCAAAGCATCCTTAATAAATTGGCTGAATTTTGTCACCTGGTCACACGTTGACCTATTCCTTCGGAAACCAGCCTGTTCTACACATAAAATACTATATTCCTCAAGATATCAGTTCAAACAGTTTATTACAAGTCTTTCCATAGTTTTCGTAAGAATGCTCGTAAGCGAAATGGGCCCATAGCTGTTCAGCTGTCCGGGGTTCTTATTTTTTTTAGGTTTGAAAAAATAATAGCTCTTCTCCAATGCGCCGGAATCTGACCTGACATCCATACTTGATTAAAGACATTCAGTATTGTTTTCTTTTGCCTTATTGCCCAAATGGATAAGAAACTATGTATAGATATCAACCGCACCAGGAGATTTCTTCATTTTAAGATGTCCAAATGCTAATTCCAGTTCTTGTGCATTAAAGGGGGCATCAAAAGTAGCCTCACACGTAATTTTTTCCGTAGCATTCTGCATTTTGATCAAGCTTTTTCATTCAACATTAATTTTCCTTCACATTCCTCTTGCATATTTTTCCTTTCGCTGGAACTGGGAATAGGACTGTCCAAAGGCGTTTGCAATGGCCTTATCCGAAGACAGCTATTTATTTCCAACGGAAATCTTCCTACACGAGGGTTTACGATTTTTGATGTTAGAAATAAGCTTACAAATTTTAAGCTATCCTTTTTATAATCAATGTGTGTAATAAAATCTTCAAAGGATTGACGTTTGGCTTTTAATACACCTTTTTTTTTACCAAGCTAGTCTGCTTTCGCCATGCAACAACATCAGACTGCCTTTTAGTGAGCTCAGCTTTTCTTTTGAGTTGGTCCCGTTTCACTTTATGTTCTTCCAGCTTAGGGGACCAGAAACACTTACAGCCTCTGACTCCGCCGTGTGGTATGCATGCCCTATCACAAAACAAATTGCCTCTTTTAAGGTATTAACTAGTTTTTCCGGAGGAAGTCAAAGATCAAAATTCTCTTCCCTGAGTTCTCTGTCAGGGAAGCGAAAATTCCTTAAATATGTAAAAACTAATTTAATTTTAGAAAAAGAAACGCATAATGCTTGAATGCAAATGGGTAGGTTGAGAAGATTAATTAACATCCGTGGCTGAGCAAAACTATCATTTTTTAAACTATTCTTATAATTTATTTATTTAATTTATTTATTTGGACATATCACTAAAACATTCTTGAATTATAATCCAAAATAAATCTTATGCTTAAGATGGTTAGTAACAATATGCAATAAACTGTAGTTTTATTTGCGACTTTTGTGACTGATATTTCTTCACTACATAAATTCACATATCGGGAAGGAGGAGAACATAATAAAGATATCAGCGTCGGAATATCGTCTTTTATCATTTTTTATTAATGTAGTTACTACAATTATGACTATTCTCTCTCTCTCTCTCTCTCTGTATATATATAAAAACATAAAGTAAGAAATTTAGAACTAATTTTTCACAAAGACCAAAATTTGAAATTCATAAGTAATAAATTTTAAATAATTCTATAAATGAAATAAAGAATTTAATAAATCTTAAAATCAAAACTCATAATAGAAGAAGAATTTAATCAACTTCAATGCCATTTCGTCAGAAAGAGGAACACTGAAATCAATTGAAATCTAGCTTCCACAAAAATCCTTGCTTTTCTGTATCCAGAATTAACCGGTGAATCATTTCAATGTATTTTAATTATAATAATTCACCCGAAAATTCTGGCCAGTCCCTAAAGCAAGGAAAAACAAAGTAAATTCTAATTACAATCTCCTACCTTAAATATAGAGAATTTTATTTAAAGAATGGAAAACGTAAGTGAACTAAAAAAATACTTATTAAAAAATCCATATCAAAATTTTACCTTTAAACAAAGAGCACATAATCCAAAAAATTTAATTAATAATCCAAAGAATTCAAATAATCTAACGAATAATCCAAGGAATCTAAAGAATTTATGTGCTCTTTGTTTGAAGGTAAGATTTTGATTTGAATTTACTGAAGTATTTTATTATTTCACTTACGTTTTTCAATTCTTTAAATAGAATTCTCTTTATTTAAGGTACAAGATTCTAATTAGAATTTACTTTGTTTTTAACTTGCTTTGGAGAGGGGCTAATCGGGTGATAATTAAAATATATTGAAATGATTCATCAGCTAATTCTGAATACAGAAAAGCAAGGATTTTTTTTGTGTAAGAGAGATTTCAATTGATTTGAATGTTCCTCCTCCTGATGAAGTGGCATTGAAGTTGATTGAATTACTCTTTTATTATGTTCGTTTTTCTTTAAATTTCCTTGTTTTTTTAATTGGGGTATTGCTTGTTTGAAGAGTTTTGGTTTTAACATTTATTAAATTCTTTATTGCATTTATAGGATTATTTGATATTTATTACTCATGAATTTCAATTTTTGGTCTTTGTGAAAAATTAGTTCTAAATTTGTTACTTTATGTCTTTACTGATAATTTTTCAGCGTCCTAATGCGCGAAAACACTAGGCATGTTCATATTTTGTTTTTAAAAAAATTGTTTTGTAATTATATATATATACATATACTCAGCGAGTATATTCATGCAATAAGTGGAATGAATATTGGACATTTTTTATCTCTCTGAAATGAATTAGCATCATCAAAACAAAGCTTTTTTGTATTTTTACAAGTTTGCAAGTTAAGAAGTTTCAAAAACAACTGAAACTTCTTAAAGAAAATTGCTTAGCGGCTTGACCACCCAGATGTAATGTTGTAACTCAATATAATTCCGCGTGTAAGATGAGTTTGTGTCGCTTTCCTTGAAAAACCACAATAAGAAGTCTATTGTCTATGACCACCACGATTTAGACCACCTCTGTAAGGAAATGGCTTCGTAAATACAGCATAACTCTGCATAATTATTCTGGCTAACCGAGACCAAATACAACTGAGGATATTTTAATTTTCCATTTATCCCGTCTTATTTGTACAACAATTATGTGATTTAAAAGAATGAAAGGTTTTTATTTTTATTGTGAAAAAAAAACAAAAAAAAACCTATTCAGACAAAAATTGAATAACTAAATTATTTTTCATTCACTAAACGTACAAAGTTCCTACTTCAAGGAAAAGAAAACAATTAAATCAGTTTTATTTGCATAAGTCCTAAAACTTAATGCATAATCTCGTTTTTCTTCCGTGAATAAAGAAGTGAAGTAATGTTACTTCGGTGTTTAGTCTGCTTTTTTAGAAAAACAAAAACCCTTGCTATAGCTAAACTATGATTCTCAGAGTAAACAAAGAGCTTTCATTTATACAGAATGTGACTGCTGTTCCATTAATTTTATAAGTTGCATATATTTTAAATGATATATAGATCAAATATTAATGATATACGCTAAACTGCTATTAAAATATGGAAGATGAAAGTGTATGATATGCTTTTTAGCTTGCATTACATTATTTTAAATGTTAAAAAATGCCATACATTCAAATTAATTTAACAAATTATTAAGTACCATACTGCTTTATTTTTCAATATTACATAAATCAATGAAAAAGTTAAAACGCATGAATAAACTATAACAAGACTAACTGACTTTGAAAGAAGAAGAAAGGATTAAGATTATACGATTTCACATTAAACGCTGTGACGCAAAAAACTTTTCTCTCTCTATACAAATTTTTTAAGCTTCAAATTTAAGTAAAGTAAGTATGATATTATTGTTCACCTATTTTTGAGAATTCTTGCAGAGTCGCGATTATATCACTTCCTCAGCATTGTTGGCAATAATAAATTCCTTGTAATGATGATAATTTTGCCTTCGATTATAATTATTATATCATTTACAGAAACCTCTTTCGGCGATCCTTTAAACAAGTAATTTGCTTAAATGTAGATGCTTCTGTTAGCGTAGTGACTTTCATTAATGACATCAGAAAATACTCTCATAAACGATGCTCTAAACAAAGTTTTTTTTCACTTAAAGTGAACGAATACATCCCGCTCAACCCAGAGGCTAAACTAAAATGCAAATCTGAAACTGTTTAAGCTCAAACTTTATTCTACTGTTTCGATAACTGTGGAAGTATCTGAGTATTTGACGTAAGAAAAATTGACTGATCAAACTCTTATAGAGAATTAAACGTCATTTAACGAAAGGAATTATATTCGATGCATGTATAACCAATTATGTAATTGTTTATTGTTTGAAGGTAGCTTTTATTGCTTACAGAATAAATAGCTTCTTGTTCCATAAAATTCTACAAAAGATATGCTAAAACAGATTCTACATAGTTTCATTTCTTTAAGCAACGCCTCTAGGTATGCATTTCTATCAACTTTAAGGCAGATAATTTTAATAAAAAAGTTTCATTTCTGGGAGGGAAAGGTAGTGCAAATACAAACTCTAATTTTTGGAATACATGCATAATGTATTTGTTTCTTTAATTTATTTTTACAGATTTCGTAGAGCAAATATTTCAATTAGCAAAATATTAGTTATGTTTTGATTACTAAAAAACTAAATGTTCTATAAATTTAACTTTGGAATTCATAGAGTTATTTAAAAAAACGAATTTATTGATTTAAACAATTTTTATATCTTTTACTGAAACTTTTAAAAATGAAATTTAAGAGTGGCTGTAAAATAGTTCTATATTAAGGAAAATGGCATTTTTAAAAATTTACAGCTGACCCCTACAACTTAATATCTCTCTCTTAACATTTAAGACAGCTCTTTAAAATTTGAGAGGAAAAAAATTAAACATTTCGTTTTTAATTAATTGAGTCATAGAGAATAATTTACAAGCAGGAATTTTTACTTTGAAACCGCTGTATGGCTGTAAAATAGTTCTATATTAAGGAAAATGGCATTTTTAAAAATTTACAGCTGACCCCTACAACTTAATATCTCTCTCTTAACATTTAAGACAGCTCTTTAAAATTTGAGAGGAAAAAAATTAAACATTTCGTTTTTAATTAATTGAGTCATAGAGAATAATTTACAAGCAGGAATTTTTACTTTGAAACCGCTGTATTATAAAATGTTTTCATAAAATACTTTATCTTATCTTAAAAAATTTCGTTATTAGAAATATATTTTCAAAGATTAATATTTAAGGAAATAAAAAGAGCAGCCATCTTTTTTTTTTCGCGCATCAAAACAAATGTGCAAGATGTGTTATCAGACTCTGTTTCTGTAAAATCTAGCTAAAATTTATGTACCGATCCTAATATTTTTCAAACATTATTCAGTCTCTTCTTATCATTTGCCCATTTTGTGCGCTAATGAAGGCAAAGACGCATCATTGCATTACTGCTTGTTTCAAGTTCAAATTTTTAATCGATAATAAATATCATTTGTCGATTTTTCTTCCAATATTTCCCTCTTTTGTATATAATTAGTATTGCTTTAGCCCTGAATACCTCAGAGGCCGAGTGGTAAAGTCGCGAAACACTGGCAGTTCGGTCAGAGGCATCCCGGCGATCATACATCTCGAAAATGATCATGCAGCCATCCAGGCGAACGGGCTGGCTGCATGATCGCTTTCGTAATTTTCCTCATGTGGTAACGAGCATAAGAGCCACTTTTCCTTAGAAAGTCCTCCACAGAAACATCCCTCCCCTTGGGTAAATAGCCCTAGAATGCTTTGCATAATCAAATAAATAAATATATCTTCAGCTCTGACTGGTTTGGTTTGATTTGAAAAGCACTAAAGGAATATCTATCTAAGGGGAGGCATACTTTCGTGAAGGACTTTATAAAAAAAACTGGCTGGTTTAGAAGTTACGCATGGGTAAAACAACGAAAACGCTTGACAGGACTTGTGTTTCTTCTGGTTGATTTCGCAAACATAACGGGAGCCCTGAGTAGGGAGCTTACTAAAAGCAATGTTCGTGCGTGTGTAGAAGATACAACAAAGATAACAAAGGTTAGAATTACCCTTTATTTGCTTATCGATTTTACAAACGTTCCCGTACTTCGGGATATAAAGACCAACCATTTGTGGTTTCAACGTAAAAGAATATAAGACTACTAACCTACTAACTAATTAAAATTTAAATAAGAGCTAACTTTTAATATTTTACAGAGACGACTAGCACTAAGACTGGCCTTTTAAATTACTACGTCTGTAGTACGCAAACTGCGGAAAATTACGGTACGTCTTTATCTTTCAAGAGGGTTAAACCTCTGGTCTTAAAGGCGGACGGTAACTGATGGCAAGCTGGCGTGAAGACTCGTAGCAAGAGGGCTCTCTCTCCTTCTTTCTACTCTCTACTCTTGGCAAAAAGCCACAACTGAAGCGTTAGCAAGTACAATTTGCATAAACATATTCACGCGTTAATTCTGGCGTTAACTCGGAAGTGGAAAATAAGAGATGATAGTAAAGTTCTAAAATAAAATAAACGTTAGTGAACTTAAAAACTTTAAACGCTTATGCAGATAGCCCGTTCTCAGAGATTCGAACTCCGCACAGAACTACTAGTGCTCAGTGACTTTACCACTCCCCCGCTGTTAGGCCTTCAGCCCTAATAGAAAGTTCATGATTTATCAAAAACTTTCATTCGTCTAGTGCAGAGGTTCTACATCTTTTTCTTTCTCACACGCACCCTTTTCACCACTGTTAGACCGTCATCTCCCTCCCGTTTCTTTCCAACACTTGAAATATATATATATATATATACATGTATCCTTACCCCCCTTACCCGGTTAAAAAGTCATCACATCGGCTCTATTTTCGCAATCGTTGGTATTAAATTTTAATCAGTTTTAATGCGTTTTATAAATTAAATAAGGAAAAGTAAGAAAAATGTTCAAAACTATCAAAGTTTGAACAAAAGTAGTTTTTGTACTCATAAACTAAACTAAATACTTAACAGTTAAATGAAAGTCTGATATCATTTTTCTCCTGAAACTATGAAATCCCCTCAGGGGAAGAATTACCCACTGGTTGAGAACTGCTAGTCTTGTTCATAGTTTCCCAGTTTTTTTCCAGCTCATTACCATCCTTTCGAATATTACCCCTCTACCTTTCGAATATTACCCCTTTCAGCGCCTTCTATCTTTCCAACAAAGGAAAAAGCCTACTGAATGTAATCGATAGGCAATGACCAAAAGTGCATAAAATTTTAAGCCCAGCAAACAGGAAATTATTCCTTAATACGAAACACGAAAATAATACGTCACACATTACAGATATGAAATGTTAACGATTAATTATTGCTCAGAGTACTTTAGCAATGAATCGGCAAAGTATTCACAGCATACACTGGTGTGCAAAAATTAAGGACGAAGTCGAAAAATTAGCATATCAGCTGAACGAAGAGGCAGAGCGGACAGAAAGACCAATCAGGAGATTAAGTAAGGTGATGTACGGTAGCACATGCGCAGATATGCAGGTAGACGTAATGGGGGAGTGTCTGAGTAGTATAAAGCATGTTGTCGGTGTAAGATCAGTATTTCTGGCAAAGAGATTGCACGCCGTATAGCAGTTAAAATCACACCGAGTTGCTGCCTCAGCGAGAAATGGCGAATAATCAATCTGTTAGACGACATCTGGATGCTTTTACCCGAAGTCGAATCATTGGGAAGTTGGAGGAAGGCCGCAGTGTGACAAGTGTGGCTGCAGAGTTCGAAATTGCTCACAGCATCGTTTCACGACTTTGGAGACAATTTCAAACTACAGGAACAGCTATCCGGGGGTTTAGTAGTGGTCGTCTACGAGGAACCACACCCGCAGATGGCCGGTATATTGCCTTACAGGCCAGAAGAAACAGGCAGCAGACAGCGGGAGAAATCGCTAGACACACGACACAGGCGACTGGACGACCGATATCGGGTTTTACCGTGGCCAGAAGACTGCACGGTGGTCGTCTGTTTGCACGACGCCCTGTACGGTGTGTACCTCTAACGCCTGCCCATCGGAGAAGGCGTTCTCTGTGGTGCCGGGAACACCGGAATTGGAAAGACAATGAATGGGGACGAGTACTCTTTACAGATGAGAGCAGATTTAGTCTGAGTTGCGATTCTAGACACATACACATCTGGACAGAGGGGGGGAACACGCAATAACCCCTTCAACATCATCAAAAGGGACTGTTTTGGAGGTTGCGGACTTCTCGTTCGAGCAGACATAATTCTTGGTAGCCGGACCGACCTTCATATCTCCCAAGAAGGTTCGTTACCTGGGACTGCTATTGTAACGAGGTTCTTCTTCCTTACATGCGTCTTTTCACAAGGGCTATGGGTCCTCAGTTCCTCTTCATGGACGACAACGCTCCACCTCATCGCACAGTTACTGTCGAAGAGCTGTTGGAGAGTGAAGATATTGAACACATGGATTGGTCGGCAAGGTCTCTGGATCTAAATCCCGTCAAGCATGTACGGAACTTACTAGGGAGACCCGTGGCAGCACGTAACTTATCGCCAGTAACGATTCCGAAACTGCGATTGGTGCTACAAGAGGAACGAGCAGCAGTGTCTCAACAGCTCATTAACAACCACATATCCAGCATGCACAAATGATGTGAAACCTGCCTAGCAGTCAGGGGAGATCATATTCCCTATTAAAGACCGGATGTTTCTTGCTGGACACCCATCACAGGGATGTTTCGGCCTTCAGTCGCATTGCGCTCCATGCTACTTCAATAAAGCTTCTTTTTATCCCTCTGATTTCTCTTTTAGTAAGTGTTGCTTACATTGCTCATGTCCTTACGTATTGGGGATCTTACGGTATTAAATGTGTTGATTTGGAAAGCTTTTGTACAAAGTTATATTGGAAAAACCGTCTCGTCCTTAATTTTTGCACACCAGTGTATCTACCACGGCATGCACAACTGTATACGTTACAAAAGTGTACTCCTTGGTAGTATAATATATAGCTACAAGTACGGATTCGTGATCATGTTTTCAGAATATTCGACAAACAGTCTTAAGTTCGAATTTCTTGAAATAGAAAAGTGAAGCCACGCACAAGTTGGTTTGGTTTGGTCTATTTGATTATGACAAAACGTTGATGGGCTATTTGTCTAAGGGAAGGGATGCCTTCGTGGAGGAGCTTTTAAGGAAAACTGGCTCGTATACACCTTACACATGGGGAAAACCACGAAAACGCCCATCCAGCCAGCTCGTTCGTGGGATTCGAACCTCGAACAGAGCTGCCAGTGCTCAGCGATTTTATCACTCGGCAGCTGGTGGGTTCCCATAAAAGTTGGATCAATTTATGTATAGATTAAATATATCAAACATGATTTATTATGAATCTAATGATTATGAATCTAACATGATTTATTATCATTCTTGTAAATATGCGTAACTATAAAATTTGAGTAATCAAATGAATGTTTAAATGCTAATTTGCAAATGAACGTTTTGCTAATTTAATTAATTTCCATTGCCTCTTTACCCTTCCTCGGCATAGTAACGTCTTCCTAAATCGCCTCAGCGCGTACTGCCTACTCTGGAAACAATGTCTGCTTTGTTACTGTGAATTCAGTTAGTGAATAAATTGAGAATAAACCTGATTTAGATCTAAAATGTTTCGAAAATCATATACGGTCCAAGAATTCAGTTCATTTGACATCTATATAGTATTAAGATTCTGCCACTCCATACGTTCTGTGAATTATGCTTATAATGTCTTTTTATTTCATTTAAATCAAGTACTATTTTCAAAGACATTACTGATTTACACTGACTCACGGCTTTTTATCTAAAGCTGTATATGAAATTTTTCTGTACAAAGAAGATAAAAACAACAGTCTTCTATTTAGAGGGAAAGAACTTCCCCCCTCTCGCTCGTAAAATTATTTATTTTGCTTATAGTATGATTGATAACGACTTTGGTTATTACTAAGAAAAAAGTTTATAAACAATTTTTTTTATAAAATTGAAAATAATAAAAGAAAACTAAGATAAACTACTATTCCTCAATAAAGCTAAGTGCTTTAAATTTCTTCTAAATATATACTCAACTGAGCAAAAATTTCATGAAGACTGTCTTTTATTTTTTTCTGAAAACGAAAATATATTATCGCGAAAGCATTCTCCAAGCTCTGTATATCTGTAAAAAATAAATAAAATAAAGTAAAGAAACACTTAACTAAATTAAAATTGAATAAAAAAGGAATTCTATACTTTAAAGTAATTAGTCTTAAATTGTAGTGCTTTTTATAGCTATAATCCATTGGTTCTTATCATTTCGTCAGGAAAGGGGGAAAAAAATCCCTATTCGCATAAATTATACGAACCTAAGTAAAGAGAATTAGGAAGAGAGGGAGATCCAGATGCTTAAAAAGAGAAAGCCAAATGGATTTCTATCACATATCCTGACTAAATTTTTTGTCTTAATTTTCTTTATACGTTTATCCCTTTTAAATTTTTTTAGTAAGTTCCCCTATTGTCGTTGTTTCTTCTGTATTCACGAAAAGCGCGTACATTTATTTTATAATTCCTTTTTCCGATTTTTTTACATGTATTCGGAGTTTTAAAAAAAAGGAATTTGTTTTTATCTTTATTCAATTGAATTGATTCCTTCTCCTTCTCTTAACACTTTTCCTGTTCCTTTTTTTCCTTCCGCTTTTCCCATAGCGCTTTCAGTCAAATTTCTGCCAGTATAAAAAAAAAATAAATAAAAATTACAAGCGAAGGAAGCTCTGGTCTTATAGAACAGGGAAAAAAAGCTTTGTTTCGCAGACAGATAGGATATGGTTCGTCTTCGTGTTGGAGATAAAATCGCCTAAGATCATATTCGAAAAAAACCGAACCTTACAGAAGATTTGAAATTTTTATGAGTTAAAATAGGATTTGTGTTTATTGCAGATTGAACAAAGCCCTCGATATGTGTTCTTGCATTTAATATTCGCAAAATCTTTGTAAGTAAAGTCTTTCCTCTCCTTAAAGTAAAAGGATTTAGGAGTACCGGAAAAGAAAAGGATTTTCTCTCTTGTAAATTGCGTGAATATAGATCTTTCTCTCATTTTTAGAAATATAGATATTTTGCATAATTTTGTAATTACAGTTATATGCAATGTGCATGGTAATTCAAAAATATCTGGCAAAGATGTCAAGTTAGATCGAAGGGATCGAAATAGGTAGATTTTTGAACAGAAGGAATGGGCTCAAACGATGCTCTGAGGTGACACAAAGAGCTCTTGAAAGGCATGTAAAAGCTTTCTACTGGCGTAAATCATCGTTACCCAGGCGAATTTTCACAGGCACATATTGCTATATAATCACGGTATTCGCCGATATGTATAGTACCTGTGGGACTGCTGCTAGAACACAGCAGCTACTCAAAAGAGAGGATGACTCCAGAATACCTCTGAGCAGCTCCATAAATAACATGTGTTTTCCCATCAAGTGCTACTATTTTTGCCGGACTTACGGATCTCCAGGACTTTCTTGCTTCTTCCTTCTCCACTAGTCAGGATTTCTACTCCTGGAGCGCAAAGTATAAGAATCTCTCCGGCCCGTGTTTTGAAGCTATTTGTATTTCATGTGATGTATCCATGTGGTAAAAATCATCGAACTGATCATGGCCAAAACTCTCGAGCCCATAAAGCACATATATTCGACATTGTTTTTTTCCAAAAGAAATGAGAGAAACGAAGAGGACCTGTAAAAGAGGGACACTAAAATCAGCCTGAAGAAGAAGTATGTGTCTAATTGCATTCGAAACCAGTAAAGCTTTATTGAAAATTTATGCCAACTAATGTTGCTTTTTCGCCTAATTTCAAATTTTGCATTTGCGCGTTCAAATTTGATTAGCCTTTATATCTCACAGTTTTACAGATTACTGTAATGTGAATCTACCTTCTCTTATTTTAACACATAATCCAAATTGCCATGCCATCGGTAGTTTATAGCATCAACATTCAATCGCTGAATTATATTTTGCAATAATATTGATTGCATTAAATAAAAAATCAAAATTCCGAAGTGTTTATAGTTGTTTTCTGTAAACGATACAGCGCCCTGACATATTACTGCTCATATTTGTTGCTAGCCTTGTGCACAAGCGATCGTGCTAAATAGCCGCACTTAACGAATAAGGTTTTCTTTGTTGAATAAATGCGTGTCTTGACATCGCAATAATTTATGGTGAACTAATACCGTAATAGTTTTCCTTTCCTATTATTCATCATTGGTATTTTTACCAATTCATTTTAAATGCACAATTTTCTAAATCATAATTCTATATCTTGAATTCTTCAGAGATTAATTCATAAACCAGTGGACTATTCGTGACTACTTAATTATAACTGTTTTAAGCTTTAAATCAGAATTAATATAACAATAGTAGCTTGCTATTTTTAAAAGTTTAATATTTTTAGCCTAAAGGGCGTTAACCCATAATTTCATTTTGCGTTGAATCGCTATAAACGGCATATCCCTTTTCAAGTTATTGCCACCAAATATTATCGCCCTCTATTAAATTTAAAGAAATTAAATAATGAAGAATCTGCATAAATGTATGTGTGTTTCTCGTACTATGATAAAACAACGGTAGAGCCATCCAATTTGAATGACGTAATCCTCCACCCGAATATCGGCATCTGGAAGCCCAAATTTGGAATCTGGAAAATTTTTTTGTTATCTTTTTAGTATTTTGTAAAGCATTTATGAGTTTTCGATTAATAAACTCAACGATTTCAAAGCGCGCAATGGCAACACAGCATGAAAAAAAAACATTTTTATCTCCAGCGCGCGAGACTATGTATCGGGAATTTTAAAATAACGCTCTTTTTAAATTACTTAGCGATATTGCTGTTGAATCGAATTTTATGGTTTAAATTCAAAGAATATGATATTTAATAAATAAAGCTAACTCATAAAACGTTAAAAAAAGTCCCTTTGAGCATAATATTAAATCTGAAAATCTTCAAAATATATATATGCCCATAATATATATATATATATATATATATCATGTACTTTTTTAAACTGTAATCTTTAACTGCACGAAATGTTAAGCTGCAATCTGAAATTTCATTACAGAAATTTTCCACTGCCCCTTAAGTTTAGTACGAAATAAATAATTTAAATTTCGATTTATGTGATTACGGCAAAACCTCGAGGGCTATCTGCCTAAAGAGGGATGCTTTCGTAGAGAATTTTCTAAAGGCAATGGCTTCTATACACATTACACATGGGGAAAACTACGAAAACACCAATGCAGCCAGCCCGTTTCCTGGATTCGAAATTGGGACCGAACTGCCAGTGTTTAACAACTTCACCACTCGGTCGCTGGTGAGATCCCTGTAAATTTGGAAGCTTTTGTTTTGAGATATATTTATGAGTACTTTATAAGGTATTTTCTTCCTCCTTGCCGTTCGAGTCCTGGCAAGCGCATTACACATTTTTCACGTCTCCTACTTCCAAAAAATCAAAAAAAAAAACCTAATGATTCTGCAAGTGCCGCCCGAACTAAAAAGGTAGTGGACGATAGTTCATCACAACCTGGATCTAACAGTTGGATACCCTAACACCCAAACGCCCTTTAAAAGAGGGAGTATGTAAGGTATTTTCTGCTTCCTTTCTACGTGCCTTTGTGGTGTAATTGGAAACATACTCGACGCGTATTTGAAAGGTCCAGGATTCGAGTTCCGGCGAAGGCACTGCACATTTTTCACGTCTCCTGCTTCAAAATAATCTAATGACTCTATAATTTATTTTTTTCATAACTGAATAGATAATAATAATTATCTATTCAGTTAAGA
>KK113513.1:1136850-1162626 GCA_000611955.2 Stegodyphus mimosarum
ATATGTATTAATTATTTTCAATGAGTTAATATTTATATGAAGTATAACATATACTCCATACGGGTTATTCATATACATATATACACGGTGGTCATAAAGGAACTTTGCCAACATCTGCACTTCTAGCGTCCGTTCCGGTTAACCGATCGAGATGAGATTGCAAATATGTTATTCGGAGGTTTGCGCTCGAGATTCTGTGAATGGCAACACAGGGGCGCTGACGGTTACGGTTGTAGTTGCAGAAACTAGAAAATGTCGAATAGCAAAGCCAACAAATGCGAAAACCCTTAATAGCGTTAGAATGGTACCGATATGTCCAAAAACTGTCGTGTTATGCATACCCAAAAAAAGTTTTGAAACCGGCCAACGAAATACGATCTGGGCACACGCAGATAATTTGCATATGACAGAGACCAGACACCGGTAATTGATAACAACACATATCAGACAAAAGAACACCTTTATTTAGATCAAACATTTTCTACATGGGTGCCATCACAGGCAAGCAGCATTCCATCGGGAGGCGGTGCACAATACCGCTGAAAGCAACATGGCATGAGGGATGTTTGCAGTCTCATGCCGTATAGAATTCTTTAAATCCGACAAAGTTTGCGGACCGCACAGGTAAACTCTGGATTTGAGATATCCCCAAAACCAGAAATCCATAGGCGTCAGTCAGATAGGGGTATCGCGGAGCTTACGGAAATAGATAATGGCGTGAGATGATGCGGAACCTTGGATGCGATCACCAAAGTGCTGTTTGAGGACCATTTAACAAACCTCGCTATATGTGGACGTGCACCATCTTGCATCCAAACGATGTCATTGAGTGCATTCCGCTTACGCAATTCCAACAGTAGCGTTCATCCCATTTTGATAATACAGTTTTATCATTTCACCACGAACTTTCCCAGGAAGAGTAATTTCTTCGCCATATGCGAGTTCCCGAATGAAGACTTCACGTACCCGCTTGGTATTTATCGGTTTCTTACATTGAATATCTGGCGATCGGCGTTCTGTGATTGCTATCTTGCCTCTGTTGTATGCAAAATTTTCTGCGTGCTCCCAGATCATGTTTCGTTGGCCGGTTTTTAGAACTCTTTTTTGTGTATGCATAACACGTCCGTTTTTGGCCATATCGGTACCATTCCAACGCTATTTAGGATTTTCGCATACGCTGAACATTTTGCGACCGGAAAAAGTTGGCGTTGCCATTCGATATTTTCGAGCTTCTATAACTATAACAGTAACAGTGAGCACCCGTGTCTTGCTATTCACAGAATCTCGATTGCATACCTCCGAATAACTATATTTGTAATCTCATTATCGGTTAACCGGAACGGACGCTAGAAGTGCAGACGTTGACAAAGTTTCTTTATGACCACCCTGTATATATATATATAAGATATATATATAAGAGCGTGATGATTGTGTGATGAGTGTGATGATGATATATATATGTTTGATGATTTTTTGCAGATAGGCACTGGAAAGACGAAGCTTGGCATCAGAGTCCTGGCGTTGTTTGGCTTAGTGGATTGCAGCAAAATGACGACACAGAAGAATTTAACTTTAAAGCTCCATATCTTTATTCAATTCAAACGGCAGATCATTTTTCTTTTATACGAAATTCTCCAAATTATATATCCAATAGTGATTTAAATTAAATAATATTAAATTTAAGATTTCTACGTTAGAACTTGTTCTAACAAAGGGAAGAGGAATGGGAAGGGCAAGAGCAGAACCTCGAGTCACTGATAGAAGAAAGCAGTCTGGCAAAAAAAGGCGCGTACTGGGTATTTATACCAATGGTTATATAACATGCCAGAATGTTCTCAAAAGTACTGGTATAGGGGAAAGATCCTAAAATTGCAGAAAGTTAATTAAAGGTTGCCTTTTCGCTTAAAGCAAAGCCATCTTATTTTTTATATTTTGCATTTCCCCTCCCCTCAAAACGAGAGGCCGGAAGAGCAAAGCATTACTACATTAGTGAAGCAAGAAAAACTTAGAGTATGAGAAAAGACATGAAAAAGCATCCAGGACCTGGCTTACATGCTTAAACTGTGTTTATCATAACTCATGATCTTTCTCATATAATTAGAAAATGCTTAATAGTATAATTTTATAATAAAACCCGTGATTTAAAAATAAACATATAATTTATAATTAAACATCTAATTCAGAACTATAAGACAATAACATATGTAAGAGTAATGCCAAATAATAAATTAAAATCATAAAAGTCCTCCATTTTCTTCAAAATGTCCATTGAAAAGCGAAATTTTTGTTTTAGAATCCTTTCTAGGCACCCTGAACCACCAGTGCACAATACACTGGTTAGCTCAAGAAGATAGCCCTAATGATGGATATGTTTGTTTAGAAGTATTGCGAGACCTTTTAGTTTAGTAAAATCAGAAATTGCAAATGAAAGATTAACAGTAAAAACCATAATTTTAGTAATACTATATAAAATTTATGATGTTAAAATATAAGTTATAACAATGAAAACTGAATGTTTTGAAAATTTTGAAACATGTTCTGATTATTCAAAATAAGTAATATGTGTGCAAAATTTTTTCAACTGTGATATTGTCTTCAAAGCTTTGCAAAGCCTTTCTTGAAGACATCTAATTATGTGAACTGCAAAATACAAAAACTTTTGGGCTGAACATTTTTAAAGAACTCTAAAACATTATCTAAAAAATTATATAAGTTCATATTTTGCAATTATGCAAGTAATTATTTTGATCAAAATTTCCGGTTTTATATTTTTTCAAATTATTTCTCTTCATTTGTTTTAACGCTTTTCCTTTAAAAAGGCTTCTCTGTCGCTATGCCTTTTTCTCCTTGAAGGGGGGGATATGTAAGAAAAATAAAGAATATATAAAACATTAAATTATCAACGTAAATTTCCCTTCTCAGTTCTAAAAATAGTAACCTCTTTCTGCACTGCGTCATTTCTAGATTAATCCATGTCATATTATACGGTATTTCTTCTCCCTTCTTTGCATGCCTTCGTGGTGTAGGGGTCAGCACGCTGAGCGCGTATTACAGAGGTCCATGGTTCAAGACCCGGCGAAGGCGTTGCTCGTTTTTCAATACTCCTGCTTCAAAAATACCTAATGTCTCTACAATATGACTCTTACATAATTCTGGTGATGTAAATGGATCTAAAACTCGAACAGCCAATAGTAATTTTATAGCAATATTAACTATCCAATCAAAATGCATTAAGAACCCAAACTAACTCAGTTTGAATTAAGATTTCACCCGGAACATAACGCAGTTGCTTTCAACGCTTTGGCCTAGCTGGACTGCTCTGCTCCTTCTATCTTACTAAAAATCAATCTAAAATGTAAGCTTTTTGGAATAGGCACATTTAATGTGCCTACTTGATTCTGGCCACAACATGTTTGCGGAAATAAAAAATGAATATTTAATCTGCCTTCCCCTCCAATTTCCTATACATTATGGATCAACAATTCTACGCCAACAAAATTCCTGCGGGCTATTTTATATTTCATATGGATTATTCATATTATACTATATGTGCTATATTTCACATAGAATAATTCTCTGAGAATAAAGCATTTCTTGACATAAATTATCAGAACACAAACATACCGGCACGATAACAGCAGCCTGTCCAATTAACAGTGCCACCAGAGTCCTTCTTCCCCAAAAAATATATTTTTCAGAATTAATGTTTAGATATCCGAAAATAGTCTCTGTTTGTGGAAGTATTCCACTTCAGACCATGGGAATTTTTCGCATTCAGCGAAGCAAAATAATGATTGAGAAAATAATGAAAACAAAACAGATGATATGATGCAGCTCGCTTAATATAACGTAGTTCTTTTTTTCTGACCTGAAAAATTATAGAAAAGTAGGTAACCGTGAAAAAATAAGCTAGATGGTCTCTTTCGAGCACAGTTTCGTATTCCCAGATGTTCCTAGCAATTATACGCACCATTGGAAAGACAAAAGTACCAGATGTTGCGCCCGAATGCTTGGAAAGTAGCTGGCGATTTGTTTATTTTTTACGGGAAAATAGAATAAACAAGTGAAAGGAGGTGACTTTTCCACAGAGAGGTCCCAAGTTTATTCAGAATATTCTCCCTTCTCAGAACAAATACAATAAACTATTTATTTATTATTTATATAAGTTTCATATGTTTTTAGCACTTGAATTTGCGATGACGCGAAGAAGTAAATAAATGTTAGCAGTATGTTAACAGAAACAGTATGTGCATGGTGCGATAAATATTTGTAATATTCCTACTTGTTCCCTTTAAAGTATACTGTAGTCGAGGGACTTGGGAAGCGTGAAATATGCCATACAGCGCCATTAAAGGTAGTAGACGAATATTTATTTAACGCAATTGTACATTCATATTTTTATTATTTCAAAAAGCACTTGAGGCATTTCATTTTAAACGTTTTATTTTTATTTAGTTTGTCAATTTATTTTATTCTTTTCGCCTTACCATTCCAACAGAATATTTGTTATCTTTATCACAATGCTTAGAAATAAGATACCAGTAAGAATCTTTTGCTGTTTACTGCAATCATACCTTTCCAGAAGAGAAACACCTTCTTTATAACCATAACAGCATAGAAACATCTTCTTTTTAAATTTTCAAAAATTTATTTTCCCATACATTACGAATAAAATACATATTTTAGACCAAAGGGAGTTAACCCAGAAGGGCTACTAATTTCGTTTTGGCATTTCGCGTTGATTTAGTATAAACGGTAAATCACTTTTAAATTGTTACCACCAAATAGTAGAGCCCTGTATTATTTTTAAAGAAATTAAATAATGAAGAATCTGCATAAATGTATATATGTTTCTCACGTTGTGATAAAACAATGGTACCTAGAGCCATCAAATTTTGAATAACATAATCCTCCACGGAATATGGGCATCTGGAAGCCCTAATTTGGATTTTGTTTTATTATTTAGTTCACATTTTGTTAGGTTGTAGAGACATTAGGTATTTGGATGCAGGAGACATGAAAAATGAGCAACGCCTTCTCCGGGAATCGAACCACGGACCTCTCGGTTACGCGTCGAGCATGCAGACCACTACACCACGAAGGCATGCGAAGAAGGCGGGAGAAATACCTTATATACTTCCCCCTTTTAAAGGGCGACTGGGGTTTGGGGGACCCAATCGCCAAATCGCGGTGGTGGAGAATCATCATCCACCACCTTTTTAGTTCGGGCGCCAGTGTAGAGACATTAGGTATTTGGATGCAGGAGACATGAAAAAAGAGCAACGCCTACGCCGGGAATCGAACCACGGACTTCTCGGTTACGCGTCGAGCATGCAGACCACTACACCACGAAGGCATGCGAAGAAGGCGGGAGAAATACCTTATAAGGTTAGGTATAAGTGTAGGGGGCCACCTATTATTTGCCCTGGGTAAGTAGGTATAGGCCCCTTACGCTAGCTATCCAGATTAGTAAAGCCTTCCTGGGACCCACAGGGCCGTTTTGGTGTAGAGGTGCTTCTGTTGTCTAGAACAAGCGACATCACAAGCTCTGCCACTGCTGGCGGCGTCACTGTCTTAGGCCAATGTCTACTTTGGCTGCTATTGCATGTTCATCATACCTAGACGTTTATAGTTTGTAGATTAAATCTATGTGTTTAATTTGGTTGTTGATGAGCACATTGAATTTTTGGAATAATTGAATTACTCATATAAGTTCGTTGACTAGCTGGTGTGTTTAAGTGCTTCTTACCATTTATATGACGATTTGAACTATTTTGAAATGTTTTCATTATTTGCTGTGTCAGCTAAGGATTCGATTAATCATTGGAGGTTATTCTTTAATGAATGAGTTGGAGGATCACTCTGTGTTGCACAGTTCTAGACCCTTTGATGCCAGAGTGTCCATTATTTGGGATATGCGCTTCCTCATATGGTTATTATTGAGTGCGCATCTGAGATACGGATTCACATCTTGGTCTAGCCTTGGTCTTGTTAGGTGCAGATTTGCTGTTATGGTGCATGTGAATAGGTAATGTTCTGGATCTCCCCTCTGCCCACATACACAAAGATCTGAAAGTGAGAGATTCCTCTTGTAGAAGTATGTGGGGAAAGGGCCGTGGCCTGAGATCAGCCATGTTATTTGTCTACTTATGACGTTTGGAGTAGAGCATATTTTTGGATACAGGTCGTATGTGCGCCTGCCCTGTTCAGCGAAGTCCCACCAGTTCTGCCATGCTTTTTCAAAAGCAATCTTGAGTTGCATCTTGAGGTGGGAGTCTGGCCATGGAATGGATAGTTTCGTTGCATTGAGGCCCCTAGCTGCTTCTTTTGCTAGGGCATCCACTTCCTCGTTGCCCTTGTTGCCGACATGCGCTTTAATCCATGATATTATGAAATGCTGCTTTGTTGTGTTAGAGGCAGTACTGAGGATTTCCTGGATTATTGGGGATCTATTCGTTGGGGAGGCTATTGCGTGCATGACGGATAAGCTGTCTGTAAAAAGATGGCAAGTTTTAAAGGAATGGCGTATACTGTATTTGATGGCTTCTAATATTGCTATTGCTTCTGTTTGGAAGACACTGTTTTCTACGTTTAGTTGAAATTTCTGCTCTTCTGTCAAATGATTACCTAAATATACTTTTAGCGCACATCCTTTTCCGCAGTCCTGGCCAGAACCATCTGTGTAGATTTGAGGGAATTTGTTCATGAATGGCTCTTTGTTGATGCAGAGAGTTATATTATTCTTCACTGCAGGATGTCGCTCATACGGATGTGAGGCAGTGGAGTAGCATTCTGCTTTGAATTCTCTTCCATTGTGGGTGCAATTCTTTCTTAAGTGCAATACAGTTGATTTTATATACTCTTTTTCTGCTGCTATGAAGAGAGGGGAAATTTTAGCAATCTGACACAATGCGGCATTCGATGTTGTCCTATATCCTCTGGTGTAGTTGAGGAGAAAAGGCCTTTGAATTGTTTGCAGTTTTTTCAGTTTACGGGAGGACATTGGGTTTGCCCAAATTGCTGCTCCATAGAGAGCTATTTTTTGTATTTTTGTGTTAATGCCCCAGCCAATTCCTTGCATTCTTCGTAAGTTTGTTGCTATTTTAGATATTTTGTTTTTTACATAATCTAGATGGTCCGCAAAGTTCAGTTTGTTATCTATGATAATGCCTAGATATTTAATAGATTTGGAAATTTTGATCTTTTTATTTTCGATATGAAATTTTGTGAGTCTGGGGATTTTCTGTGATGGCTTGTTGAAGATTGCTGCTTGTGACTTTTCGTGAGATATGATTAGTTTTTGCTGCTTGCATAATTCATTAAAAATATTTAGTGTGCTATTTACATTATTCTCAAGCACGTCTCGTGTTTTACCATTAACTACAAAGGCCGCATCGTCAGCGAAGGCGATGCATGTTGTGTGTGACGGCCATTTGTGTTGGATAATTTTATCGAAAGCCAGATTCCAGAAATCCACGCTGAGGCAGGAGCCTTGGGGATAGCCTCTTTCTTGATTCTTTTCGATTAGTCTGTTATTAGACAAAATAATACTTTTTCTATCTGTAACGTAGCTTTGAATGGTTTGGTAGATATTTTTTGGGCATTTGATTTCTCTGAGCGTGCCTAAGACCTCAGGCCACCACAAAGAATCAAATGCCTTTTTAAGATCTAGGCAGAGAAACGCTGAGTGCAAGTTCTGAGATTTATTGCTGGATATTTGCTCTATTACTGTACTTATAGCATGAATGGTACTTCTGTTCGGGGTGAACCCAAATTGGAATTGACTTCCACAGTTTTCTTTTTTAATGTAATGCCTTAAGCGATTTGCCAGGGCTCTCTCGAAGACTTTGCCTAGAGAAGGTAGTAAATTGATAGGCCTGTAAGAGCTTGAGTTTTGTGCATCATGTCCTTTCTTTTTGAAGAGAATAATTTGCCCTGTTTTGAAGCTGGAGGGAAATAACTTGACCTGCAGACATTTATTAAAGATTTTCAGAAGTAGGGTTGGAAATTGCTTGTGAAGAATTTGAATCAGGGAATTATCGATTCCAACCGGGCCTGGCGCTTTTTTCTTTGGTAGATGTTTGACTATTCTAGAGATTTCAAAGTTGGTAAATGGAGGATCATCGTCAGTGCTAGGAGGTTGTAAGTTGTTTCTTCTCTCCTTGTCTGAGTCCTTCTGGGGGTCATCGCTGAGGAATACATTATTATTCATGATACTTTTAATGCTTTCTGTTGTGGCATCTTCTGTGCTTGTGGTATTGTTTATTGACTGCGGAAGTGGAATTTGACAGGGACGAAAAACTTTATTTGAGCAAATCTTGTATATAGGCCCGTAAGGATCTTTGCTGTCTGTCACGAACTTTCTAAAAACTTTTAACAAACTCAACAATTTCAAAACGAGGAATAGCAACACTTTACGAGAAAACAAACGTTTTTTATCTCCAGCGCGCAAGACTGTGTATCGGAAATTCTGAAGATATGCTATTTTTACATTATTTTGTGATATTGCTGCTGAATTTAATTTTACGGTTTAAGTGGGAAGTACATGCTATTTAATAAATAAACGTAACACACTAAATGTTAAATAAAACGCCCTTTTGGGCGTAATATAAAATCTCAAAGCTTTTAGATTTTTATTTTATTTTATTATTTTTTCAAAATTATGCTAAATTTACAGCTTAAGAAAGGAAGCCTCTTTAAAATCCGTCATTTGCTTTGAGACAGCACGTAGTAATGCTGACTTTATAAAATAAAGCAATCAATTTAAATTACAAGAAAAAGAAAGCTCAAATCAAAAATTAAAAAAAAAAATTGCAATAAACGTTTATTTTACCTTTATATTTACTACCAGTAGTTTTCAGGCTTGAGTTTACCTAATTTTGGGTTCCGTAATTTTTAAATTATTAATTATCAAAAAATTTTTGAAACTGAGTATTGGACTATTATTACTGAAATCTGCAAGTTTCTGCAAATTGCAGTTCCATCAGTTGATTTCTACATCAGGAATCATCATCATAAAAGGAAAGTTCAGCATACTACTTAAGCGAACTATTAAGCTAATTAAACTTTATAAAGATAAAACTTTAACTAATCGTTATAACTATTACATTCATTAATTAATTATGCAAGTTTGTAATGAGAAAATACTTTTAGAACTAAGCTGTTTTTAATGTCATTTAGAGCTCTTAATTCAAAAACCGCATTTGAAATGACACATAACTCATATCATTTTTTGGCAAACGGGGTTTCATCATACACTTAGCAGATAAATAATTGATTAACTCACAATTTAAATTAATCGTAAAGGAATTTGAAAAAAAAAACATTAAATATAAGAACGACTAAGGAACTGTTTCGTGTTTCAATTAAAGTTTTTAAAGATCTTTAATAATTTATAATTTTGTTTTTAGAAAAAATTATTGCTCCGTCCTTTTTGACACTTCCGTACATCTTTTCGGAAATTATGATAATTTGAAATCATTTTCCCACGTATGTACGTTGTTGCTGTTGTCTTGTCCGTGAATTTCATGGAAGAATGGTTGGCAAGCCTCGAGGAAGTTGGTTTTCTACTTCCAACCCAATTTTGAAGGGGGGGGGAGGGCTGACAGGCCCCATCCCTCTCTTCTACCACCAAGCCACACTAGAGGACTTTCAGCTCGTCATATATTTAGAGTGCCCCCATGCCACCAAGACACTATCCATTTACAAACAACTATGCTTTCTGCAGGATTTGAACCTAGGCCGTTCTGTACCGCAGACGTATGTACATGGTTCCCATACATGTATATATGTTTCTCACATTTCCCAACACTGAAAAAGGTTTTGGTTAGGGATGGTCGCATTGAGCTTCCACTGGCTCACCAGCGATTGAGCAGTAAGACCACTGAACACAGATCTTTCGACTTAGGCTTAAATTACGAAGAATAGTCTGTCTAACATGGGAGAGAGAGTTCGTAGTTAGCGGGAGTGCTCCCCATGTCTAACATGAATACAAGACAGTTTCCCTTGGAAAGTCCTCCAAAGAATCATCTCCTGTTCCTGATGTACTTCATAATCTTAAATTAATACCACATTTTAAAGCACAGCAAAAACGTTTGACCATTAAAAAAATTTACTAATTTGGCAGCAGAAACATTTTACCTTAAAAACCTTCCAAAAAAAATTTTTTTAAAGAGGGCTTTTACTCTAAAATTTGATCTCATAAAGCAGTTTGTGAAGATACTGATAAAACATTGGTAATTAATTTTTAAATATCTTTGTGCAGAACTCTTTTTCCGATCGGAAACGGAACTGAAAAAAGTTACCAGATAGAGGAAGGCTTGGGATTTAAAATAATACCTAGATATTCCTGCTCAGTAATATCACTAAGCATTTGGATAAAAATGATACACACAAAGGATTCAGATCTTCCGCTACTGATCCAGCAATAATTTTGCTTTCTAAATTCCCATTTAGACAGTTTTCTAGCAATACTTTGTGCAAGAAATTGTAGGAGACAAGGAAATTTCTTCATTAAATAAACAGCAAAAAAGATACCAGGATTATTTAAATATTAATATTACTGCAAAATTGCTGCTAAATGTTGCACCGAGAAAATCCAGAGGTTTGAGTTGCAAAACAAAAAGAGCAGTAGGTGCAGCTTCACCCAACAAAAGGCTAAAGCAGTGCAAAATCTCTGTCTAAAATATTTTAACGTAAATAATAATTATTTACAATAAATCATATTATTACAATTATCGTATTTTAATGCTTTATATGCAGTGAATCCTCTCATGATGACAACCGCCAAAGATGCCCACCTCTAACTAGTATTTCTGAGATGCTGAGAATAAAAATAAGCACCAGTATTGATTATTGATAATTATAATATTATTATCTGGCCTGACTGCTCTTTAGTCTGACAGAGATCATCAAATATGCATTAAGGTAAGACCAAAATGTTTAATTTCTTTATGAAGCAAAAATATATTACATGCTAAATGAACTTGAAAAGAGTAGGGATTCCAAATTCCTACTATGTGGCAAAATTATTTTTTCAACACAACAATGTGTCATTAATTTTACCATCTTTTAAAGCGGCATAATTTGTCACATGAAATTTATTCGGCATTTGTTTCTTTAAATAATTTACTATATTCGCAAACTGTTTATAATAATTTTTTTCATTTACTGATAGAGTAACTGGTAATTAGAGATTGTAATTCTGGTAGTAAATCTTGAAAAATAACTCAAAAATGTTATCACTAAATTAATACTTTGCCAATAATATTAATTTGCCAATTTGAATATTAATTGCCAATTTAACGATTAGAATTAATATTATTTTGCTAATTTAGATACCAAGATGGCACTATTTTAATAGATGGTAATTCAGCACTTTAATTTTGCAATGATCCTTTTTGGTCTCATTTTGATTTGGTTGTTTTCCCTTTCTGTTCTGAAAACAAAAAATGTTTATAATATTATTTATAATAACTTTCTGAACTGCGCTCTTCCAAATTAATCCATTTCATGTTACATACCTCATTATACCGCAGTGCGGATGGCTCTCATCCAATCAGATCGAAGAAACATTTTACTATAAAAATCGCTGCTACTATTGCTCAGCCTTTGTCTCCTTTGTCTTAGGATTCTTATGGAATGCTCATCTCTCTCGTCTTGTTGAGAACTTGTCAGATGTTTTAACCTTGGTCCTTTTTGGTGCTTCTCTCCTTTTCCTTTGCTCCGCTTTTTTTTCAAAGATTATTTCCACGTCCAGAATCATACATGTCATGTGCCCTAGGGCTTGATGTCAAGAATCGGCAAAGTTGCTCTGTGCAATAGTTCGGTAATAATATCAGTCTTAGTCTTAGTCTTAGCTCCGCCTTTTTCTCTATTTCGCTTTCCTGCTGCTTAGACGGAAATAAAATACATGAAAGTAACAACTTTTAAGTTGGATGCCCATAATATATTATCATGTATAGGATTTGTATATTTATTTACTTTAGGAGGAATTACAAGAGTAGTGTTATCAAATTGTTCTTTAGATATTGTTTATAGAATTGAATATTGTTATATAGTTTCAAGCCAAAAATTAAATCTTAGAGTAAGGTGAACAATTAGGTATTTACACAAACGTCCTCTAGAAATGGGGAAGAAGAGCTTCAAGTTGAAGCTAACTGGTTAACTGGTAGAAAGATATTTTTTATTCAAGTGTTAAATTAGTCAAAATTAACAGCCTTACAGTGGCGTAAATGTTAACAGTAGAAGCGCCAGAGCAGTCATTTTGACTGCTTTCGTCATTTCACCTTCGATTACTAAAAAACCCTTTACCTTAAGAATTCACAAATTTTTGGATTTTCCTAAAAAACGTCGAAAATTATTGGTACCAAATATGAATCGAATAAAATTAAAATTAACGAAGATATTATTAGTTATATCTAAAAGTGCCACGAGCAGCCATGTTGACTGCTAGTTACTGTTATCTGGGTCACAGTCATATTGACTGCTATGTGGGTAGTTTTATCCTATTATGTCGCTCAGAAAATACTTTTCTTCAAAAAATACCTGGCGCACACATTCCTTTCATTCACTGATTATTTACAAACATCAGAAAACATTTTTCTTCGTGCACTGTAACATCTACTTAACAAACTACAGCTGGAGCTCAAAATGTGCTAAAAGAATTGCCGTGTCCAGTATCTTATGCAAAAAGAAGTTTCGGAGACAACGGTGTTGAGTACTTGAAGGTTGTTTGTGGATGAATCTTTGTTACGCCATATTAAAAAGTGCACGGAAGCAGAGGCAGTTTTGAACAATGAAGAAATTTGGACAATACCTTTAGAAGAGCTTGATGCTTTTATTGCTATTATTTATGCAAGGAAAGCATATGGTTACAATGATATGGATTATGATTTTTCTGGAATAATACATTGGGTCCTCCTTTTTTTCGGGAATGTTTCACAATCGTTTTCGAGATATTATGAAATATCTATAGGAGTCAGAGTTTAGAAAGCGATAAGTTTGCACCTTTCCAAATATTTGGAAAACATTTATATAGAACTGTGTGATTTACTACAAGACAGGAAAAATCTAATTGTGGATGAGCAGCTATTTCCATCCAAACCAGGTGTAATTTTATACAGTATATTCCGAATAAACCAAATAAATTCGTGCTAGCTTATGTAAACAAAACTTAATGTGCAGTGCTTTTCCATATCTTAGAAAAGCTACATCGAGAAGTGAAACTGAAAGTCTGCTTGAAAATGTAGTAATGCATCTTCTAAGCTGTTACCTGAATTCAGGTAGAAATTTGACTGCGGACAATTATTTTTCCTCACTATCATTAGCTAAAAGACTTGAAATAAAAAATACAGCTTTTATGGGCACACTAAGAAGACATCGAAACGAAGTTCAACATGAAGTAAGGAAATCAAAAACCTAGCTATTTGAAACAGTTTTGCTAAAGAATGGTGAAACTACACAGACAGTCTATCAGGGGAAAAGGAATAAAAATGTCCTACTACTAAGTACCTTACATCAGAGTGTAAATGTAGACTCACAAAATAAGAAGAAACTTCCAGAAATAGTAGAGTTCTACAACAAAACGAGATGTGAAGTTCATATCCTTGACCAGATGATGCATAAATATTCTGTCCGGGCTGCTTCACGTACATGGCCTGTGCATGTTTTCTATAACATGCTGGATTTGGCAGGAACGAATGCCTACGTCATCTAGCATAAATTGAGTGATAAAAATATTACAAGGCATAGCTCCCTCTTTCAATTAGCAAAGGTGATAAGAGAGCTTCATTTAAACAGAAGTAAAAGCACAAGATTACTCCAGAAAATTTCCAGCTCTAGCAATAGACTCTCGAAGAAAAGACGTCAGTGCCAGATTAGATTTTGTAACAACAACGAAGCAAGTGATACGAGTAAAAAATTTTCATATTATGTGTGTGGATAATTCACTTCAAGCGTTGAAAATGTTGTGTTGAGTAAAAATTGCCGAAAGCTACAAAATGCGTTTTATTAAGGGCAATTTGAAATTTATAATAAAATATATATTTTTTATAAAATTAATCTGTTGTTCTTTAAAAAGTTCTTAAACAACTATAATTAATATTCTTAAAAGCATTATAAAGCATTTGCATTTTGATATATACATTTAATTCGCTGAGCAGTCAATTTGACTGCCGTTGGCGCTTCTAGGTAGGAAGAAAGCTCGGCGCTTGTAGTGTTAAGCAAAACTCAATCGATTTCGATGACAAATTAATCTACACGTAGTTCATCTTCTTCAAGAATTTTTATTGCTTGCAAAGAAATTTTCAAAATGTTTGAGGAAAAAAAATCTCATTTAAATTCACTTTCTTCAGGAGGCGCATATTGGGACTGTAAAAGAAAATAAAACTGAAATTTAAACTATCATTTAATTTTTTTTTAATCTGAAAGGTTGTAAATTTTAACGGTTTCCCAAACCGGTTTGCTGAGGCTTTTTTACGCTGTCGCTGTGCTCTCAGTTTACCAGTCCGTTCTTGCACTCATCCTGCTACCCCCCCTTTTTTTGGTCAGCTTTATTACGTAGTAAACACCTTTTTCTTCGCCCTTACGCTACATGCAATTCAACAGCAAAACTACAAAATCTTTAAAAGAATAGCAGTATATGTTTAAAATTCCCGCTGCAATGTTAAATGTTGGCGTACACTTAAGTTTGCAATTTTTTCATTCTTTTTTCAGTTCATAATATCAGTGCTCAATTTTCTTAGAAAAACTGCTTACAAACTTTTCTTTGTCTCTTTATTATTAACATTTTGGTATTTTGGTGTTTAAAAACTGCATATCTTTAGAACTGCCGATGGAGTGTTAGAGACTGTTATATATATTTTTATATTCGGTGCATTATTTCTTTAAAAACTAGCAGCTTAAAATAGTTATCATAAAAAAGAAAAAGTATATAATAAATTTCAATAAATCCAGCTAGGGTAATTTTATAAAAGTACTGAATATTTCGAATTAGACATGACGTGTGTGCTTTTAATACATGCTTATTTCAATCATCACATAAAAAAGTAGCAAAAAAGTATTCTTAAGAACTCTGTTTATTGCTTTTAAATCGCTAACTTTATTACTCAATAACCTTTCAGATTACATTTGAAAGTATCTTAGGTGACGCGCCAGGATGAATGCCACCCTCGTGGAGCTTTGAAGCTAAAAGTATTTAATTTTCGGCCAATCCAACACGTTGTTTTCATAGAGTTGCTACATATCTATGAATAGGCTAGCATACAGACAGCATTACATACAATTGCATACATAAAATCTGTTGCTTTAAAATAGGTACTTCGAGCTCACGCCAGTACAGAGGATATGGAGATTTTGGCAATTAGAGGACTCAACCATCTTCCGCAACAGCAGTTAGCATGGTAACGAAGCAAGACTGAAGACACAAAATGGCCCTGTAGTGCCTATTCTAAAGCAGTCGCTGAGCTACTACAGCCAACATGTGGTTTGGGATTATTTTTAAGAAATGATAAGACTAGAATAATTTGATCGTAGCTGACTAATTTGACTTAGCTGAGTATGTCTCGGCACATAATCTGACCAGATGAGCATTTCGCAAAACCTCTTTGAAGATACGTATCTCGGAATGGTGACACGGGGGAAGGGATACTAAGGACTTGGGATACGGTTGAAATTTCAACTGAGGTTTTAATTCTCACAGTCCCCATTACCGTTGAACTATCGATGCTGTTAACAAAGTTTGTTAATTTCTTCATAACGACTGCATGATTTTGATTGAAAGAAATAGGAAATCATTGCCGCCGAACCAGGATAGAAGTTAGCCACCTTGACTGCCATACCGAAGGGTCCGGCTTCGAATCCCAGAGAAGACATGGATGTTTGTAAATGTATAGCGTCTGTGCTGCATGGGGGCACTCAAAATATGCGGCGAGCCGAAAGTCCTTTCGAGAGGTTAATGGTAGGGGAAGAGGGGTGGGAGACCCTCGGACCCGTCCTCCGGCGTGCTGTCGGTCAAAATTGGAGACGGAACTGAACAAAGTTGTACTTTCACCTGTATTGTACTCGAGGCTTTGGCCAATGACAGGCGCAGTTAGTTGCACTCCTTGCCACGATGAATTTCGTGGGCTTGTTCTAATGTTACTGTCAAACAAGTGAGATAGGTCACAAAAACAACAACAAGAAATCATTCAAAATTTAAGTTTCATCCTATTTTTTACAGTACGTTTTTGTATCAAAACAAATATTACTTTTAGTAGCTATGTTAACTGCGAGTTTATTAACTGCTATTTTATATATTGAAGTACAATTGATGAAGTGTGTGGGCGATATCTAGCGGTTGACTTTGACTGCCAACATTCGTTTGGCCACGTGATCTGGCCTATTACAAAATTTTATTTTGCGTCATTAGTTACAAATAAGTCTGAAAATTTTCGAAGAAACATAATGGCCAAATATTCATACATCTGGGTAGCATTATACTGGGTATTTTTTATCTTTTGAATTTAAGACTCTAATCCAGGTTGAATCTTTATTGAATTTGAGAAAAACCAAAAAGGAAAAGTTCGCTCGAAAAGTTCACGAATAAGTCTTTTCGAGCAGCAATAATATACTCGTTCGAAAAGCCATAATACCGAATCATTGCTTTTGTTTATGATTGATGAGGTATTGTTCGGTATAGCTAAACGAAAACCGGATGTATTGCTAAGCGGAAAAGTCTGGTGTAATGAATATCGGTGAGTGCATGCGATGCCAAAAAGTGCATTTCAAGAATAGAGTAATGGCGGAAATTTGTATGCAAATGTGTTCTTTAACTTTTCTTATATTATTATTTATTGTTCTTGAACTTCGTAAGTCTTTTTTTCCGCATTATTTTCATATCGATTTTTTTTATTGTTTCATTGTTTCAAACAAAAATATGAGATAAACCTTATTAAAAATAACTATAATTAATGATAAAATTTCACAGATCACTGCTCATGTTCCTTTTCTACCAATATATCGTTAAGCTAAGAATGTTCGAACAAAGGAAAATAAGGCGTTTTCACGAACTCCTTATAAAAAAAAATTAAGTAAAAAGAAATTACGCGTAAAAGTTTTTTTACCTTCATTAGCATCACAATGAATTTCTCTCTAACATTTGGTGCATGAATTTCCGCATAGAAACACAAGAAAAATTATCTGCGTCTATGTATTTAATTATCAAAAAGTTGACTACAGAGTTTTTTACTTTTTATAGCTCTAGTAAACTAATAATGCGTGGCTGTGAAATCTTTTTTGCCTTAACAATGGATTTTCGGTGACTCTAAGGATTTATCTGGACAGTAACATATGAGTGCTATAAAAATAGTGATGGTAATGAATTAAATTAACTAGAGACCACAACATATTCCTACAGCAGTTCAAAATCCAGCTGCTTTATCAATTTATCATCTTATTATTTCAGTTCATTTGTTTGGTTAGGCTATAAAAATATTTTTAAAGTGATTATATATAGCCCCATACCGTAATTAATTATATTCCACATAAGCAAATAATGAGGCAAAATTAATTTTAAGAATTATTATTACTCACAAAGGAGAAAGGGAAGAAAAAGAAGAAAAAAAAATGAAACAACTCCAATTTTAAATCCATTAGAAAAAGTAACTCTCCATTCCAAGGCCATATCACTCATTTCTGACGCAACCCACGCTTTTAAGCGTTTTTCGTTTTAATTGATTTATCCGGAACGTTGATGGGAAGATAATGGAAATCGTCGTGCTTCCTATTTTCCTTTCTTTGTCCCTAATTTAAAATAAAAACTTCCCTTTCCGTTACCTTATTTTAACAGATATTTAATGGGTGTATTTTTACAGAAACGTTATGGACTTCCAGATTTTTAACACATTATTTTGTTTTTTTCGTGTACATTTTAAATATTTCATTCATGGAGTGATTATGAAAATGATCAAGTTAGATCAAATGCTTGTCAAACATATTACCTACTTCTCCAATGATATCACGAAGTTAAAATCTGAGCAAAACAGTGTTGCCATGCATCGAATAAGGAACCTTCTTTGACTAAATTGCGCCCTTTTTAAAATACTAATAAAAGTAACTTGTAACAGTTATTATTTAAATTAACCAATTATTTATAATTTCAGTTTTTACTATAACTTCTCCTTTCCGTTTCCTCTCCAGAAATGCAGATGAGTTTAGAAAGTATTTAAGCCGAGGTTTTTGGATTCTAAGACAGAGCGTGTTTCTGCCCCTCATAGCCACGTTGCGTAGTTCTGTCAGCTCTGATAAGTTCGCAATTCTTTCGCTTTGCATTATTGCTGCTGCTATTTAAATTGATACGCCGTATAAAATTTTCAACCAACTTCCCTTTAAAGTTAATTGTGTAGTTTCTGATTACTAGTCTAGGCTTCAATTTGAATTTAATCGTTGTTAGTTACATTGTCACAAGTGGTGGCTGTTGCTCAAAACACAAGAAGTGCGCTTAGGTTCAAAATTTGTGTTTTAGTAAAAAGATTTTTCTAAAACCTTTATAAGACTTCGTAGTTGAGCTCATTCGCTTTTAATTCAATTTAGTTGCAATTTGAATATATATCTACTCTTACAGCTTTCTCAGATTCGTTCTGAAAGCGGCCTTCGGGCGTGAAAATCTACTCCGAAAAATATTTCAGGTTAAAAATTTAAATTCCTTTTTCCAACAAAAATTTCACTAAATGAACAATGTTTAAATATTATCAAAAAAATGCTTTTTAATTGTTTACCTTTTTTTTTGCACTATTAAATTTGATTTAAATATCTTGCGAATCTTGAAATGCATAGACTGTTGGCAGCTTCGTTTAAAAGCCATGGTAAACTGTGCTTTAAATTATGCTACAGCTAAACATATGTTAATTATTTTCTGAATTGAAAAGAAATCCCTGATGGAGTTGAAAGAAGCCTAAAAGAAAAATCGCAGTCTAAAAAAATATAGTCTCACACTTCGGAGAGTGTGTTAGATAAAATTTTAAAGTTTCAGGAAGTCAAAAAAATATCTCAAAAAAGAGTTTTTACATAAAAGTTAAAAAATTTATAAAAATTGCATTCTAATTTTTATATGCTGATCCCAATTTAACCCTCAAAACAATTTTTTAGAGTGGACAGTTATAATTAGTCTACTAGTTTAAAAATTAGTCCCTAAGAAATCAAAATAAAGACCATACATTTAAAATAAGCTGTCAAAAACAACAGTGTCAAATGCGAAAGGAAAGGATTTGCTATGATATAATTTCACTGTAAATTATCGCCACTTCGAGATTTCTGTCCTTATAAAAGGGAAAAAAAAAGGTTAAACAATTAAGATATTAACATATAAACATTTAAATATTTGTCTTTATTTATTTCAATGAATCACTTGAGCAATTGACTTTGTAGAGACATTAGGTTATTTTGAGGCAGGAGACGAAAAATGAGAAATACCCTAGCCGGAACACGAACCTGGACCTCTCGAATACGCGCCGAGTGTGCTACCGTTACATCACGTAGGCATGCAGACAGAAGGAAGAAAATAGCTTATATACTCCCCCTTTTATAGGAAGACTGAGGATTAGGGGTCCCATTTTCCAAATGCTGGTGGTGAAGAATCATTATTCACTACCTTTTTTAATTCGGGCGCAAATGTAGAATTATTAGAAGCTGGAGTACATGAAAAATGAGCAGGGCCCTCGCCGGGACGTGAACCTGGACTTCTCGAATACACGCAGAGTTTGCTACTCTTATACCACGAAGGCATGCAGAAAGGAGGGAGAAAATACCTTTAACTTGCAGCAAATACTTCTCTGAAGTGGCAAAACTTTTTCTTTCACCAGAACGCGAAATCTGAGAACTGAAATCAGTAAACGCCTTGAACATATTTCATTTCACATGTAAATGATAAAAATATGTAGCTCTTAATATGAATACATGACTGAACGTTTGTTGTATAGATAGAAAATAATGAAATGTATCCAAAAAATATCTAAACTCACCCCCCCCCCCAAAGACCAAAGAGAAAAGAGAGAGAGAAAGAAAGAAAGAAAAGAAAACATTCCGAAATTATTAACAAATAAAAAAAATTCTTAGTATCTAAAAAACATCAGCATCTAAAACAACTTAAGAATAATATCATTTTTAAAATCCCAGTATCGCTTGATAGATTTTTAATTTATTGCAGTGATGCAATAATAAAGAATTTCGATGTTAAACACTTTCACATTATTGTTCATCTTAGGCCGAAAACATCGTTTTTAAAACAATTTCGAGGATCACAAGTTTAACAATGAATCCCAACTACTTTACTAGTCCGGATGCTTGCAAATAGTTCGGTGCACACCTGGCGCCCCCTATGCATATCTAACGATTCCGGATAATCCATTAGATTAAGCTCACTTTTCTCTTTTAGAGCACTGCAGCAGCAATTAAGTCTATTTATACCACATACAACCAATAAAAAATAGATTAATTTAAAACTTAGGAGAGAAATGAATTTCCTAAACTTCACGCAATACCATTTGATTGATGATGTTTACTACCTCCACGGTAAAATCTAAAACAAAAGGAAAAGAAGATCAAAGTATGGATTCCATACATAATGTCATGTGAAGAAATTCAATAAAGTATTGATTACTCCAATGAGCGATTTCCTTTATTTGAAAAACCGTTTACTGAAGCAGATTTCTTATACCGGCATAAGAAAAATAATCTATAAAAATGAATCGAAAAGAATAAAAAAAAGGACTGAATATTTATGATATTTGAATATATTTTGTTTAGCTGTCATACACTTTTGCATGAATAAGTATTTTGCTGTATGGACAAAAATCGAATTCTATTTTTCCACGATACTATGCGTTTCGGATTTAAATGATATAGTAAAATCGATTTTAGATCCACTGCTTCTTCTTACTTATATATAAATATAATATATAAACAAGATATTTATCTCTAGTAGTTATGAACTGTTTGGAATTGTATAAGAATATCAAATTTCGTACAGAAATAATTTACTAAGTAACAGTTACTTCTAAAAGTGTTCCTTGTAATCAAAGCATTCTTTAGGAAGTATCACTACAATCACTATCTGTCAAAGAAAAATAATTTTTAAAACTTTTCACTGCAATCAAAGTGTTCTTCAGGGAGTATCACTTCAATCACTAGAAAACTTTTGTTAAAAAGCGGCGTCCATAAGTCCCGTTTTCTTGTTTGCTTTTTATACAGTATTCACAAGTACTCTCTGACTAGCGTTTATAAGCCATATTTTCTTCTTTCCTTATAAGCAAGTACTTGTGAATATTGTGAACTATGCAGTATATTCACAAGTACTCTCTAACTAAGATGAAGCGTGCCTTCTTGGAGTAGTTTTTAGTGAAAATTGGCTCGCATCTGTATTACACATCAGCTAACAAGTTCAAAACGCTTTTAAATATTAATCTGTTTTTAGAGATTAGTACATAATCATACATATCGATAGTTTGCAGTAGGTTTTAAGGAATTATTATTTGTTCTCGTTATGTAACTGGTAGCACGTCCAACTAGCAGTTGGAAAATGCGTTGTTCAAACCCTCGCAATTGCACAGTTGTTTTTTTATTTCTTGCTCAATAATAATAATAATAGTGATAATAATAATGTCTTATAAGGTGAGTAAATACGCAGAATAAGTCTAAGAATTTGTAAAGGATACTCTTATACAGAACAGTCAGCGTTCCGATTCCAGATAAGGCATTTGTAACTTATTTCACATCGGAATATGCGAAATAAGTAGATTTAAAATACGTCGGTATGAAATTTCTGTCAAGAGACTGTTGCCAAGAGAAGATCGCCAGCAGAGTGATCAACTGTAATTGCATCTAACCCACGATCATCATAAGATCTCTATTCTCAAACAGTTTTACTAAGCAACAACTTTTAAACAACAACTTTTTAGTAAAGAAGAACCTTAGTCTATTCGAACTTCAAAAGCAGTTGATGAGGACACAAGGTGAAGTATTTAATACTCGCTATTTAAGTGGTTGGCTATTTACGGTGACCAGGAAGTATTTCGCTTTTTTTGTTGGTTTTAATGCCTAAAATTCTTTCTTTCTAAATTTACCCGCATGCTTGTTTCTAACATTCATTAGTGCCATGCTATCCGAGCTGTGCTGCTCTTGAAGTTGTTATCTGTACGAGATACTGCTCTTGCTGCAACATACCTTAAATTGTTTTATTTAGTAGTACTACAATATATATGATCATATATATTATGATACATTATGAACTAACTGTTACTATCATTTATAAAGCGCTTGCATTGGATGAAGATTTTGTCTTTGATGTAAGCTCAGACAAAATCAATTTTTCCTCAACAAAAATTGATCTAAATAATAACTGTTGTCTACATTTCATATTTCAACATGTCTTAATAAGCTAAAATATCCATTTAAGTTGCCCAAAGTGCATTTCTAAACTTTCTGCATTATACTGCTGCAAAAATCCATAAATTTAGGTATTCAAGAATTTAATAGTTTATTGATATAAGAATAAAAATGAATGCTGAATTTTTTCGAAAAATAACTATCGTCTTCAAAAGTATCTCCATTATTAGATTTAAAGTTTTCCTGCTACATTTGTTTACCATGATAAAAAGGATGTATTTCTCAGTACAGTAGAAACGTCAGCCATTTAAGAGAAAATTTACGAAATCTTTGAACTGGATAACTTCTAAATTGCAGACAGGCATGGAAATTGACAGGGATGTTTGTATAGCAAATAGTGCTGTACTTTTGTTGCCGCGAAGTACCGTTCAATCGAGGTATCAGCAATGTATTTTTATTTCAAATGTCTTGTTCCGTTGCAGCAACATTCGATCAGCCGTTCTATAATATACATACAGAATGCTTTATTATTACTTAATTTTGGTTATGTCTTACTTGCATAAATTATTAGTCCAATTTACGCCTAGGTTACAGGATTATCTCGCTTTACACAGCATTAGTTATTATGTATGCTTTCATGTTTTCATGTAACCGTGCCAAGCCTTGGAACGTGTTCTGCAAAAAAGAGAAGCACTACTCTGTAGAATCACAAAAGTTTAATCTATGAGTCACGGCGTACATATACCTGTCGTATCCATTCGGCCACTGGTGAGCCCCTCTATTTTTTTAATCAACAGAAAAATTAAAGATAGTTCGACCGCTTCATTCGCGACCACGAGCGCAAACACGCATGCGCCATTCGGACCGAATTATTCTCAAAATAGGGATGATTGCACACTTGATTCATTTTTAAGACTGATCAGCTTACTTTTAGCGGAAGATTTCACAATATTAGTACTCGTATTCTGGATTACATGCAGTTAAATTACGCACGTTGTGCATAAAAATAGCTCTCAAATGCTATGGCTTCATTTAATATCACTATTGTTATCACAAGCAATTTTATTTCCTTTTTATGTTTTTTGTAGACAGTCATGTTTCCAATTCATAAATTCATAATAATAAATTTTCCACCCTTCCGGGAAAAAAAACACTTTTTTTAGTGAAGGGACAATTAATCTGCCCCGGATAATCGGCATATTTTTCTCCATGACACAAATCATTTAAATAAGCTCTTACGCGGCATCTGGGGGCCGGAGAAAGTTCTAGCTTTTTCCGAAGAATACTTAATCGGCGAATGCACAGGCACTTTTTTTATTACGTGCTCCGCCATTAGGCACTAAACGCAAAAGACGGATGAAGCAATTTTAAGGAAAACTTGCTCGCATAAACGTTACACGGGAAAAAACCCACAAAATTGCTCATCCAACCCCGTTCCCCGGAACCGGACTAAGCTACCAGAGTTCATCGGATTTTACCGCTCGCAGCTGGTGAGTAATATCCAAGCATTGAAAAAAGTTGTGTGAATCTTAAATAACAACGACGACAAACATTTCCCCCCCCCATTCTTCATATTTTTACACACACACACACACACATATAAATATATAATACTTTTTTTTTAATAGAACAGATTTCACAATGGCCCTTTTCCATCATTTTCCTTTATCCTCCCTTCCTCACAATTGTCATAGAGGCATCTTTTTGTTGCACAATTGACACAAAGTTTGTAAAGAAGGTGAAAAACACAATGGAGGAACGAAAATGAGACTGAGAACAAGGGGGGGAGGAATAAAAATTCAATTTGAATGCCAAAGGTCCCCATTATGTGGACTTAATTACCTAGCCGATGCTTCGTTGGTGGCATTTCTTACCTAATTATCATTCAATTACGACGACTGTCGGCTAAATTGTTTTTTACCGCGGAATTATTTATCCTTGGGTAACAGCGGAGGGGAAAGGAGAGTGGGGTGCTTAGACATTTATTCCTGTGAGCGATGTCCCAGAGTGTAACAACATGTGTCAAAACTACAGATAACAAAATCTAGAGAGAAGAGCAAAAAGGAAGAAAAAAGGAATAAGAAAAAATCACCCTGTCGCTGACTAAATGAGTTTTTTCCCCCGCAGAACGGAGGGGACTGGGAAATAAACAAAGGAATAATATTTTCACCAGAGATTTCCGACATTTTGTTGGCGTTATTTTAGAAGCATCTGTCACTCCGTCTGCTGCATCTGACAGAACAGGAGTTTTTGAACGTACTTTAACAATGATTTCGTTTTAATTAAATAAAATTTGTGTTTTTGGTGATGTTTCTGGACGTCACCTGGAATATTAATAGTAAGGGGAGGCAAAAACAGTATTGAAATTCAATCAAGCGATAATATAAAGCTCTTTTGGGAAAGAAAATGCTAAATTTTGACTTAAACTGCAAGTTTTGAGTAATCGACATCTAAAATAAAATATACACTTCATGTTACATAGGTCAGTTAAGAGCACTAAAATGTAAAATTTAATTTTTTATTACTATTGCAATATTCTTGATGGTATGAGTCTAAAGCGTGAAGCTAGTAACAATGAGGGATTTAATACCAAATTCATCAAACTGAAATTTAAGGGAAGTAAACGTAATCATTCTTACACATGTCACATCTGTGTCATCACTTTCATTACTCTTTAAAATTTTGTTAATGTCCTAATACGTTTGTCATATAAACACTCCTACGATTTCATTTTTTACCACATGTGACTCGAAATATTGTGATAGCTAAAACATGATTGCTGTTATTATTAGCTGTTTAGTACTTTTTATTAAAATCGAGGAGTTTAAAAAAATTATGCACAGATTTATAGCTACAAAAGTATGTAGTTTTATACTTTTTTTTAACCAAAGAAAATCATTGTCTGTAACGTTAGAAAAATTAATCTTTCCTATCAGACAGCAAAGAAGTATATGACATCACCTTTCTTACCAGGCTCTCTGATCTTTTCTATAGTATACGTCCTATTTAATGTATTTAAATTTCAGTTCGATTTAAAAATTTGATCTCATTATCACTTAAAATCGTGATACTGTTAATAATGAAGGATTAAATTTTTTTTAACCCCAACTGGCGTTAGCCCAGAAGGGCTATTAGTATCGGAACAGCATTTTGAGTCGAATCACTATAAACGGCTGCATCACTTTTCAGACTGTTGTCACCAAATATTATCACTCTGTATGATATTTAATGAAACTAAGTAATTAAGAATATACATGAATATATATATAAAAGGATTAAATTTTTAACCCCAACTGGCGTTAGCCCAGAAGGGCTATTAGTATCGGAACAGCATTTTGAGTCGAATCACTATAAACGGCTGCATCACTTTTCAGACTGTTGTCACCAAATATTATCACTCTGTATGATATTATTTAA
>KK113514.1:7083-20806 GCA_000611955.2 Stegodyphus mimosarum
AGAAAGGAATACTTTGATAAAAGACGTAGACAAACTTACTATCAGCCTGGTGATAAAGTATGGATAACTATTCATCCAGTCAGTAAATCCATACACAAGAAAAGTAAAAAATTTATGCCTAAACGTGAAGGTCCGTATCTAGTGATTACTAACAGATCTCCCACAACATATGACGTTGCAGATCCTGCTACTCCTGATCAAGTGTTAGGTACTTATCATACAAATATGCTAAAACCCTATAAACTGCCTCCATCGAAAGACCAAGAGCCTGTGACTCCCATAAGGAAAAGAGGCAGACCTCGCAAAATTGAACTATCCAACACGGCCTCTTTGCCGGGACGTCATCAGAGCCCGAGGGGGAGTCTGTAACGAACGCTAGCAAACAGCCCCCTGTATTGCAGCGCCACCTTATCGGACACTTCAAAAAACACCTAAGCCCGAACTAGTTAGTTCGAGTTTCGGCAGAGGACTGTGAGCATGTACTTCTTATTTTGAATAATATTTCTTTGTACTAGTTCTTGTTAGTTTTGTGTGTAACTTTCTTTATGTAGTGTTTGTGTGAAATTAAACTCTTTTGTTAAATGTTAAAGTTTGTCTGGGTTAAATTTTACCAGTTTTGTTTACAGCTAGCCGTGGACACAACGCTACACATATTTATTTCTGTTTTATTTTTAGCACATTTTTCTGTTACAAAACCTGCACAGCTTTTGAGAATATGCTGTGCTTTTTACTCCTTTGTACGAAGTAAAAAGGAGGTACTGTAATCGCGAAAAATTTCGGATATCATATTTCAACGAAAATATCTGTTTTGAACGCTATCGAATGCAATTTAACGATGTTTTTGAGTGACATTCGTAAGTCGACAGAACAAAATAAAGAACTCTTTTTCCCCCAAAAAAATTATAAAACTGATTTAAAATAGATAATAATAAACAACAAACAAAATAAATAAACAAAGTCGACAGAACAAAATAAAGAACTCTTTTTCCCCCAAAAAAATTATAAAACTGATTTAAAATAGAATAAGATTTTTTCGTGGCGTCCGTGCGTACGTTCGTATGTACGTATGTAGCTCGTCTAACTCAAAAACGAATAGCCTCAGAAAGTTTCAATTTTGTATATAGAACTGCTATAACATGTAGATGTGCACCTCCTATTTTGATTGCAATCGCCCGCACCAAAAATATATAAATTTATGTATATATATATATTTAAAAATGATTGAATTATGTTGTTCTTATCTTCTGGTTAAGGTTTTTATGCCTTTAGTAAATCTGCATGTAAGATATGTAGAATTATCAACAATTTAAAAGTTGTTTAAGTGCGGCTAAGCATAATCATTTTTCTCATTGCGGACAAATTTGTTTACATTTGAAACTTAGGAGAATATTAGATTTGTTGCTAATCTAAAGAAACTCAGCTTCGCAAGGCGCAAGGATAACGCCTTCTTTTATTATTGCGAATTAAATCATATTTAATCATTCTGGAATTTATTCGAGGAAATAAGTATTTAAGTTACTTCGTAATTTTTAATATAGATATTTTGAGTTTTTATGTATTTTTGCCTTGTCGCGAAGTGAGAACTGAGTTAATTGAATGAGAAATACTGAATCGTCTGTGAAAAACTGTTTCTTTCTTTCTTTTACTGTTTTTTTTTTTTTTTTTTTTGGTTTGTTTAATTTCTTTTACACGTCGTTTTAGATTTATTATAGCATTTGAATAGAACATGTGGCAACGATTAGGTAATTCTCCAGATTATATACATAATTTTTTTGCATTCTGACGAGTTATAAAATGAATGAGATGTAACGCTGTTAAGTGAAGCTAGCGTCAGATTGTCGCTGTGGTAAACAAATATAGTGAATTTTTAAAGAGTGCATTTATTCTCTTGTAGTTTATGCGGTATCCATGAAGTAGATTTAAATGCAAAATGCGTATAATATTATATTCCGTACAAGGAAGTCACATGGTGTACACATCAGATTTTTTTAGATTTGATTTGTCTCTTCATACCATTAAATAACTCAATCTTAGCCATTCAGGAAATTTCTTCCATATTTCTCTGAAATTGGTTTCTTACACTTTAATTAATTTTGTTTTACTGTTGAATTCTACATTTCAGAGTGCATTCATCTAAATAAGTTTTAGCTATACATATCTTAATTGCAGTCACCAATTGCAGTCAATGCGTATTTTCCATTTGCAATATTTTTATCAGCATTTTTGTTTTTATCAGCAAGAAGCATCCACCAAAGACTCTAAATATGTGTATTCATGAATTAGAACTCCCAAAAGTATTTTGCACAAAATTCTGGAAAGCGCAGTTTAAAATGTTGTATAGCGAAATTAAGCTAATCGAGTAATTAATGAGATCAAAATTAATCTTTTCATATTCCAAGTTATGCTACACAACGTGTGTTTCTACTTAATAACTGTACTAATGTGTTTTACCTTAATTAGGGTTTTCATACTTAAGTTTTTACGTTCTTAGCTTTCGTTATTCGCTAAACTTGTAAACGACAGACAATGGAACTTTGTGTATTTTTCACATAATATTTGAAGTTAAAAATACTTAATTTGTGTTCGCATATTTATGATTTATACTACTGGAAGCAGAAAAATTTGATCTTCAATTTAAGATTACTTTCGAGTCAATAGCTAAATTCTTTTTTGAATTATGGCAATTTATTTAACTAATTTTTGTACTTTTTTGGATTTTCGAATGGAGGGGGAGGAATTCTTTTTGGGTACGATTTTTAACTGATGCATTTTTCCACTGATAAGGGCATTTCCGGCGGGGGAGTAAGTTTGCCCTTTCACAGGTGTTAATTGGTAGGTTTTCTGGTGAGAAGAGGAATAAATGGTTGAACTGACAATTAGAAAGTGAGAAACTTTTACGGGACGTAAGGCTTGGTGTGGATGAACAGGTTTTTTTCACCGTTTCGGTGGGGGTTAACGAGATGGGGTAGACTTTTTGTAACAAATACCCGTTGCAAGCGTCTCTTCTTCCCATGCTGTTCAGCGGTTGTCTCTCTCGTAGAATTTGAAGCGGGGCTGATTCGCTCCCTCGTTCCTGAGGATAATGATTATCACTTAAATCGTGTTTTCGTGCCTCTTGGAGGATTCTCTTTATGGGGACTAAAGATGCTAAATATTACCATCATGTAAGGGTAATTTTCGGCTCCTCCAATTACTTCAAGGATAAATTCTTCTACAAAAATAGTTCTAAGTCAAGATAAGCTTTGACTACTAAGGCAATGATCTCTAAATAAGCTAAAAGCAACTCTACTTCATCTTGTGACTTCATCATCGACCTATTGAGCGGGGTTTTACTCTCCCGAAAATTCACCGGAGCTTTGGGAGGCTGCCGAGCATCCGTTTCCAGCATGGCCTAGCACCCATCTTGCTGGAGTTTCTATATAAGCCAATGATCCTGTAGACGCATTATCATCGACGGTGTTTCTCCGTTCCAATCTTACCGCTAGCCGATCACTTCATGTTCCCGTTTACACCATCTGTTTTCTGAATTTTCCAGTGTAGTTACCGCAACGCAAGGCTTCGTTCAACTATCCTGATGAGAAATCCCCTGCTGGAGAACAGCGCATTGTGTCAAACTCTTTTTTTTTTTACAGATAAGAATTTTTCCTTTAGTCATTTCCTTTTCTCTTACTAGATTAATCTTAACTTAAAGGAAATAGCTTTTCTGTAATTGTACCTATACAATTAATTAAATTTGGATTAGAGCTAAGAAGGATCTCCTTGATATAAAGATAAATATTGCTGGCAGTAATTAAGATTGATTTCTAAATAATGAAAAGCTGAGGAATTTTAAATTTAATTTTCTTGTTTAGCAAACTTTAATAGCTGAGGTTTAAAGTAATTTAAATCTGAAATTTACTTGTTAAAGTTTTTAGTAGATGGTTGTTTGCTTAAATTACTCATAACTTACCTTAAAATTGTTGAATCATTGCAATTCTGTTAATGAAAATGGTGATGAAAAAAAAATTATTCATTAAAATCTAAACAGGTAGAACTCAGGTGTTTTTTTTGTGCAATAATATGTTCAGGGTTAAAGAAATGAAATAGTTGTTTTTTGAAATATTAATTTGCTAAAGAAATGAAAGTTGTTTTTTGAAATATGAATTGTTAAAGAAATTAAAGTTGTTTTTGAAATATTAATTTTATGAACGATTTAGTAATTCAATATACTTGTTAAAATTCAATTTCGTTGATAATGTATAAAAATTGGATATTCACTCTCCGGAGAGCTGACCCAAATTTATTTAATAGATAATGGTTTATTCATAACTGATCGGATTAAAAATAAATTCAAAGGTCTCTTAAAATTCAAAAAAAAAATGTGTTTCTTTACGCATTAAGTTACATGATTTTATTCTTTGAATAAATCTTAATATCACTAGCATCTACGTTCGTAGGGTTATTCCGTTTCATTTAGAAATTCATAATGCAATGAAAATACTTTTGTTAGTTAGTTTTGAGGAAACTTTTAACTTGTTCTGTGGTGTTTTCTAAAGGACCATCCAACCATTTGGTGCCTTGAAGGCACTACTGAACACAACAATGTTCTTTTTTTTCCAATTCTTGACCCTTATCCTTTCAGCTGGTTAAATGGCTTATCATTCAATAGGAACGCATTGATGTTAAAGGGCAATCCCAGCAGACATATCATTCAGACCCAAAACTATTCTGATTATGGGGTGTTTTGGCCGATGTTAATTCAAACCAGTGGATGGTTACCCCATTAGCGATGTAAAAATAAAAGTTTCAGAAAGCTACATGAGGGAATGTTTATTACAAAAACAGTTTTTAAATGTCAGTATAGAAATAATTTCGTTGCTATCAAACTAAGTACCGTTGGTTTTGGTGTTATTAATGAGAAAGAAAATGACCACTCGACGAAATCCTTAGTTTGTTTCACAAATGAAACCGTGGGCAATATTAAGAAAGCCTGACTACATTTTCATTTTTTATCAACTATATGTTGTTTTTTCTGCCTTTGTCAAGTTAATTTTCGCTTCAAACTCTACTCACCAGCGGCCGAGCGGTAAAAGTCATTGAACACTGATAGTTCGTCCGAGATTCGAGTCTTTGCGAAAGGCTGGTTACATAGGCGTTTCCGTGTCTTTTGCCGAGTGTACGTGGATACAAACCAGGCCACCTTGAAAAGTCTTCCACGGGGCATCCCTTCCCTGCAGTGCAAAATTTCGGAGCACGTAATAAATTAAAAATAGAACTCTAAAACTTCCAAACTGGAGTCCATTGAAGCTGTAAAAATGTCCACAAGAAACAAAATGGTATTTTGAGAGCCCGTAATATGTACTAATGAGTTCATGATAAAATATCATTAATAATAAAGTAATCTGTTGTCATAGAAATGTCTTAAGTTAATGAAAAAAAATCTGTCTATAGAAAATTCCGAAGAAGAAATCATTATTAAAGCATCAACTAATCTAGAAAAATTTCAATCAGTCAAAGGTAATTGTTTTATTTTCCGTTAGCTAATCGGTATCGTGATGAAATGGATTGTTTCTGTTTGTAGTAAACTGCGCTTCTATATGAATCCACAAGCAGGCGCGGCTTCTGGGCTAAACAGTGGTACACTTGGAAAATAAAAAAACATTAATTTTCTGACTCTTAGTTTAATTTTTATATTTTTAAGCTTTATTTTCCAATTTCATCTTTAATTTACAATTTTTTTCTTCAATTTTCAACCTTTGATGCTCTAAGTTGAAGGTAACTGCATCTGCCGCCTTTCAGTATGTCTTCGTGGTGTAACTGGAAGCACAACAGAAGCGTATTCGGGAAATAAGGATTTTGAATCCCGGCGAAAGCGCTACTTATTTTTCACGACTCCAGCATCAAAAACCCTAATGACTGTATAGTGCTGTTCCTATTCAGTCGCATAAAGAACATAGGACACAATTTATTTTACTAAGATCGCATGTAAGTCTGTAAGTTTTACTCATTTCTCTAATGACAATTGACTGTTATTTACATATATCCGAAATATATGAGTTAAAACTAAGATGGAAGAGATAGGAAATAAATATAAAAACCTAATTAGTCAGAAAATAAAAAAAAAGTATATTGCATCATCTGTAAGCATTTCCCTTTAAATGGGATTTTCAGTAAGCAAAATGAGACATTTTTTAGAATAATTCGAATAACAAATTTTTAAAAAGCAAATGTTTTAAAATAAAAATTTTTGGCTACAGCCTTTTGTTTGAAATGAAAAATATCGTCTGTTACTTTTCAATTTATTCTTCTTTCAAAATGTCGCACGTAAACAAGCTGGGGATTGAAGTATATGTTTTTACGCTTTCCGTTACATAATTCAAAAACGTTGAAAAAAATGCATGATATTAAATTTCTAAGAACAAGACTAATAAGCAAAGTTATTAAGTGGAAAGGGGAAAAATCGTCAATCACTGACCGTTCACTTAGGAAAAAAGACTCCAAACGAATACCCGAAAAGGCGCGTAGTGTTTGTAATGTTTCTAAAGTTAAACCCTTGGAAATATCGAAAACTCTGCTGACACAGAGATCAATTCTAAAATCTGTAAATGCATATTTAGCAACAATAAATGAAATAATAAACCAAGTGTTATAACTTGAAAAGCTAAAAAGCATAATGTTCACCAGCTTTTGCTGAGGGACCTGGCTGAAAACAGAATAATTAGTAGAACCACGTATGAAAACTATTTAGCAGGAGATAAATGAAAATGCATTATGACCCTTGATGAAGCATGGATTTATTTAGATGACTGCAACAAAAAAGGTACATTTATTACGGAAAACGAAGAGAAAAAAGTTATGCTAGGCAAATATCATAACAAGCATGAGATTGTTTCACTTAAAAATATGTGTAAAAGTATGTGGCAGTACTGTACATGTACATGAATTCATCATATCGATAACAATGATTATGTTCAGTTTGCAATACCGTTGTTGTGAAAAATTGCAACTGCAAATCTATCCATCTAATTTTTTACGCTCTTTTCATAAATCTATTTTATTATTTTATGTTTATCTCTCTTTTTTGTTCAATAAAAATTTCCACTAGAGTGACAGCCCATTCTACACGGCTCGACCTAGGACGGATGTCACCTTGGCAGTATATTGTACTTTTGTACCTTTGTTGTCTTAAAAGCGCTTTTCTAAGCACAATCCCGCTGCGATTGATGGACTGTGGAAAGTACTGAAGGAAGAATGGAAATCAGTATTCCTGGAAATTTTACGAAAACATCCTTCTTATCATAGAAATCCCGATGCAGACCTACTGATCAGCAAAACGACCATCAGAATGAACATTTAAAAAAATAGTCTTCATCTCATATATATTAATTAAATGACCCCGAAATGGTTTTAAAAATATGTAATCACACTCTTTATTTGGAACTTTATTTATTTATTTAATTATTTTTTAGGATTCGGGGGTTAATGTTTTCACAGAAGATCTGTGCTTTGCATGAAAATACAGCGTTCAGGTAAGGCGTTAACACTTCTTGAATATATTTGGACTAATTTGTTTCTGCCATTAAGGCTAAAGGAGCCAGCAGCCTTTGTTTACAACTTCAGATAGAACAAAGACTTGGCAAATTAAACGAATGTCTTTGAAAACTTACAATTAGATCAAAGAAAAAACATTTGAATGCCTGAGTCCCAAAATTTAGTGCTCGCAAAATTAGGACAGAAGCTTCACCCTCTTTTGGGAGTCACACCTTTCACTTCTTGCATTCATTTAATGTTCCATTATTATTTTTTTTATTTCTGACATTAACTGAGTTAATTTCCTATAATTTTCGTAAAAGTTGCCTTGAATAATTCCCAGGATAATTTTAATATGTATAGGCTACAAAATTTATTTTATTAAGTTCATTCACTGTCAGTCTGTTTAGACCCCTCAGAGACCACTTTTTCGGTATTCATCATCGTTGTTCCATTTTCATGGCTTTCATGCTTTAAATGTACATGAATGAGGTGAAAGGTAATTCATTTCGTATGAATTATTGAAACAAAATGTCAGCTATTTATCAATTATTTGGAAAAAACTAAAAATAAAACATGAAAATAGATACATTTTACTTTTTTCATTTACATTTTTTGTTGGATAAGTTGGCGGAAAATTTGATACTTGCATGAAACTGAAAATATTTGAACCTGGCTGTTCAGAAAGTTAGCGTATTCTCGTTAGAAGAAATTTACGAAATGGTATCATCCGGAACAATGTATTTCATGTTTTAGTGCAGACGTAATTAAAATCCCTTCTGACCATTCGTACGGTATTTCATTTTTAGCAAAGGAGTTTAGTTTCCTTTGAACATAACTGGATCCTTTCGTGACCTAACCATTTTTTACCTTTCGGAGATGAAAAATGAAATTCCATTATTTTAGGGATATACCATTCTCTCATTTTGCTCAGATGAAAACTACAACGTACAATTAAGAGTATACTTGAAGTATATAGGTTAACTTGGAACATACGTATGACAGAGATATGTTAACGTAAACTTAGCTTAATTAAACTTCTCTTTCGTATCCTAAATAAATGGAACACTAATTTTAGGATGTTCGTCTCTATTATTAAATAATGAAGAATCTATATGTATCTATGTATGTTCCTTGTATTGTGGAAAAACGGCGGATGCTAGAGCCATCAAATTTTGAACACACGTAGTCCTCCACCGCAACATGTACACGTCGAAACTCGAATTCCGAATTTTTTATTTCATTTATTTTTTATTTTGCACGAACGTAATAAAAGTTTGATTAACAAACTCAGATATTCAAAAGTAGTGATTTGCGAAAAGCATGTTTTTTATGTTTAAAATTTCAACAGTAAACTCAGAGATTCAAAAGAATTATGTTCTCATCCGGTAAAGCTTAAGATATTTGTCTCCCAAATTTAATCAACTAATTGAGCGATTTAAAAGAAATGTGTTTTAACTGCCCGAAGTAAAATATTTTTGTTTTCGGTGCGCCAATGTGTAGCCGTTTAGCACAGCGTAAGATATTTTTCTTTCAACATCTACATGTTAACAGACTAAGCAATTTAAGAGCAATAAGTGGGGCTCTTGATCTCTCTTATTTTTTGTTACTGAATGAATTTAATAAAACCATCATATTGTTGCGAATTTTTATACATATGGTAAATAACTTTAGTGAAGTTATATTTAAAATTATATATATGCCTGCGATTCTCAACTGGTGGTAAGCAAGAGAAAAATAGGTTGTACGCTGAGAAACAAAGTATTTTTAACTATTAAATTCAAAAATTATGTACCCCAACATTCTGCTTAAGTTTTTCTCTAACACTCGTAAATTTATGCGATCTGATCTTTGTTCAAAGTCAATAGCCTCTCATCGGTTTTAGCAAAATAATCTTTTTTTATTTTCACAAATATTCTTTTAGCCATAGACATAACAAAATTTGTCATAAATGATGTTTTTAAAAGGAGTAATAGAAATGGATGAGCCAAATGGAATTCGTGTTTAATAGAAAATAAAAATAAGTTTCTATAAAAATGATAATAGTATGTCGTTAATTCTTTTCGAGTTGATCGATTTATTAGCATGTCTACACTATGCGGCCACCATTTCCGAGCTTATGTCTCTCTATTTTCAATTAGAATAATTTTTTACGTGGATTTGCTGTCTCTAATAGCAGGTATTTTGTCTTCTTGTTCCTTGTGTTCCTTTCTTTTCTACCCGTCGTTTGTTTTTGAAAAACTCGTAATATACAGTAAGACCCCGCTTAACGCGGGGTATACGTTCCATCAAAGTAGAACGTAATATGAAACAGAGTTAAACGAGGTTATCTCATCATGTAAATAATGGGGTTAGGGGAAGATGGGTAGAAAATTGGTCAGGTATTTTGCCATTAAATTTATTAATTATGTTTTTATAACAATAAAACAAAAATTTATTTCTTACAAATATAGAGACATAATAAACGAATATACATATAAAAATAAATGAAATTCTAGGTATGTTTACATTTCAGATCATACAATCTCTTCCGTGTTTCCAATTTCTACCTTTTTATCAAGAAGGTATCTAATGTTATTTGCGTTTTCCTTTTACTCTCTGTAAGAAGTTGTTGGTAACTGGATAGTCGTCGAAATTCGAAGGTCACGTTTATCAAGAGTTCATAAAACGAATATCGTTTTGAATTTCTTTAAAGGAAAAGAAAATATTTTTTCGCGCAAGTAACTTAATTAATAAATTAGTTATTTTGAGCAAAAAAAAAAAAAAAAAAAAAAAAAAAAAAAAAAAAAAAAAAAAAAAAAAAAAGAAAATCTAAGTTTAAATTATCGCGAAACGTCAAAAAAGAAACGTTTTGTCAGACATCGTTTCTTCAATTTCCTGTACACATGGCGGAGGGGGAAATTCTCGCCGGCAGATTCCGTTGCCAAATCCCTCGCCGAATTTTCCCTCCGCTTTCCAGAGAATAATAGCATACCGGTTTATATTAAGCCTATGAAACCTTTCCTTCTTTACATAGACGTTCTTTGGCCTAACGCTGAGTGCAGTTTCGGATAATCCCACAATTCAAATAAAAGAGCGTTAAACCGAAACAGCGCTAAATGAAACAGCGTTAAGCTGGGTCTAATATTTAAATGGTGCATTTAAATATTTGTGAAAAAATAATAAAACAAACTTAGAATTTCCAAATGAAAAAATGGCTAGGATTACCAAAGCGGAAAAGTGATGATTCACATGAGATGGATCCAGGATAATCTACTATCAGTAAGAATATTGAAAAGAAAAGAAAAATTGTTGATAGAAAATATTACGGAAGTTATTTATCATTTGGGTTTACTTGGATTGGAGATGAAATGAACCCTCAACCTCAATGTGTTGTTTACGGTGAACTGTTATCCAGACAATCTTCGATCAAGATGTCTTTTAAGAAACCATAGTTTATTAAAGGACATCTTGAATGTAAACATTCCTTTTTAAAGGACAAACCAAAAGAATATTTTAAGAGAAAATTATCGGAGTTCAAAAATAGTAAACAAGTATTGAAAGGTTTTGTTACTTCATGTGAAAAAGTTTCGGAAGCTACTTAGTAAGCTTAAGAATTGCCAAGACTGGGAAGGCTCACACTATGGCAGAAAACCTTATATTACAAGGAGCTAAATATTTCGTCTTAACATTATTTAACAAAAATGAATGAAATATTTAAATAAATTAAATTTAGGATTGCAAGGACAAAAGTGTTAATTTGTTTACCATTAGAGATAAAAATAAATGCAATGATAAAAAAAGCTCGAGCTAATAATCAAAGAATTAAATAATAATATTTCAAGTTTTTACTACTTTTAGAAAGTCTTCTAATCAAAAATAATTTGAAAATAAAAGAAGAATTAGCATCCGATATTAAAAATAATTGTTTTTCATTGGAAAATAATTTCAACGTGTATTTTTCCGAGAATTATGGAAAAAAGTTAGATAAGAAATCTATTTTGTTCAAATGTACTTGAAGTTATATCTCGCGAAGAAAAAGAGCAATTGATAAAAATTCCCTGGGATCGATCTCTAATTGAAGATTTAAAAAATAACACACTTGTTAACTTTTGACTAAACCGAAACCAAGAGTTTAAAGGCATTTTAAATAAATATATTAAACTTTTCTTGGCCTTTTGCACAACTTGTTTGTGTGAACAAGGATTTTCTTCCGTGTTATATTTGAAAAATAAATACACAACAAAATTAAAATAAGATCCTAATTTACGGTTCTAAGTGAAATAAGACCAGACATAAAGAAATTTATCTGTCTTTTTTAAACAGACCGAAATTCACACGGAACTTCAGAATTAAAGTGTTATAAACCTAAATTTTGATAATGAAAATGGGAACAAAATTTTTAACCTAATAATTTTTTATGTGCGCTTATTTAATAAAACTAGCCATGACTCACCATGCTGTGCAAATGGTAAGATATATTTATTTTAAAATTTCAATAAAATAAAGGAAGAAATTGAAAAATAATCATGTAAAATGCAGTGGTGGTACTAAAGTTTTCAGTTTTTGTTTAGATGGTACGCGTTAGTCAAATGATTGAGAACCGCTGATCTATGCTATTAAAATCTCTGCGATCTCTCTGTCTGTTTGTTTGCGGTGGTATCGACTTCGAAACAGCTGGGATTTGAGTTATGAGGGAGGTACCCCTGGATTCCATTCCATAGCCATTTCGGCCATTTCCATCTTCGTACGACTTTAATCAACCAAGATATTAATTAAAAACTCTGAAAACGTTAATTTTCACACCCATTTTTCCGAGTGGCAATAATCTCGAGAGTCGTTGTAGATAAATGTGCTTTATTTCGAAAAGTGTTGCAACGGCTCGCTTTCAAATCGTACAGTTTGTTTATTTAAATTGTTGCCACCAAATATTAACGTTCTGTGTTGTATTTAAAGAAATTAAATAATGAACAATCTGCATAAATGTATGTATGCTTCTCGCATTGTGATAAAAATAGGTACCTAGAGCCAACAAATTTTGAATAACGCAATCCTCCACCGAATATGGGCATCTGAAAGCCCAAATTTGGAATTTGCTTTATTATCGATTTCATATTTTGTAACACGTTAACGAATTTTTGGTTAACAAAACGATTTCAAAGCGAGCAATGTACGGAAAAAAAAAACATTTTTATCTCCAGCGCGCGAAACCGTGAATCAGAAATTCTACAGATATGCTTATTTTAAAATTATTTTGCGATATTGCTGTTGAACTGAATTTTATGGTTTAACATGATATTTAATAAATGAAGGTAACACACAAAAGGTTAAAAAACGCCATTTTGGGCGTAATGTAACATCTGAAATCTTTCAGATTTTTTCCCTTATCATCTTATCCAAAGAGGCAATTTGCTCAGAAGGACTATTAATTTCATTCTGGTATTTTACGTCGATTAACTATAAACGTTGATTCACTTTTCAAATTGTTGCCACCAAATATTAGAGCCCGTATTATATTTAAAGATATTAAATTAGGAAGAATCTGCATTAATGTGTATATGTTTCTCACATTGTGATTAAACAACGTTACCTAGACTCATCAAATTTTGAATAACTTACGTTTCCACCGAATATGGGCATCTGCAAGCCCAAATTTCGAATTTGTTTTATTATCTATTTTATATTTTGTAAAACTTTTAACGAATTTTTGATTAACAAACTCGTTGAGTAGTTTTCGTAACTTTTACAAAACTGTTTTTTTTTAATTTAAAAATGTCAAACTATAAATATTTGTGGCATTTAAAATAATTTTATAATTAGAAGTTTTGGGATGCGATCAACAATTGAGATAATAAGTTCTGGGTAATGACTACTGTGAACACAGTGTGTATAAAAACGTTTTATATTGTCTGGAAGTGACTACGTCTCCTGGAATAACGAGGAATTTTGGTACTTAGTGTGAGTTGTTATTATTTATAACTGAGTGCAGTTTTTGTCTTTATCACCGCACCATCTTAATTTCCTCTTTATTTCTCTGAGAGGAGTTTTCGTTACCAACCTCCCGTATCCGACAAAGCTCAGCACAAGCCCACGATATTTATCGTGGCAAAGAGTCAAATGAGCCTATCTTTGGCAAGAGCTTTAAGCACCATATAGGTGATAGCCCGACTTTAGCTCATGTCCATCCTCAATTTTGAGAGATAGCACTTCAGAGGGACGGCTCTGAGGGTCTGCT